>CM058041.1:88099356-88699356 GCA_030169165.1 Centaurea solstitialis
TTTTGGACTACTAGATCTTTTCATGACTTTAACTAATTGGAATAGAAAGAAGAAAAGAAAAACAAAGAAAGTAATCATGGCTGAAAATGTTGATTGGAACTCCATAGTTAATTAACTATGCATCAAAGAGTATTAGAGGGGAGACTATTTAAAGAACATAAACATCCATTGGTTAATTAGTTTATTAATTATGCTCTTAGAAGGGTTAAAGATCCTCTTTGTTTTATTCGTTTGGATTTCTTTGTTGTCACATATTGTGTAGCATTAGTTTCTTAAGTTTACGTTGTAATCATCAGCTGCTAAAAGATAAATAAGATTCCACATTTAATTAATGGAATCATCGATGAAAAGATGCTCCTGGATTTGGGATTTTGTTTCTGTTTTTATAGTAGTTTTTAAATTGTTTTGATATTTTAGTCGTATGCTCTTTTATTAGATATGGAAAGAGGCGATATCTATTACAAAATCTGGTTTATGAAATATATATTTGTTGTGCATTATGTATAAAAATGTTACAATATTTACTTTTCATTTTCCATTTTCCATTTTTTTAATTATTGCAACGGCGGCGGTGACGGTCTGCGGCGACGACGGTGGCGCGGTGGCCAAGGCGGTGGCGACGGCGGCCTCGACGGTGGTGGCATGGGTCGTATCGGCGGCGGTGGCGGTGGCCTCGACGGCGATGGCGGCAGCCTCGGCGGCGACGGCGGTGACCTCGGCGGCGATAGCGGTGGCCTCTGCGGCGATGGCAACGGTGGTGGTAAAGACGGTGGGCGGGGGTGGGGCGGAGGTGGTAGCGGCGGTGGGAGGGTGGTCGCGGCGTTGGCGGTGGAGCGGCGTCGGTGGCGGCGAGGGTGGTCGCGGCGAAGAAAAGGGGACGGCGGTAGCGCGACGATGGTGGTGGCGGCGGTAGCGACGGTTGTGGCGGTGGCGGCGGGCGGCGGTGACAGTGGTCATCGCCAGCGGTGGCGGTGGCCGGTGACAAGAAGGGGACGGCAATTGAAAATGAAAATGAAAAATGTAAATGAGAGAATTGGAAAACTATAAAAATTAGTTTTCTAATTCAAGTGTAAATTTTAAAAATGAAAAATTGAATCAAGTAAATAAGTTTTCTAAATTTTCATTTTTAGTGGATTTTTTTCTAGAAAACAAGATTTTTTTTCCACAAGTATACGCACACATAGCCTTTTAGTTTAAATTTACTAATTATAAGTTGCTTTCTATGTCAGCTTTATGCATGCTCTACTCTCAACGTGTAGTGTATCATATTGCTACACATAGCATTGGACTTCAAAAGATATCTTATATAGAAGTAGGTTCAAACAAAAATAAAGTCAATTTGCAAGAACAAAAGAATAACTCTAGATCACATGTGATGTGGGTCCATGTGGGTCCCACATTAATGTATGGCTCAAAATGGGTTCATTTATTCTTACAAATGGGGTTGTTCTTGTATGAATCTACCCCATCTTATATATTATTAGTTGTTCATGTTAGAGCATAGGACTTGTACGGTTTTACTTTTTAAATATTTTTTTTTTGTAACACTAGTTCATAATAATTAAGATTTTGACAGTGAGGATGAAAGATTTTTTTTTTTTTTTGAACGAGGAAAAGGCGAAAGATATGTGTCTTTATTTAATTTCGCACAATAAGTGCTTGTCGCTATTAAAGATATTAATTATTGGCAATGCAAACCCCCAATTTTAGTTAGAAAAATTACTGAAAATTATAATTATATGTTATTTTCAGTTATTATTGCCTACGAATTTTCTCAGTAATATTAATAGTAAAATATGTTCTCCAAATTCCCTTATTTTTTATTTTTTTTGACTTTCTTTATAAAATTATAGCATGCGTTTAGCACATCCTCGAATTTAGAGCACGAGTTCGAAAAGGTTTTATATTGGAATAGTTAATTCGAACAAATTAAATGTTATATATATGAGATTAAATCATATCGAAAACCCTCACGGTGACACAAGACAAAACTTTAAAATTAAATCGTATATAGGTAATTCTTATCCATTATTCATGGCCACACAAGACTCAATCAAGTTTGCTTACATTGGCACGAATACGATGCTAATTTCATAGGATATGGATACGTATTAGCATATTGAAAAGAGATGGTTTGTCCGGGAGTCATAGGATTTCCGTTATTCACAAGACAATCATTGTATGAGATTCTTCTAAAGATGAATGGATTGGTCAACCGAGCTGAGCTATACCACCCGCAACTCACGTGAATGTCTGAAATGCCGCAGTCTATGCAAAGATTTGAAATTTCAACGATGTAGGTCGGTATGCCCACAGAAGGTGTGGTCCGACCTTGGATTATTGCGATGTCTCTCTCCGAACATTCATCAGTTATCCTGTTTGATCCATCATCCTCACCACCCACGCTATCACTATCATAATCGTTGTCATCTAGTTAAATTGAAAAACGGGAAACAGAGAGTCAAAATTCAATATCTTGAAAAGTTACGACATTGAGGGGCTGTTTACTTGGTGCTAACTGAGTCAACATTGCTGACCGAAATCTGATCAATGACCGGATTTGAGATTTGACCGGAATTTGACCAAGTTCTGACCCAGGGTTTGAAGGAGATCTGACTGAGTTAGAAATAAAATGTTGCTTACCCTGGTCAGATTTGTTTATTCCATGTTTGTCCCTTCTTTCCCCCCCTCTTTTTCTTTTAACATCCAACTACAAAAAAGTTAAAGTAGTCTTTTTGTTTGTTGATAAACACTTACCAAAAACATGTCGTAAACACTCTTACCCAAACAACACTTATCCGAGACAACATTTATCCAAGTTAGGACTCTTACTCGAATCAACACTTACCCGATAAAAGTTAGTAAACGGCCCCTAAGTTTAATTAATCGGATGAGGATGATAGAGGATTATTACCTGATAACGAGGCCAACAACTTCCTATTGAAGGAAGTGATATTTTTCTTGGAAAATGCATGTTCTTGAAGGAAGTTGCCACTTTGGTCTTGGATAAGATGAGTTCTTGAAAGAGCTACAAAACCTATATATGACATATAAAACGACTAAATTAAGACATTCATGATGGCTGTTTTGTGTATCATCTATGAATTAAAATATATCAAACCAGTTTGATATATTTTATTCGAATATAGAATCTTGAATGTATAAATCCCTCGTATCTAGTAAATATAATTTTTTAAGAAGCTGCAATCCAAATAAAAGTCGTTTTTTTTTGGAAAAAAAGAGTTGATACTAGCAACTCCGAATGGTCCACCATCGCCAATTTCGTGGGGAACATATCTGACTCACTTACCTGTTGTGACTATGGGAGCGCTCCAGGCTTCCAAACCCGGAAGCATTTGATTTTGGACAAACACTACCCCACCCGTTACAACGGAGCTACATGCCATTGACAATTATTTTTAATTGATGGAAGAAAAAGACGTATTAAATCAACATCTCGATAGAAGCATATCGCAGGTAATACTAGTAAGGGGAGAGAGGGAGGGAGGAGGGAGGGAGGGAGAGAGAGAGAGAGAGAGAGAGAGAGAGAGAGAGAGGAGAGAGAGAGAGAGAGAGAGGGGAGAGAGAGAGAGAGAGAGAGAGAGAGAGAGAGAGAGAGAGAGAGAGAGAGAGAGAGAGAGAGGAGAGAGAGAGAGAGAGGAGAGAGAGAGAGAGAGAGAGAGAGAGAGAGAGAGAGAGAGAGAGAGAGAGAGAGAGAGAGAGAGAGAGAGAGAGAGAGAGAGAGAGAGTACCAAAGAACACCATGAGAGCAAATTCACAACTATAAATTATGATCCTGGTTTTCATGGTCTTCTTAATTTTCTTTGTACTTAATTATATACTCTCTCTGCATATAGAAATATAAGTAAATTCACAAGCAGTACTACAATATCGTTTCAAGAAACACAAGAAAGTGATTGTGGACAAAATGCTTGATGCTTGCATGTTATATATATTATATAGAGAGAGAGGGGTCACTAAAACATAAAGCTTGCAATTGTTATAAATTAACCTTATAAACCAATTAATTGATATATACTTTATGAAAACGATTAAGATTCATTTATTGTGAAAATGATTAAGCATTAAATTGGATTTTTAATATGTCACATCACCTATGTAATTCTCAGTATATAAAGCATTAGGCATTTTTTTTGGAAGAGGTATCACAGGCCACATTGAGCCTAGAATAATCCTCGGTAATTTTGGGCCTAAGCCCGACTACTAAAGCATGCAGCCCGGGGTCAAAACCCGTACCTCCAGAATGCGTCCCCCATGGCTTGAACTCAGGTTCACCACTATGTAGTGTCCAGGGGCGGACGTATGCTTTGATTTGGGGGGTCAATTGACCCCCATAAGATCCCCACAACAATCCCACAAGAATTATAGTTTATATTATTTGTTTTGTATTTCATAAATATTTTAAGCTTTTGACCCCCAATTGTTTTTACATGACCCTCCAACTTTAGCCTAATTCTAAACAAAACACTTAGGCTATGTTTGGCAAGCGTAGCTTATAAGCTAGCTGGTAGCTGATAAGCTAGCTATTGATTGATAAGCTTGCTAGTAGCTGATAAGTTAGCTGTTGAACAAATTATGTTTGGCAAAAACTAGCTTATGAGTATGTAAAATGACCAAAAAGGGTATAATTGAATTTAATAATTAATATTAATAAGGGTTAATTGGAAAAAGCTACAATAAGCTCCTCATAAGCTACTCAAAGTAGCGTTTCAAAAAGCTAGCTTATAAGCTAGCTGATAAGCTAGCTTCCTGGTACATGTTTGGATGGACTAGCTTATAAGCTAGCTTATGCTTGCCAAACAAAGCCTTAGGTTTATAAAAAGGTTGATAACTAAATTAAACTATAGACTATAAATTTAAATATGCATAAAAGAAGAGAGATATTAGTTGTTAGCATATTATAAAGTTTATATAAAAGTCTTGATAAAAGTAGTATGTATTGATATTATCTACTGATACATAATCTCTTTATTATTAAGTTAACTACAAGTAATTATTGTATATTTACATATAATTTTTTTAAACTCTTTGAATTTAATAAACTAACCAATAAACATGTTTACATTAAAGGAAATTAATGAGCCATACTAATACAATAAAATACTAGATGATTGTCTTTATAAAAAAAGTAGTCCATTAGAATTTAAATATTACATCTTTATTTTTAACTCCAAAATATTTACTGCTAATTGTTGGGTTAGTGTTTTTTGTTAATGTCTAATTGTTAAGTTGTTAACTTTTTAGGACTAAACGTTAATTGTTTTATTATTTCGCTAAGAAAACAAAAAAGATGTTCCAAAAGAAATTGTTATATTAATTTGTTAGGAAAAGGGTAAGAAAATTGAAAAGAAAATATCAATATTTGGAACCAACAATGACAATTCAATTCTCATAATTATTGTATTTAAATTCCGACCCCCTTAACCAAAATTTCTGGATCCGCCTCTGGTAGTGTCCAAATCTTACCACTAGGCTAACACTCCTTTGGTTAAAGCATTAATTAGGCATTAATCAGTTAAAGGCTTCAATTTTGTTTAATACATTTCGAAAAGAAAAAAAAAAGGATTTGATCATATGATAATTAGTATCAAATCCTAAAACTAGTTGGTCGATGGTATATAACATTAATAAAGTTTAGTTTATTTTACCCCTAAATTTTGTAAATATCCATAAAGCCTCTTATAACACTTGACTTTATAAGATTAAAATAAAAATATCATATCTATAAGTCTTAAATGTACTATATATAAACACTTTTGTACACCAGTATGGAGGACCGGTTCCCTACCGGCACCGGCGGGAACACCGCCGCGGGTGACCGGTAGGGAGACCGGTATGGTCTCGACCGGTGTGGCCATGCCGATGTGAAACGACCCCTTTGTTTTTCGAGGTTTGGCAAAATACCCCCCCCCCCCCAACGGCTATATGACCGTTGGGGGTTTTAAATATATATTTTTTTATTTTTTTTTTATTTTTTTTCTTTTTAATCTTCTATATATATTTCTCATTCTCATTCTCATTCTCCACATCTCCACATACTCATTCTCATTCTTCTTCTATATTCTTCTCCACACCAAAAAAATGTCGTCTTCTTCTTCTTCTGATTCTGATAACGATGATATAGATCTCGCGATAAATCAGATTGTAATGAACAACGTTAGAGCGGCGGAGTTGATTAAGGAATTGTACGATAACAACCTTCTCCAAGACGAGGTTGGAGAAACGTCGAAAATACCGAGAGGGCCGCGTAAAGATAGAGGTCGTGAAGAGGGACACAATAAACTTGTCGCCGACTACTTTGCCGAACACCCGGTGTACAACGACGTCGACTTTGACCGCCGGTTTCGTATGAGTCGACGACTCTTCTTACGGATAGTCAACGATCTTGACAGAGAGGTTGATTTTTTCAAGCAACAATGGGATGCAAGAGGCGTGAAAGGGTTTTCTCCGCTCCAAAAGTGTGCGTCCGCTATCCGTCAATTGGCGTACGGGTCGGCTTCGGATGCTTTCGACGAGTATTTGAGGATGAGCGAAACGACGTCAAGGGATTGCCTTGAACATTTTTGCAAAGGTATTATTTTCCTCTATATGCGCCAATATTTACGAAAGCCAACTGCTACCGATGTTCAGGCGATTTACGCATTGCATGAACAAACCCACGGTTTACCCGGCATGCTTGGTAGCATTGACTGTATGCATTGGTACTGGAAGAATTGTCCCATGGCATGGAGGGGCCAATTCCATAGAGGTGATCATACTGGACCGTCGGTAATTCTAGAAGCGGTCGCCTCGCAAGATCAATGGATCTGGCACGCATTTTTCGGGGTACCGGGTGCCACGAACGACATAATCGTTGTGAATCAATCACCGATTTTCAACGATTTATTCGAAAATAAAGCGCCCGATAGTTCTTTTGTAGTGAATAACACACACTACAATCACGGGTATTATCTTGCCGACGGGATATATCCCGAGTGGACGACCTTCGTGAAAGCATTTAGGTACCCAGTTGAAGAGCCACGAGTCCATTTCAAGACACGTCAAGAATCGGCTAGAAAAGACATCGAACGGACATTCGCCACGCTTAAAGATAAATGGCACGTTGTAAAATACCCGGCGCGAGTATGGACACAACGGAAATTATCACTCATCATGCACACGTGTATAATTTTACACAACATGATTCGTGAAGACGAAGGCTTCTCACATTATCCTTTTGATCCGACGGAGGTTTTACCGGGAGAGATTGAAACAACTATCTCCGAAGAAGACCGAGCAAGAAACGTCAACCTAGTGAAAAACTCAGAGAGGCACGCCAACCTTCGCCACGATTTATCTATACACGTGTGGAACTCTTCGTCACACGGCAATAACTAATTGTATTGTATTTTTTTAGTTTTAATTTTAACGTAATTTTAATTTTAATGTAATTTTAATTTTAATGTTAGTTATTTAATATAATTATAAATTTTATTGTTTATTTAATTTAATTCTAATATTTATTTAAAAAAATAAAATGAAGGGTTTGAGATAAAAATAAAATAAAATGAAGGGTATGAAATGAAAATTAAAAAAATAAAGGGAAGGGTATGAGGGGTATGATAGTGGATGAAAGGTATGGAGTTGATAGGGTAGTGGGAAAGCTGATGTGGCAGCTGATGTGGCAGCAGGTATGGCAGGTATGGCAGGTTCCATAGAGGATGGCCTAAGTGTACGTTTGTATTAGCTATTTTATAAATATTTGAAAAAGGAAATGATAGATAAACAAAAGAATCCTATAAAAATGAATTTATAGGAGATATATATATCAAAAGTGTTTTATAATTATATAAATTTTAATTGTTCAAGTTAATTTTTGCTTTGTGTATAACTTGTTTTTGACTAATTAATTTTTGTAAAAAACACGAGTTATACTAGTTATTTTTTTTATTATTTAAATTATATTTATACTTAATACTTTACAAATTATATTACAAATAAATAAAAATAAAATCAAAAATAGGCACAAAATAAAATTATTTATTCAAATGCTTAATAGCTTAACATGTTTTACGCCACATCGTACACATATATATAACTAGTCCAATACCCGCGCGATGCGGCAGGTGTAAAAGTTAGTGTAGATCAATAACATATAAATTAGCAACTCAAAAGGGCTGTAAGCAACTAAGCAATATAGATCGTCCCTGAAAATTGAAATAAAATTATTACCTTTATATAATAGTATATATAATATAATTGCATAAAAAATATTCAATATTGGGCTCATTTCGAAGGTATTGGCGTGATGATTATGATGGTATAATTTGTAAAAAAAAATGTAACTTTAATATATTGGGTTTAGTTCCCCAAAATACATCCAAGTTGTCACCTTTTGCTATTGTATACACTGTACTTTAAAAATTACCATTTGATACATCATACTACCTAAAACTTGACATTTAGTACATTGTGACCTGCTATCACAGGTCAACAGCCGGTCACCCCTTCTCCGGCGACTTTTCCGGCCATCCGGTCATCTTCTCCGGCGACATTCCGGCGACCCATTTTCTCCAGCGACCTCAACCTCCTTCTCCGGCGACCTCAACCTCCTTCTCCGGCCTAGCAAAGTTCTCGGAGTTCTCCACCTTCAACAACCATCACCACCACCACTATAACACAACCACCACCGCTGCCGCCATCACCACCGCTGTAACACCAACACCACCGCCGCCACCACGACCACCGTCCTAAACCTCTCCTCCAACCGCCTCTCCGGCGAGATCCCGCTGGAGCTCCCGATGTGCATTTACCTCAACGTGATCGACCTCCACGGCAACGAGCTGTCGGGTTCGATTCCGCCGCAAATCGGGTCGTTGGTTCGGTTGTCGGCGTTTGACATTTCGGATAATCGGTGCCATCACCATCACCACTCCGGGAATGGTGGTGGTGGTCGTGGTGGCGGCGGTGGTGGTGGTGTTACAGGGGTGGTGATGGCGGCAGCGGTGGTGGTTGTGTTATAGTGGTGGTGGTGATGGTGATTGAAGGTGGAGAACTCCGGGAACTTTGCTAGGCCGGAGAAGGAGGTTGAGGTTGCCGGAGAAAGAGGTTGAGGTCGTCGGAGAAAATGGGTCGCTGGAATGTCGCCGGAGAAGATGACCGGATGGCCGGAAAAGTCGCCTGAGAAGGGGTGACCGGCTGTTGACCTGTGATAGCAGGTCACAATGTACTAAATGTCAAGTTTTAGGTAGTATGATGTATCAAATGGTAATTTTTAAAGTACAGTGTATACAATAGCAAAAGGTGACAACTTGGATGTATTTTGGGGAACTAAACCCTAATATATTTTAGTTCATAATATATGATTATTTAGATTATATGATAAGAGTTTAAAATAGAAAGTGAAAAAGTAAAGGACTAAAATAAGATTTAATAACTAACTATAAGGGTATAAAATGTAAATGTGTAAAATCAGTTTTGTTGAACAAAATAACTAACTTTTTGAGTTATTCTCTTTATATAATAGGGTTTAGTTCCCCAAAATGTATCCAACTTGTCACCTTTTGCTATTGTATGTATTGTACTTCAAAAATTACCATTTAATACATCAAAGTTTCAAAACCTACCATTTAGTGCATCATGAAACTTGTTTAGCAGGTAGCCGGTCATCTCCTCCAGTCATCATCTCCGGTCATCTTCTCCGGTGAAGTCCAGCCATTTTTTCCGGCGAAGTCCAATAATCTTCTCCGACGAACCCTTTTTTCCATCAAAAACCCACCTTCCTTCATCTCCTTCGAACTTCTCCTTGTTCCTACACCACATTCGTACCCTTCTGTTACCCTCTCACTACTCCGATGAACACCCCCATCCTTCTGTCGCCAGAGAAAATGGTCATCGAAGAACACGCCGGAGAAGATGGTTGTCGTCAGGGCAAATGGTGGTCGTCGGAAAACATACCGGAGAAGATGGAAGATGGTGGTTTCCGAAGAACAAGAAGGTCGAAGCCGGTGGTCGCCGGAGAACGCGCCGGAGAAGATGGTGGTCGTCGAGGAACACGTCGAAGAAGATGATGGTGGCCGAAGAACTCGCCGGAGAAGATATTGGTTGCCGGAGAACTCGCCGCAGAAGATGGTGGTTGCCGGAGAAGATGGTGGTTGCCGGAGAAGATGGTGCTGGCCGGAGAACTCGCCGGAGAAGATGCTGGTCGTCGGAGAACTCGCCGGAGAAGATGGTGGTCGCCGGAGAAGATGGTGGTCCCCGGAGAACTCGCCGGAGAAGATGGTGGTCGCCGGAGAACTCACCGGAGATGATGGTGACCTGTTAGTAACCTACTATCAAAGGTCATGATGCACTAAATGGTAGGTTTTGAAACTTTGATGTATTAAATGGTAATTTTTGAAGTACAATACATACAATAGCAAAAGGTGACAAGTTGGATACATTTTGGGGAACTAAACCCAATAATATAGATTAGTTTGAACTATTTATCTATATATATACTAGATAAGTACGTATCTAGTTTATATATGGATAAATTGTTCAAACTAATTATTTTGTGTTCATATATTGTCTTTTTATAAAGATTGAATTGGGCAATTACTTAGATTACACCCAATCAAATTTCGATCATCAAAGACAAATTAAGCCTAGACACAAATGTTAGTGCCTAGATTTCAAAAAAATAAATAAAAAATGAGACATTTCATCATAACTTTTATGTTTTTGCTACCACCCTTATGGTTTTATTAATTTATGTTCATTGTTAATGATAAACTATGGAGATATTGAGATATATAAATGTAAATTAAGTGAAATTTCAGTTAAATCAATAATTTTTTTATGATTATAAAGCAATAATATAATAAGTTAGGACTTTGATACGTTATGAAGTTAATTTATAACTGTTTTTTAATTTGCGCCTTACATTAAGTTGGTTAATGTTAATATATTTACTCAATTGATGATTTTTTACTTTAAAGGAAGCAAAAATGAAAGGAACGTGTCATCTATATATAATTCTGTATGATGATATCGCTTTGAATTTTCTAAACTTATATTATGCCTGCGTAGGTACGTAAGTAATTGGATGTTATTAGAATAGCATAGATTGTTTATATTAAGAAATCAACAAAACAACATTCCCAATCTATGATTAGGCGATGTTTGGGTTTTTTTAACCGTTGATAAGTAACCGAGTTTGCATAAATTTTAATATTGTTTGGTAAAAATAAGTTATCTTATAAATCAGCTTATAAGCTAGTATATGTTTGGATGGATTCTAAGCTAGCTTTTTTAAAAGCTAAGAAGAGTAGCATCTAGTAACTTAAGTGGTTTTTTAATTTTTTTTATTCCAAATATACCCTCGTCACTTTTTAAACTACCAAATTTTAAACAAGTTTTTTTTTGTCATTTTACATAACCAACCAACCATTAACTAAATCTTAACAAAACTAATTAAAAACACAAATTTGAGAAATGGGGTGTTACAACTCTCACCCACTTTCCAGGATTTCGTCCCCAAAATCGCTCAGACATGAAATAGCTCCGAATAGTTCGACCTCATCTCAGCTTCCAGTTCACACGTCCACTCTGACCCTTTCCAATGCTCCCATTGAAGTTTCACCAAACCAATTTTCTTATTTTCTAAGGATTTGGTCTTCCTTTTTAGGATTGCTATCGGCCTCTCAACATAATTAAGTCGTTCGTCAACCTATATGTCGTCAATAGGAACATGAGCCAACTCATAAGCCAAGCACTTCCTCAACTGAGAAACGTGAAAGGTGTTGGGTATCTAACTGAGTTCTAGCAGTAACTCAAATCGATACGCAACCTTCCCAAGAGTTTTTTTCCACATTTAATGTGGTTTTCAAAAAAAGTAGCAGAAGAATGGCTGTTTTTTTGTTTTCAAAACTAGAGTGATTGGACTTCCAAAGTCCGAACACTTTGTACACATAGTCCACGTGTCATTCCCCCCTAAGAAGAGCCAAAAGTGATCCGACTTTGGAAGTCCGAACACTTTTCCTTTCTGACACGTGTACAAAGTGTTCGGACTTTGGAAGTCCGATCACTCTAGTTTTGAAAACAAAAAAAGACCCTACTTTTGCTAATTTTTTTGAAAACCACATTAAATGTGAAAAAAAACTCCCTTCCCAACTCGTGCAATCACCTTAAATGGCCGGATGCATCTAGGGCCTAACTTTCCCCTCTTTCGGAACCATATCACCCTTTTCCATGGTGTCACTGTTTTGCCCGTTTTTATTATTATTTTTATAGTTTATTTTGCATCTTTTTCGTTTCCTTTCGAAAGTGTCTCATGCATTTATTAATTTTTTTATAGTTTTTCTCTTTTCGATGCTTATTACTTTGTTGTCGGTATATTCATGTTTTTGGCAAGTATTTCCGTGTTTTTTGGCGAGTTTTATTTCCAATGTGTAGGTGTGCGTGGATTCGAGAAGAAACGGAAGGAAAGAGATGAGCAATGTTGATAGCGGAAAAGACAAAGATTTCAAAAGATGAAGATTGGAAGTTTGAAGAATGGAAGTGGGCCTATAATTACTTTCTTACTTGGGCTTTTTGGCCTTTTGGCCTTTGGGGCCCAAGTATATAAGCCTTTTTGCTCCCCATTTTTTGGGGAGGAAGCCATTTTGTTAGTTTTTATTTTTAGGGTTTCCTCTCTAGATTATGTTAGGATTAGATTAGCTTTTCTTTTGGGATTTTGGAGCTACAATCCATGGAGATGATTGGAACTCAACATTGAGCAAGAATCAATCAAATGGAGAGTAATTACATCTTCTTATCTTATCTTTTTATGCTATATTTTATTTCTTTATTTGTTTCTATAGCTTAGATTATTGGGTCTTTGATATTTAGCTTTCATTTTATGCAATTAGTTTATAGATCTTGATTCTTCCAATCGTTAAGAATGATAAGTTTCTATAGCCTCATTCGAGTTCGAATCAATTGGTTTGCTTTCAAATGGTTTTTCAACAAACGCTCCTTATGACGAAATCATCTAACGGATGTTAGTGATTTTGCCTAAGTCGTGAGTTCTAAATTGTTTTCATTTTAGTGTTGATTTGAACAGAAGTTCGATTTTTACTTAGATAAATTGATTGGAAATTGATCTCTTACCGTGGAAATAGGTGTTTGGTCATTTGGGGACTTTTATTGAGCAATCATTCTTTCGCGGAGCTTGGTATGGAAATAACCAACTTCCGTTTAAGAGTAATCCTTTTACCTTCGGAAGGGGGAATTGGACTCTTTTAGTGCTCGATAATCCCACTTGAGTTGATTCAATACGATACTCGTCATTCCTTGCGGTTGGTGTTTTTAGCTTCTTTTTAGTCAAGTGTCTCCTAGATTTAGAGTCTTAAATGCTTGAGATTTCAATTAGTCGTATCTAGATTATTGATTCTCGTTGTCTTTGCCTAGTTAATTTGGTTGTTTATTTGCTTAGGTCATTGTTAGTTAATTAGATTAATCTTAGTTAGTTTTTATTTTCGCCTAGTTAGCCAACAATCTTTGAAAACCGATTTCGCGCAACTAGCTAACGCCATGGGTAAATCTATGCTTACTCCGTTGCCTCCCTGTAATCGACCCGTATGCTACGACACCGTACGCTTGCGGTATAAATTTAAAAATCACAAACAAGTTTTTGGCGCCGCTGCCAGGGAGGCAATTTGAGTAACAAGGATTATAACTCATGGTGTACTGGGATGCGCTTCCCTATCTTTTCTACCCTTTGTGGTTTTTGGTTTGAATAAAATTAACACTCGTATTTTAAAAATAAAAGTGTTATGTTTCATTATTTGCTTATCTCTATTCCGCACATGCTTTTAACGGTTTGTTCAATGTTGTGATCCTTAGTAACAGCGAGTTTTATACATTGGAGATCGAGATCATCGTTGATGCTACTACGAGGAGACCATTTGCGGAAAGAATTCTAAAAAATAAGAGAGAGCAAAGATAGAAAAGGAAAGACTAGAAAAAAAGAGAAAAAAAAGTAGAAAAGAAAAAAGAGATGAAAAAAATGAAGAATGAAAAAAAAATTTCTCTATTTTCAGCTTCTGTTGAGCAACACGTCATCCCCCACAATAAGCTCTAGATCGGATCTCCCCTTATCCGTGGTGATAATATGATTTTGCTTATTAGTTTAAAATCACTTGTAAAATCACATATGATTTTGTACGTAGCTTTAAAAGTCATATGTGATATTCACTTAGAAATTAGAAGTGTAAATAATATGGAAATTACACGTGTAAACTAGATAGATTACATATGATTTTTACTATAGATTTTGAAAGAACAATGGATATTAGACTTGTAAGCTAAATAGATCACTTATAATTTTTAGTATAAAATCATGTGTGATTGTATTATAATTCTAAGCTATATAAAATTGGTTCTAAGATCAAAATCCGTTGTATATCCATTTTACCCCTGGTTACCAAAATGTCATTCAATATAATAACTATTATTTAGTTAAAACAATTGGCTAGTATTTTTTTAGAAGGTTCATCTGTGCTTTGCCCAGACTACATCTTTGGCAGTTTTTACCGAGAGGTAAGACATACTCTCCTGGGATTAATACTCAATGGCCACCAATTGCGCACGCATGGATTTGAACCCGGGTGAGAGCTACACCTTTAGGAACTTACCACCACGCTACACCTTGGTGGTTAAGTGGCTTGTATTTTTGTTCATTTGTCCTACAAAAATGTATGGTTCTTGTATGAAGCTGCATGTATATATATATATATATATATATGCAGATACATAGAAGAACTAACCCAATTTGTAGGAACAAAAGAACTATCCATAGAACATATTCGGTTACGATGGACGCGATCACCGAGGATTGACGCGATTCATGGAAGGGTGAAGATTATTAAAGGATAGACCCAGTCAAATCCGTCTTTATTGACCGGATGAGTGACTGAGATTCGTCCTCATGTTCACAACCAAAATTGAGTTCACATTTGACCTTTCCCCTGTCTCTCTCTCTATATATATAGGGGCAGGTTCGTACGTGAACTTAAACATTTTGCAAGAATACGAGAAGTGTTGTTATTATACATGATAAACAAGCTTAATCGTATATGATTAAGCACATAAATTGGCAATACATATATAGATGTTTAATCATATATGATCAAACATACCAAGAGGTCGTGCAATCATATATGATATCACATTTCTCGTCTTATTGTACAATGTTTAACTTTTCACACGAATTTCCCTGTGTATACATGTATTAAACGGATACCGTGAAGCTAATTCTTTCTGTGAATTTTCTGCAAGAAAAAGGATTGCCATTTGCCAATGGATATGCTAATGCCTATAATTGCTTGTGGCTGCTAAAGATATTATTCGCGATGCAAACCCCCAATGTTTGTTAGTATCGTTGAAAATTAATTATTGTGTTATTTTCACTTATTTTAGGCTAAGAATATTACCACCAGTATAAAAAAAACTTTAAAACAAGAAAATAAGCTTTAGATTAGAATAGTTAATAAGCTTACATTAAACATTACATGGAAGGAAATCATATGGAAACCTTCATGGTGACACAACAATCTTATTAAAATTAAAACGTAGGTAACCAACATATTTATCGATCATTCATCGCGACACAAGACGGGATTAGGTTTGCGCACAGTTGCACGAATACGATGCTAATGTCATAGGATACGAATACGTATTAGCATATTGAAAAGAGATGGTTTGTCCGGGAGTAATAGGGTTTCCGTTATTCACGAGACAATCGTTGTATGAGAGTCTCTTAAAGATGTTTGGATTGATCAACCGAGCCGAGCTATACCACCCGCAACTCAAGTGAATGTTAGAAATGCCGCAGTCCGATATGCAAACGTTTTGAATTTCAACGGTGTAGGTCGGGATGCCACTAGGAAGTGGTGAGGTCTGACTTTGAAATATCTCGATGTCTTTCTCCGAGCATTCGTCATCGGTAATCCTATTCGATCCATCATCCTCACCACCCACGCTACCACTATCATAATCGTTGTCGTCTAATTAAGTTGGAAAACCCAAAAAAAGAGAGTTAAATTCAATATCTTGAGAATTTGTGACATTAATTTTTATTAATTGGATAGAGGATTAACACCTGATAACGAGGCCAATAACTTCCTGCTGATGGAAGTGTTATTGTTCTTGGAAAATGCAAGTTCTTGATGGAAGTTGCCACCTTGGTCTTGGATACTTGAATGAACTCCAAAAACTATGACATATAAAACGACTATATAAATTAAGTACTAGTTATTAAACAAATATAGTTAATTGAAGGTAATTAATTAAGTAGTTATACCCCAAACAAAAGTTCTGTTCTTGCATTTATCTTTAATTAATTGATAAAAGAAAATTAATGACTACTAAAACACACTTTTTGATAGATGCTTATCTTACACTAACCATTACTATATATATATAGAGTGACATCAAAAAATTAGTACTCTAGTGGTCGGTAAAATTCTTGGGAGGGACAATGGATGACACCCGTGCCTGGATCGGCTTTCGAGTCGGTCCAATATCGTCACCAAGGATTAGTCGGGTATCCATATGGATCCCGGATACCATGTCGATCGAGTTCGTGTCGGGATGTATGCGTGAGTTATCTGTGGTTCAAAAAAAAAAATTATAGAGAGAGAGAGAGTACCAAAGAACACCATGAGAGCAAAGCCACAACCATAAATCATGCTGCTGTTTTTGATCATCTTCTTTTCTTTGCACTTATATATTCACCCTGCAAGTATTTATATTAATTAGTAAACTGATCACAACTAATACCTTATGCTTATCAAGTTATATTCAAAACAACTATATTATATATGCAATTTAATAAACACTAGAAACTGATATATTGTGGACAAGATGCTACATATGCATTATATATATATATAGGGGTGGGTTCAAATGTGAACCACTTTTTGGTTGTGAACGTGAGGACAACCGAGAGTGCGACACGTGGCGGATGACTAGGCGCCACGTCAAATCCACGGCGGATGACTAGACGCGATTCATGGGGAGGGAATTGAATTAAAGGGGGGGACCACACTCAATGCCGACGTGGCGCCTAGTCATCCGCCACGTGTCACGCTCTCGGTTGTCCTCACGTTCACAACCAAAAGCTGGTTCACAATTGAACTTTCCTCTATATTATATATATATATACACACACAATTAAGTTTGCATGTATCTATTATTCACTAGTGCTTGCTATGGAGCTTCTACATGCAAGAGAGGGTGATGATATATTACTGTAATAAATCTGCAAATCCAATTGAAATTAAGATCTGAGAATATTTGAGGAAGAATGTGGATAGCTAGTCGTGTTATATATAGCCAGCCAACTACCAACCAACCCCAAAAGGCGATTCAATTCTCCATGCATTGTATTAAATATATGGCATGCATTAGGCATTCTATTAAGGTTCATGGTCCATAGTCAAAGACATCAGTTTTTTTAATTGGTTGTCAAGGGAAAAGAAAAAAAGAAAAAAACATTTTGTATCAACGTCAAACTAGTTGGTTAATGTTATACTACGTACAAAAAGAAAATTTGAGTCTTATGGTGCATTGGAAGTCTTGAAACGATTATGTCTTCAATGAAAAAGAATCCTCAGTGTCAATGGTAACCAACGAAATCCAAGCCTCATTATTTACATGGATTAGGTATAGAGCTATAATTAGTCCCTTTTTTGTCTAGGTGGACCTGTAATCCACTTCCATTATTTTGAATTTATAGTATTTCTAGCTCCTTGCTAATTTGTTTTAATAAATATGGATTGTTCTGCCAGGGTGATGGCAGTGCCAAAGCTTTAGCATGGTATCCCCTTCTTCTGCTATTAAAAAAAATAACTTTTTAATTGAAAATTATTTGCCGGCTAATTAGCTAATTAGCTAATTATTAGTTCATAAACTCTATTCGCGGGTAAAAGTAGCTTAATTTTCCAACTTAATTATTAGTTGTTATATTATTCATTCTCTCTCACACTTCCATCGTTTGGAGAAGGCTTTAGGAAATATGTTCAAATAAACAAAACTTACTATCTTTATTACGAATATATAAAGTGTTAAAAGATGCTCTCAGATCGAGGACAATATACAATTACTTAAAAGGTCGTATATTTATTGGAAAATTAGTTAATGCTAACACACGGGAATATTTGAAAACGGGTATAAAAAGGCCGTTAAATTTAATTAGATAGTTAAATTAACTTTTGCAAAAAAGCCTATGTATGGATTAGCAATTGAGACTTTTTCATTTCCGTTTAAGGTTACCAAATTTGACTTCATAAAAACAATCATGCTTAATCGGTTTCCCCTTCTTAAGCAATTATGCCTTAATTCTAGCTTAGGGTATGTCAAAAGACTATATTTTACACCATCTAAATGCAAATAAATGATGCAAGTTGTATCACCAGAGAAGGTATTTAAAAAAGTATTGTTCTTTGAGTTTTGATTTCAATATTGCTCCTACATGTATCAACTCTACAAATTATTTTTTTCGTGTCGACCAATTCTGACCCGTTTATTTTCGTGTCAGGTTCCAGTCGCGTCGTTAATTTTCGAGTCGGGTTCGTCGACCTTCCGATCAACCCATTTCGACCAAATGTGTTGGGCGAATATTTTTTCGGTTTTCGATTACGGTTTTCAGGTACGGTTCTCGAATATGGTTTTCGAGCACAGTTTTCATTAGGCCATCCTTTATGGACCGGTTGAGAGGGTCGGTACCCCTCATACCGGTCGGTACACACCGTAGTGGATGAGGGGTAGGGTGACCGGTACCCTCTCCACCGGCACCCCCACACCGATTGATTTTAATTCCCTTTTTTTCTCTCTCTCTATCTCTCTTTTCTTTCTCTCTCTATCTTTTTTTTTTCTTTTTTTTAAATCAATTAATTAATGAATGGTATGAGGGGTATGATAGTAGATGAAAGGTATGCAGTTGGTAGGTAGTGGTAAAGATAGTGGAAAGCTGATGTGGCAGCTCCATGTTTGTTTCTAACTAAAGTAACAATAAAATAATAAATGATTATATATTAAACAATTGAAATAAAAATTATAACGATTATCAAACAAATTAACCAAAATGTCAAAATCATTAAATACGGTTATATTAAAAAGTCAAAATATCGAATATCATCATGACGTAATAGTGTACTAGTAAATTTAATAGAAAAGTACCAACTCAGAACCGTAAAAGTATGTTAATTGCAAAGTCTCGAACGGAACTAGAAGAGTGTCGATGGTTTTTTGTTTGAGGCTTGGGCCTTAATCTTTTCGTTTAAAGCTAAAGTTAAACCATGTGATGTGAGCTCTTAGCCTATTATTTCATATTTTCATTTTGATTTTTAAAAAATTCGGGTCAAAATCGGGTTGGCGGGTCAACCCGAACCCGACCCAATCTTCTCCGTGTCGACTTCATGTCGACCTGATTTTGACCCGCTTCAGGTTCGAGCCGGGTTCGTGTTACTTTTTTCTTGTCAGGTTTGGGTCGGGTAAGGAATTGCCAGCCTTAAGGTTTACTCTTTAGAAGTGTATACTTATCTTTAATGTTAATATTAAAAAATAAGCTTAACTGTTTCTCAAATTACGCCTTGTATTATGTGGTTTGTTAATTTATTTCCTCAATTGGTGGTTTAATTATTTTTATGGAAGTAAAGATGAAAGGAACATTACCCTCTCTTCTAGTTGGATACGGTTGTGACAATTGATTTGAACAACTTATCTAGAAAACCAAAATTTTGGTTTAACTAGTTGATTTGTAAATGCCATTTCTAATACTTTTTTTGTACCATAATTATATTATAGGAAATTTATAGGATGACAACAATATTTAAATGGATGTTATATATTAGAGTAACGTAACGACTTTTATATTAAATTTTACACTTATTTTTAGAAATCAACACAACTAACACGTTAATTTGAATTAAGCTCTTATTTGACATTTATAAGTTCACTTTGTTAGCTTACTTGTAAAGTACTAGGTGTGTTGCAAAATTGAACAATTAAAATGACAATCTTGTTTCATATTTTAATATAAAGTAAATTACAAATTTAGTCCTATGGTTTGACCCAAATTACGATGGAGGTCTCTACCACCAACCACCGTTAAAAATGCTTCGTTAAGCCCCACCGTGTGCCCTTCACGTGAGGGGTAATTTTTTATCATTTTAACCCACCCCACCTGGCCATTTGTCCCTTTCATTTTCTTTCGGATGTTTTCTTCAGCCATCCTTAACTCCAGCCTCTTTCCGGTCACCATTCATCTCTGGCCATCACACACCAGAACATACACATAAGAAACCCAAATACCAAAATTTCAAAAGCAAAAACCTAAACCCATTGAAATATAAAAAAACCCAATTAAAATGCAGTTCTGATTAAAAAACCAGCCCCCCATTTACATTGATACTCAATCAAACCCATCACCAAAACAAAACAAAAAAGTAAATCAAGAACAAGGGGAACCCAAATCCAAACCGCAATCGTCTAAAAGTGATCGCTTAAAAGTAAACCATTTATCTGTTGATTAATCCAAACCATAGTCGATCTGCAGTTGTTGATGACAACATACCATCGAATCTACACCATAGTTGCCTAAAGGCCCTCGAAGAGGGAGCCCGTCGATTCCAAGGGTCCAATCATAACTTGGGTCAAACTACATGGACCAAATTTGTAATTTACTCTTTAAAATTACTTGTCCTCATAACGCAAATCTTTCTCCAATTTCATAGTTATTATGCATTAATTCAAAAATACAAATAAAAAAAAGTTTCTTATTCTTTCCTTTATTTTTTCTTCCTTTCAGAAGACATAAATAGAAAAATTATTTTATTCTCAATTCTTTTCTCTTTTTTTTTGTCCTTATCTTTTCTTTTATTTTCTTTTCTTTTTTCTCTTAATTTTTAAGAACACATAAAAATAGAAGCAAATCAATGGTTTAATTTAATTTACAGCTAAGAAATAAAATTATTTATTTTAAAAGAACCAAAGAATTACAAAAATTAAGATAGGTATACCCATCATAAATCAAAGTCGTATATCCAAAGCAAAAGAATTATTTTACATATACCATAAAACCTTCTTGATAAGCATTGGTATCAAGCTATACCTGTAAACACAAAGTTTTACTCTAAATCGAGAATAACAAGTATTGTAAATTCACATTAAAAAAGATAATCTCGATTTTGTTCTAGTAAAAGAGAAATTACAATCATTTGTAATACTATTTTTTACTAAGAAAAGGGAAAGAACTCCCAAAAAATCTTTATTGAATATTTAAAACAAAATATAAAGGTTAAATGGATATTAACCATTTTTACATTTATAAACAAATTTTTACAAGTGTTTTGGAAAACAAAAGGCTTACATTTATAAACCCTAACTCCTTATAATACTCAAATAAAAAATACAGTAAAAGTAATTATGATACAATAAGAATCCTAACATTCCATTTGCATTAATGGAAAATGAGCATTTTCACAGAGCCCAATTAAAGAATAGAACCCAATTTTTACAGAGCCCAATTAAAGAATAACCATTTTCACAGGGCCCAATCAAAGAGGCCCAAATCTGTTTTGTAATGTTAAAAGTGGATATATAAAAGTAGAGGAGAGTTATTTTGTTAACCCATGAATTTGTGTTAACCGTGTTAACCAAAAATGAACCAATAGGATTTCTTTATTTTCCCTATTTTTCTGCATATGTGGGCCAACCTCCTTTATTTTAGGATTTAATTAACTCCCCTCTAATTTAAGAAATCAATCTTAACCATTGATTGAAATGATCAACGGTGGTTATATGGTTAACACGGTTAATACAAATTAATGGGTTAACAAAATAACTTAACCCTATAAAAGTATTCTGGGGATATTGGAAAAGAGCCCAAATAAGTTGATTAATGGCTTCATGTGCAAATCTGCTTATATGGTTTCGTTTTAGTGTTTTAGAGAAGACATGAAGCCAAATAGTATTGGCCCTCTTGCTAAATGTGCGGGATTTGTAATGCCATTTTGTTGCATTTGAAAAACATCCCCATATCCACCTTGTCCTAGGTCCAAGGAACTTGAAGATCCGTCACAATAACTGGGGTTGATCCAGCTTTCCTAAGACTACTAAAATAATGGTGACCCTAATGTTACTTAGGCTACACACACCCATACTCTCCAACCCTCTCAACCCACTCACTTTTTGACTGCCACATCAGCTTCCACATCAGCTTTTGGTCAACCCTCTCTTTACCCTCCCATAACCCTCTACAACACACACCCAACCCTCCCAACCCTCTCACTTTTCAATTTATTTTATTTATTTCATTTAATTAAATAACATTAATTAAATAAAAATATGTAATTAATTAATTAATAATAAGATTAATAATTAATTAACTAAAAATTAAAATTACATAATTAATTAACTAAAAATTAAAATTAAACATTACATAATTAAATAAAATAAACTAAAACATTAAATAAACTAAAAATTACAAGCCATATTTTTTTTTTGATCTCATCTTTTCGGTTGATAGTATCGAAGAGCTTTTTACCCCGGAGATGGCCGTGCGAGGTGGTCAAAAACATAATGTCTCTCTCTTGTTGGGTCGTTGGTGAAAGTTCTTCCTCATCGGAAGTGTCTTCCTCTTTTACGGGTTGGTAATTGGGTTGGTAACCGGGTACAAATTGTGGTTGATAAGGAGAACCAAAATCCATATTTGGAAATTGTGGAGGAAACGGTTGATAATAAGGTAACGTTTGATAAGGAAACGGTTGAGGAGCTTGTGAAGAGCTCCCGGGTTGATTGGGTTGTGAAGAGCTCCCGGGTTGTGAAGAGCTCCCGGGTTGAGGAACTTGAGGATGAGTAATTGTGATAGAAAAACCTTTCGGCGAAATGTCGAGATTGTAATCGGGTGGATATTCTGGAGGGAACCCGGTATGCGTAACGTCGACTTTGAAAGAGGGCTTCGAAGGGGTCTCGGGTTCCGCCCGACGTTTACATTTCGCGCGCCGTGATGCGATGTTTCGATCGTTTGGATTCATCGTTTGAAGAGTGGGAGGTTTGAAGAATTGAAGGTTGTTTGTGTGAGAAAAGAGTTGAAGAATTGAAGGTTGTTTGTGTGAAAAAATAAGTTGGGTTAAATGAGTATTTATAGGAGTAAAAATTGAAAAAAAAAAGTAAAAAAAAAAAATAAGATTTTACCGTTGAGAGAGCCGTTTGACAACGGCTCTCCCAACCCGTTTGGCCTCCAACCCGCCGGGTTCATCTACCCACGCACCCAACCCAACTAAGCCGGCGGCTTCACTTCCCTCTTACCCGCACCGAAGCCACATCCCGGTGCGAGTAGCCTTAGTGTGCATAATTTATTTTAACTCAAGTTTGAAGAATTATCATTGTGAATGCTTTATGATAATCATTGTAATCTCAAACATTGTATTGTAACTGATGTGTCGAAGTCAGGGGACTCACTGAGTCTGTTCAGCGTCCCTCCCATGAATCGCGTCAATCCTCCGTAATCGCATCCACCATAACCGATGATGTGTGGCTGAGATTCGTCCTCACGTTCACAACCAAAATTGAGTTCACATTTGAACCTAACCCTTCACAAGCAATCACGGTATATCATCCCCTCCGTAAACACGTAGTTTTGTCGAAAGATTGTTTTTTTATCATGTAGTTTGAATATCATATATCTAAGGCTTTAATATGTTGGGAGGCTTGAATATCTGAATTTATAAAACTATTTGACCAAACAAAGATAATATTGAACTGTGACAATAAAATCAAATGAACTTGGTTGATAGGAAGTCTTTAATATGTAAATACAAAGAGAAGTAGAAGATACATAACATTACAATATTTTTGTTCACAAGCTTGTAAAAGAGATAAAACAAGGGACCTACTTTTCATAAACCAAACATATACACCAAATCCAAATTTTGTTGTAATCTGTAAACCTGAGTCATCAAAGTGGTGAATAAGGGGTGGCAATCAGAAACAAATTCACTTTTCTCCTGGAAGCTGCCCCAAAAGTCTCCCTCATATCCAACTCTTGAGGCTTCAATCCCCCTGGGATTTCCCAGTTAAAGTAATAGAGTAAATGGCACAAAATAATCTCGACGTTCGCCAACGCAAACAAACTTCCGGGACACATTCTCCTTCCGGCCCAAACGGAAGATACTCGAAGCTAGTTCCCGAGAAATCGATACTAGTGTTCTCAAATCTCTCGGGTACGAAAGTATCAGCATCGTGCCAGTATTCGGGATCCCTTCCTAGAGCCCATGCATTAATAATGACCTTTGTTTTTACCGGTATGACGTATCCATCGATCTCGCACCTTTCACGGCATTCTCTTGGAAGCAATAAGGGAACAACTGGGTGCAACCTCATGGTTTCCTTGATCACCTGCTTTAGATACTTGAGTTCGTGAAAATCAGATTCGTGTAGTGGATGCGTGTTTCCGTTTAGTACTTGTCGCACTTCGGCTTGGACTTTTTTTAGCACTTGAGGATTTCTTATGATTTCAGACATGGTCCATTCCACAGTTGATGAAGTGGTATCAGTTCCAGCTGAGAAAACATCCTGCATGTTGAAAGTAAGTTATACAAGGGTTATCTTAGATTGATGATATGGTATAAGCACCAGCCACCTAGTACTACAACAAGATTAAGTTTAGAGGACCCTTGGAATGAAAAGAAAATTTCTTATATGTTTGGCAAACTAGCTGATAAGCTAGCTAAATAGTTGATCAACTAGCTTATGAACAAATTATGTTTAACAAATTAAATAAAGTTTGTTATTAACTATTTGAATAGGTGTCCTATTAGGCTATCAGCAGCCAACCCTCCCAACCCTCTCACTTTTTAATGCCACATCAGCTGACACATCAGCTTTTTCCCAACCCTCCCTTAACCCACCCAAAGCCCTCTGCAACCTCTACAACTCTTACCCAACCCTCTCAACCCTCTCACACACAACACACACACAACACACACAAGAGACACACACAAAATGAGCGGCTTCATAAACCCGCAACAACCCTTAGCCCGTCGGCTACCATGGCTGTGCACCCAACCCGTTGAGCCCGGCGGGTTGGGGTGAGAACCGCTTGCAAGCCCGATGCCCAGCCCGACCACCGCTGCGGATAGCCTTAATGAGTTGATAAGTTACAAAAAGCTCCTAAAACCCTACTCCAACTAGTGTTTCAATAAGTTAGTTTATCAACTCACTTATAAACTAACTTATGGTTTATCCAAACATGTTCTAGCTTATGAGCTAGCTAGCTTATTTTTGCCAACACATCCATACTGTTAATTACCATGGTGCTCTACAAATCATTCTCCCGATATCGTGCATGATACTATTTCTCCATAAGTAATTAAACATGATAAAGTAAATTATTAAAAAAATTGATATCTTTAATTACTAGTATATATAGGATACTAACCAATATCACAGCTTTAATGTTGTCTATAGAGATTGGAGACTCGAGATCACCACTTTCTTTTAGTCTAAACAAAATATCAAGCAAATCTTCCTTCTCCATCCCACCACCTTTACCCTTTTCCGTAATTTCCATCTCTTTTTCATGTTGCTCAAGGATATTATCAAACACGTTGTCAAGATTTTGATGGATTTTCATCAACTTGGACCTCATCCTCGTAACAACATGAAGAAACTTATAAGAAGGAAACAAATCAGCCACATCAAAGCCTCCAGCCAGATCAGCCATCTCCTGTAACATCTGAACCAATAAGCCTTGGTCTTTGTAGATCCTTCCGAACGCCGCTCGCGAGGTTATCGTGTTCATCAACGTGTAGATCTTTTCAGAAAGATTGATTGGCGATCCGGATGACGACTGAATGGATTCTTTCATAAGCTTCACCTCTTCCTCCCGAATATAAGCAAAAGATTGCACTTTCTTGGCACTTAAGAGTTCCAAGTTGCATATTTTTCTCATCTGTCTCCAGTAGGTGCCATAGGGAGAAAGTGCAATGTCTGTGTAGTTATACATGACTATCTTACCCACTAGAAGCTCGGGTCTGTTTGCGAATGCGACGTCGTTCTTCATCAATATCTCTTTGGCCACTCGAGGTGATGAGACGATCAAAGCGGAAACCTCGCCAAGTTGAAGATGCATTAGGGGACCGTGTTTTCGAGCCAGATTTCTAAGAACGTAATGAGGCGGTTTTAGGCTGATCATGGACAATATGTTTCCGATGAGAGGTAGCTTCCATGGACCTGGTGGGAATTTTGGATTTGTATTCCATGAACTTGCTCTTTTTATTACATTTAGTAGTAGTATGAACAGAAAGAGGAGAGTTGCAAAGAGGGTAATCAGTGAAGAAGAGACCATTTGGAATTCCATGGGAGAAATTAGAAAGGAAGAATGTGAAGAATTGGCTATGCCTTGTGATCTATTTGAAGAATACAGGGGCCCTTTTTTATAAGAAAATAAATGGATTAGTTTGGTTGGGAGATCTTGGGATGGATCTTAAGATGCTCCGGTGTTCGTTGACATTTTTTTTGAACGGCAAGGTAACACACATGCTCCAGCGGTATCAGACCTTCAATTGGGCAATCCCACTAATCCGTTGCGACCCGGCCCAACCTATGGCTGGACCCGACCTGTAGGGAAGTGGATCCCATAGACTGGATCCTCCCATACCGTCCCTGAACCCGGCCCAAAGGACCATATCCAAAGTCTGGATATCTTAGAAATGTCACCCGTGGGATTCGAACCTGGTAGTGTGGCTTTCACCCAACACCTCCCAAGGATGTTACCTATCCAACTGAGCTAACACCTTTTTTTTAACAGCGACTTTCACCACACACCCTTTGACATTTTTTAAATGATATTAAAATATTTATCTTCCCCTATTGGGTTTGTTGATCATATTAAATCAATTCATATATACATCCTTCTATTATTTGTTAACAAGTTGTAGACACTATCACATCTTGAAGTCAACCGATACAAATAAAGATACTCATGGACCACTTTAGAGATGAAAAAAAAGATGCTGCTTGGAGTATACTACTAAGACTATTTTCAAGTTTTATTTTGACCAAGTCCATATGCTCTTTAGGGTGTGTAGTGCTTACAAGGTTAAAAAGATGTAAAGTTAATACGTCCTAGCTTGTTTTGGTTTGGTATATGTAATGGTCATGTCATATGGGAGGATCTCTCGAATTAATTACTAGCTAGGACTCGTGTCACACCACGTTGGAGATCGACCCGTATCCATGCCAATGCTTATGCGGCAAATAATAGGGATCGATAAAAGCTACTTTTATTTGAAGATGCAAGTGACAAAACATGTGAAAATTCACACCATCACTTCAACTTTGTCACCAATTGAAAACAAAAATGCTCGGTTTTATAAGCATAATCTGGTGTTCGACGACTCTTCAAAATGTAAAATGCTCATTAATTTGATGAGATTTCCGTGTAGGCATGCTCCACTAACAACATACAAATTAACCGAAAAATTTTGTATACATCTAACATACCTAACTTCTACGATTGTACCTCAAACTCAAAATTAAAATCAAACCTAAACTTCAAAATCACGTCAAACCAAACCTCAAAATCAAAATTAAATTTAAGTTTAATCTTAATCACCAAACTTAAAATCAAAAAATCAAACAAAACTTAAAATTCAAAATTCAAAATATTAGCTCCATTTCTTGTATAAAAGTATTGAAAATTAGGCTAAGTTTAAAACTACATAGAAGAACGTTGACCACCAAAGAAGACGACAGAAGCTACTCTGTCAGAAGACCTTCCTCGGGAGTCAACAAGAAGATCAAGACCACAGAGCGTCTATGGTAGTATAGCTCTGAAGTGAAGATGCATCTTCTATAGATTGTTGAAGCGTAGACCTTGTGCATTCACGTGAGGGAGTTATGTGCAGATTACGTGAGACCGCTACAATAGATTTGAGGATCGTTGTAACACCCCCATCCCGCGTGGCTAAGGATGGAAGATGCCACAATTGATGCAGAACAATTCTAAGTCAACCTTTTGGTTAAAACAGAGCAATTAACATACTTTATCCCAAACATGTTTACAACACCAAAAATAGAGATAACCATGTGACCGACTATAGTCCCGAACCAACTATACATCATATACCTTAGTGATCAACGGCTCAACAAAATGAGTCTCAAAGGTTATATTCAGTCTTATCATCTCCGCAGCTCTCATTCCAAAATCCCTGCTAAATCATTTACCTGCCGAGAACAAAGAAAATCTCGGCTGAGCTTAATGCTCAGTGAACAGATTATGATAGCATAAAGATAAACATGAGATAACAAATTCAAAGGAATTATGTCACATCAAGCGCTAATCAAAATTAAAGTGTCTCAAAAGAGGATGAAGTCAACCAAACGCCTCGAAGGCATATCAAAGTCCGAAAGCTAAACCGCATCATCATGATACGTTGTTCCCAAAGAATGATCAGTCCGTTTGGGTCTGAGTGAGGAAAGAGGTGCAGGCACAGCACAACAATCCTCTCCGTGGATTTAACCACGGCCACAATTTCTTTTTCGATAACGGTTCCTAGGATCGATCCATACGCCCTCTATTTAACCGGTATTCATTCGAGTCCGCTTTTAAGGACTATATACAAAATAAGGACGCCATGATCGTTTTAGCCACCATGGAAGCATCTCAATACCGGTGTCTCGATATTGAGTCTATAAGAAAATAGTTCAAAAATAAGCAATCTCATAGTTCAATTGATCAAGTGATCGACATTCCAAATAAGTAATACTCCAAAAAGGAGACAAGCTCAAGAAAATTAACGAGCAATTTTAGAATTCAATTGTTCGGAATTATCAATAATCGTTTCGGATTAGGAAGCCTTATGCAACTGGCTATCCCCGTGTCAAGTGAGATATAGAATCCATACCTGAGTAAACGATGATGTAATACCACAATTGGAGTCCCCAAGAGTTGATACGATTCACATGCAGTCACCTTTTACACAAAACGATTACCGATTATCGACTATAAAATAACTAACGTATCTACCGAATAAATAAATCTAAGATCCATGTTTCTTCTCCTTTTTATCTCTATATTGGTCCTAGATAGATTTAAGATTGATTGGAATAAGTTCTTGTAAGGTACAAGATGACTAAGTCTAAAGTACAAACGGAGAATTATCGTTCAATTACCCTGCACCTAACAGCTTATGTCACCTTACTTTTCGAGCCTTTTCGCTCTACTTAGAAACCACAATAGCTTCTACAATCTGAATGAACGTTGTAGTACAAGGTCTTAGGAGTCTATCGGCTTTGGAATTACCTCATTTGGATCATCCGTCTATTAGATACGGACTTCACGAAACATCAGTGCTTATCTCGACATGCTGCCAACAGCCCTAAAAACACATTGTTTCAGACCTTTTAACGTCACAATTAGGAGTCGGACTCTAAATAACAATCGAAGTATATGGTAGGGGCTATAAGACTGCAAAATTTGAGTCCTTTCCGACCTACGGTTTGTGAGTTATGAGCTGTCAAACATCAGGATTCGTAGCTGTCGAAAATTCCGATTTCAACCATTTTCCCAAACTCGTTTTTTTATGATTTCTCTTGCATGTTTTGCTATCTAAGTGATCTAAATCTACTTTAACATTCTAAATACTAAAACGAAGTTCATGGGTTATTATTCTAGAGGCTTAATCATGCATTTTTGCTCTTTTACGCATTTAGTCGAAAGGTAAATCAAATACTCCCAATCTAGCTATATTGAATCAATACTTTACCCTTTCCAATTTCTACTCAAATTATAGCTAATCCAAGCTAGCTAATCACAATTAACTACAATTACAACACTAATTCATAGGCTAACTCCATACATAATTAAGAACCAACCACTCTAAAAAAAAATCTTAACACAAACAAGGTAACAAAAACGAAAGGTAATTATACCTTTAGAAAGGATTCGAAGGACAGATTATATAGATAGGAAATATGGTTTTTATAATTGCTTTTATTTTAACTTATTAAGGGTTTCGCAAAATAACAACTTTAACCCCTCAAGTCTGATTCTTTACTCCTTAAGCTATAATAAATATTAACTTAACATGTGAAGTTAAGTTCCAATGAATTTTGATACGGTGACGGAACACGGGTATTATAATCGTACTCGCATATATTACTGATTTGATATGCTTCAAGGTGGCACAATCCTATTGGACTACAATCTCGTGTATATAGTTAGGATTTGCAATTGTAATCAGTACGGATGCAAGCACAACACTATGAAAATTTGAGAGCATTATGTTGAATTAAGATCATTTAAAATCTTTGGTTCCATAACCCATCAAAACATGGAATGAATCATCTCTCGTGTAAATAAAAACATCACCCACACATAATTTATCAAAAGACATAAAGTTTCAAACACATAATTTATCAAAAGACATAAAGTTTCAAAAACCCAAAATTAGTTGATCCGAAAACACCCAAATATGAAATGGAGGCTTTGAGGAACTAAAATATAACATTTTAACGCGTATATAGCCTCGTAAAAGTGTAGAATGAACAACAAATCTAGGTTGTGTTGAAAACCTACAAAAGAAAGAAAACCCTTGGAATGGAGATGAGAGGTATGAATCTTGGGTCCTAGTCTTAATCCTTTGCTATATATAATAACGAATAAACTTTGAAATTGTGGGAAAGGTAAAATAAATACCCAAAACTGGATTTAATGATGACAGTTAAAAAGCCAATATTCGGCATTTAAAATACAGCTCCATAGTCCACACAACTTAGCAATATCAGTGAGTTGCGCCCATGAAAAATGAGACATACAGTGGGTAACAATGACTACCCACGTGACTAAGTGGGATGGTTTTTTACCCTTTCTCGTCTGCTTTCTTGGTTTTTATCATCGAGATTTTTACCAAACATTTTCATGAAACAGTAGGTTCAATAAGAGGCATCTTAAAGTCAAATCCAAATGGATTAATTTCAAGTTAAATAAAAAGTAAAAGTTCTAGGTGTTACAGCGTAGTTCTTAATCTATGAGCTTGGATGGATTGTTAAGTGCTCTACTTATTTACAATTGGTAGACATAGACTTATTTGGTTCTATAAACTTGTGTCCTATAAAAAAAACTCTATTATGACACTTCTTTATTTTAAACGTTCCATAAACTCAATTTTATTATAGTGCAAACTTCAAACAACTCAATAGATTGGTATGCATTATGTAAAGATGTTCCAACTTGCTATTAATTTGGTATCTTTATTTCCAAAGGGAGGACTTCAACTTCAAACAATTCAATATATTATTGTAGGTCAATTTATTGGGGGAATCGAGGACTTATTTAACATTAAGAGCTTCTCATACCGACATATATTCACATGGGGTATTATTAAACATCGTCGTTTTAACCTACCCATATAGTTCTAAACCCTATACATTCTTACTAGTCACAAAAAGCATAAACTCTAGTCCACCAAAGATGACCGTTGGCTGAACCTTATATGTTACCACTCTACACTAGTTTTGGCTCCTTTATTTTCACCATACAACCGGAAGAGGCTAAAAGCTGATAAGCCGGAGACAATCACCATGCCCAACCAAGCAACCACTGAGCTTGCTATTCCTTCTCCACTTTGGTTGCAAAATTTCCCATACATATCGCAAACCTGCATCCACTCTAGTTCCGGTTCTGAGAACTTCGCGAATATCGCTGATTGTAGTGCAGCTCCAATTGCTGCTAACATCACATAAGCTATAACCTGCGATAACCGAGAAAATCGATCAATATATTCCAATGCATATATATATATATATATAAATATAGACCGAGAGAGAGAAAAAAAAAAGTTCAAATGTGAACCATTTTTTCATTGTAAAAACGTGAGGACAGCAGAGAGCGCGCCACGTGACAACCTGAAAAACACGCGACTAAGCTTTATGCAGTATGCATAATTAGTCGCACTCTGACGCGGGCAACTTGGCGCGCGGGTTAGATTTATTCAAGCTTTATTCAGTTTGCATAATAGCTTTATGCAGTATGAATAAAGCTTGAACGAAGCTAACCCGCGAACTTTATGCAGATTGAATAAAGCAAAGCTGCGGAAGACAAATTTCCACATGGAGCACTCTCGGTTGTCCTCACGTTCATAATGAAAAAGTGGTTCACATTTGCACCCACCCTTGTATATATATATATATATCTGTGTGTGTGGAAGAAAGTTCAAATGTGAACTCATCTTTCACAAAATGCACAATTAACAAAAGAACGTGAAACTCTATATATATGTATTTATTTATTTACTTAGGCCATCTCCAACCGCACGGCATTTTCATCTTTTTGCCTTTCTTGGGGTTCCAACCGGCCGGTATATCCAAAAAAAAATTTGCTGGCCAACAAATTTACACACCAAATATGCAGTGTGCTTTTTCACCCTGCAAATACAATGGGCCCACTGCTAACCCATTTTTCCTTTTAAAATATCACTTAATTACAATATAAATTAATATATTTATATATCAAATATTATATATATATATATACATATATATTGTTTGTTAAATTTATACGTAAGTTAATATTTATATGATACATGTATACATAATTTAATTAATTTTTATCATTTTAGTTTAATAAGCTCATTAAATAAATTTATGTGACTACTTATTACAATAATTATTTACAAATTATAAATATTATTAAAAATAGTTAATGGTAAATAAAATATGTTAATTTAATATGGGGTTTGTAAATTTGGTGATTTTTTTAGAGTATGGTTGAAGTTAATTTTTTTTTATTGATGGACGCACCAAATTTGATGTTGATGTTGTTAGTGTTATGATTGGAGTTGTTTATATGTAAGCATATTGTATATTATATATTATATACTACATATATATATATATAGAGAGAGAGAAAGGGTTAAAAGGGCTAAGAGCATTAGAATCACATTTTATTCAAAGATTCATATGCGACCTACACTAACTTTCCTACCTTTTTTTTACTAATTATGAATCCACTTTCTATTTAACCAACATATAATTACATATTAAACCACCTTTACTTATGTGTGTATATATATATATATATACACCTAGAATAATACAAGTGACGTGATTAATTATTTTCTTATTTATTTCTAAAATGCATCTTTGATAATGTTATTTGCTATGATGACCGAACGACCGACAACACGTCAGAAAAAAAGGACGAAATAAATTCGATGGTAAATGACCATAATTAATACACAAGAAGAGAGGTAGATATCCAATCTATCCAAATTCACCTCCAACACTAATGTCATTCACATGAAAACAATCAATACACAACAGTAGTAGTAGGTGGAGGTGGGGGTGGGTTGGTGGGTATATAGTATATACACATTTACATTATTAAATATATGTATAAGTACCTCCTGCATATATATGTTAAAAAATATTAAGAACAACTTACACTGCACAATGTACAAGTAAATGGAAAACATGACATAAAATGCACATGCATGAATTGAAATTTGGAAATGAACCTTACTTGATCACCAGAAAGAATAAGCCAAGCCAAGGACTTGTTCAAGAGCACACTTCCCCTAATCATACCAACTCCACATCTTAATACTTGCATCAGTGAGTAGGCTGCAGCTATCCCATTGACTACCACCAAAAACCTGCATAACAATAATCAAACACAAAACTTTAATTTAGCTTGTGGTAAGGTAGTATCCTCATAACTCGGGTTCGAACCCCATGGAAAGCATGTGGCAATATCTAGATCATGAGTCTGTTAGATAGTGGTACCCTTAATTGGGCTGGGTCGTGGTCGACCGAGATAAGTCGGGTGCCGTTGTGAGCCCGGATACCCGGGAACGTGATAGCTTGCTGTTCAAAGTTTTTTTTTTTTTTTGTCTATTTTCTCTATAACAAGATAAAGAAAGAAGAAAAATAAACTTTTGATCAAGAAAGCAAAAATGTGCAAAATACTACAACTTTCTGTGAAAAATAGATAAACTTACACAAGAGCTTTCATGTCTGTATACTTGGCTTTTCTCTGAATGGTAAAGATTTCATGGACTTCTGAATCAGTAGCTACAAGAACAGCTGCAACAAGAGCAAGAACACAGATAACAGCCCTTAGTATTAATTCAGCAAGCTTTACCCTCTGATCAACCACCTTCAAATCAGTGCCATGAGAGACTGGAACATTCCCAGGACTTACACCAACACCCAAGTAACTCATATTTACTCAGCCACTATTGACTTGTATTATGTGCTTAATTCTCTCACCACAAGACACAAGTTAAGAGGTGGTGGTGGTGGAAAAGAAGAAGAATAAGAGAAAAGGAGGAGAATAAATGTCACAGCCACAAAAGGAAGTTGGAAGAGGGGGCACCCCAATATCACACATCATATAAATAGCCAGCCTATACATCTTTTAACATTTTTCTTTCCAATTTTTTTTCTTTATTATATGGTGATTCTATTTGTGGATCAGGTAAAAAAAGTATTAAAAATTGGTAATAAAAAATTCAAAAATATATTAAAAACTACAGGGAATATTTACTTGTTGGTCTCAAGTAGGTGACCTTCAAGCTAGGATAGTGTTTGGGATTATAGAAGGGGGGGTTGAATATAATCACACAATTTTTCACTTTTAAATTCTTGTTATATTAACAATATGAATTTACAGATTGTTGCGGAAATAGAAAAGACAAATAGTCTAAACTAAACAATCTAAGTTCTTTCACTATGCACTAAGTGAGAAGATGTAAGAAAGAAGATAGAGGGGAATAAGAAAGAAAGGACTTGAGTATTTTTGGATGTAGAAGAGGTATGGAGAAAATCTTCTCCACGTCCAATTTATACTCCATGCATTAAATGCATGCAGACCTACTTTTGTGACGTGTCACGCTGTAGTTGGTCTGTTGTACTATTTACTATAAACAATTACTCTTAGCATGGTGTGCAAAAGAGGAAGTGTGTAAACAGTTGCCTTGAGGTCTGATAAGTACGGAGGGAACAGTAAAGAGACTGTCCTTATGTACTTTTGTGTCAGTAAAGGCGGATAATCCTTTTGTGCATTAGACTAAGACACTTTTCTAATCCTTCAGGATCAGGATACTGATCAGTGACTAGGGTCCTGATACTGATGAAGTTCAGGGTCACTTGTATCCTGTTGAGCCTTCAGGATGTCATACGATATTGAGCAGCCTGCTATCACTGAGTTCCGTCTTCAGATCACGAGCATGCTGTTCCTGTCATCAGCTATTTCTTCGACGTCGCTGATGGTTCTTTGTGTATGATCTTAATGTCTTCAGGAGGTCTTCACTTCAGTGGATAGGATCAGTAGACTGCAGAACAGACTCGTTCATCTCCTGATCCTGATCCTGATTACTATAAAATTAAGTTACAGCATAAGTAACATGGAATAACACAGAACAGATTCAGTGATAATTCCTCAAGCTATAACAGAAGCAAAAACCTATTCACTAAGTAAAGATTCAGGATCATTATCATTTCATCAGGTCTTAGGAGAGCTGGATCAACAATCTCCCCCTAAATGATAATGATAAGACAACAGAGAAATTGTCTAAGTCTAGAAAGAAAAAATTTCTAAGTCTAGATAAAACAGTAGGAAATAGAACTCATAAAGGTACATGTCCCATTTACTGTTTTGAGGGATCTTTTTCAGTACTATGATAGAGTGAAGTACTATGCACTGAAATGCATTTTCATTAATCTTAATAAAGGTTACAAGAGTAAGAAAAATACACGAGTACATGAATAAAGTACTGAAAGAAAAGATTACAAAATATTCTAACTATCAGAGTCTTCGCTAACATATTCAGTCTTTACTTGTATTGGAACTGTAGTATCACTGAATGCGAGTCTGTGATTGAGTATAGCTCTGACAGTGCGAATGATCTCTTTATTGTCTTGGTTTTCTTTATCCTTGTGAGCAGTGAAGAGGACTGAAACCAAGTGTTCATATGGTGCTTTGTGTAGCTCACTGAAACGCTGAAAGCGTAGGATCTTTGAGTTGTCGCTTACACAAATACCATGAACAGGTTCTCTGATGACTTGTCCTTCAGAGAGAGAGACTCCTAAAGGGAGTGAAAGATCAAACATCGAGAGATCCAGAGGCTTGACCACTATCCTGGGCATGCAGGGAGTTGGTCTTCTTGTTGAGGTGCCTGCAGATCTTCGAATAGGTTGCTGAGGTAGGACTGAAGAGTAGTGGAGCAGGTCATCAGGTATTTCCGTTGTCCTTCTGATGCGTGCAATAAGTCCTTCGATGACTTCTTCTACTTCAGCCCGATAGTTTTTGTTGGCTTTGGGAAGTAGGGATCTGATTTCGTTCCACTCTGACAAGTTGTAACGATCTAACTTGTCCAGAGTGTGTTGCACGTCCTTGACTCCAGAGCGTTTGACGGTGATCCATGTTTTTGCTCTTTTGCCGCGAGTTCGGCTGAGATGGATTCCAGAGATAGCAGCACCATGTTTTCTTAGGTGTAGACGATCTCTGCACCAGTCAAGCTCAGTGTTTACTTCTTCAGTCTGTTCATCTGCATTTTTGTTGAAGACCTTCAGAGCAGCCTTCTGTGCAAGAATAGGATCTGCACTTATTTCAGCATCTTCATCCACAAAATCTGATGCAAGCCTTCGAGCGGCTTGAGCAGAGAGGAAGGCTTCCTTCTGCTTCTTATTATGCTCCTCCTGAGCCTGTACAGCAGCGTTGTATTCCTCCTGCGAAAGATAGGCGAACTCGGAGTCACAAGAGGTACGAAGAGGAATTTTTACTCTTGTACTCTCGAGTCGCTCTATCACGGCGTTTAAACGCCCATCCCTGTTGACAATGGCAGAGTTGTCAGGGTAATTCTCACCTTCAGATCTAGGAGAGTTAGATGGAGGAGATCTGGGAGAAGAAGCAGGGGTAGAGAAGTCGTCAGAGATGAATTCATCATCTGATGATAGGCATATGGTTTCAGGAGGGGCTCTTATTTCAGGGGTTCTAGAAGAGGATGCTTCAGTGTTAAAGCGGGTTGGTTTAGAGGGAATGGATTCAGGGTTAAGAGGAGTTACTCTGAAAGTCATTCTGCTTAATTCGGCTCTTATCTGTTCTGATGGACTATTCTCCATGAGGCGAATAATCTCACCAGTGACAGAACCAAAGTTCACATCCTGAAAGTCAGAGTTTTCTTGGTTTTCAGGCTCAGAGGTTTGTTTAGGAGAAGAATGGGGTGTTGGTTCAGGGGTAGGTTGTTTTGGTGGTTGGTAGACAACCATTTGTAGGTTGTTTATTAGAGAGTCATCAGAGGAGGTGTCGAGGGTTATGGTTTCAGGTGCAGGTTTAGGTTTAAGGAGAGAAGAGATTGGTTGGTTATCAGAGGATGAGGGAGAGGATGGTAATAGTAACGTACCAGGTGCACCGAGGTTCTCCCCCTGAGATTGTGCAGGCCCTGGAGTGGGCGTTGGGGTTGCAGCCTTCTCGACGAAGATATCGTCGTCTTCATCATCATCTTCATCTTCTTCATCTTCCTCGTTCATTCCCCTTGTTCGTTGGTTCTCCAGTTGGTGGAGGGGGAATAAACGGACTGGTCTCTAGGCTGTCTCTCCCCCTCAACAGGTGCCTGGACTAAGGCGGCTGTTGATAGGTTCCTCTGGAGGAGAGAGGCCATGTCGCTAAGAACTTTGCACGAGATGAAGGAAGAGGAGATCAGGGAATGTAACACATCCCTGTCTGCAGTGGTGAATGATGGAGGCGGTGCAGGAGCAGAGGTGAGGGCGTTGACAGCAGTGGTGAGGCCAGTCACCTGCTCCTGGAGGGCGCGGAGGCCTGCTTCCTGAGCATCCAACCTCTGAACCACTATTGATTGGAAAGTGGTGAGAGAGTTGGTGCTGTTGTTGATGGTGGTGGAGAGTGCAGGCAGAGCAGAGGCCTTCAGGTCATCAATAGATGCCTGAAGGTTGTTGGAGGAGGTGGCCACTTGTGAGACCTTGTCATGGATGTTATCCAGACAAGGAATCGTGAGGGTAACAGCCGTAGGCGGCGGAGTGGCGGCGACGGCGGCGGCAGCGGCATTGGCGGCGGCCATTCCAAGTATAAAAGAAGAGACGGCATTGGCGGCGGCGGCGGCCATTCAGCGGTACTGGCAGCAGCCTTTGCAGCGGCAAGCTCCAGTTCCAACGCCTGGAGGCGTGTCTGGTGCTCGTCCTCCTTCTGTTGGAGAGCTGTGCGTGCCTCCTGCAATTGTCGTTCAGCGGACTGCCTACGTAGCTCAGCTGCGTTCAGCTGACGCTCGGCGTTCGTGAAGACAAAGTCATTGAAGGGGTCATCCTGATGAAGTTGGGGATGCCCTTCAGTGGTTGCTCCTAAAGAACCTGTAGACAGAGTAGCTAAGTGAGTACTAGAAGACTCATTAGCTTTCATAAAAGAAGAGACAGTAATATTTTGCTTAAAAGTATTACCTGAGGCTAGGAGGGTATCAGAGCGATTACCCCCCATGTTCTCTGAGTGTTCGAGGTGAACAACCTCAGGTTCTTGTTGTATAGGAGCAGAGATGGAAGCATCTGCAGGTGAAGAAGTTTTAGATAAAGGAGATGGTTTATTAAAGAGTTGAGGCAGGGTAATATAGTATTTCTTACCGGCCGCCTGTTTCTTTTTCTTCTGCGCCTTCGACTTGGCGCGTTTTGAAGGAGGTGGAGGAGTGGCAGAAGAAGGTTGGGGGCGCTTCTGGAGCGCAGATGAAGTGGTTGCAGCTGGGGAAGTCAGTATGGGGTTAGCTACTGACATAGCATGCAGAGAAATAGAAGAATGGGGTTTGGAAGAAAAGAGAGAGTACATACCTTCAGTGGGAGAGGTGGAGTGCTCTTCATCCGCCTGAACTGGTTCAGGAACAACCAGAACAGTGGAGAGAGGGACGTCGTCAGGTTTTAGAGCCACCTGAGCCAGGAACTTAGGCCCGAGGGCGTAGTTGTTGGAGTTCCCGATTTTGGGGTAGTTTGGCCCCATATGCAGTTCCAGGACTGCCGAGAAGAATCTGGTGAAGGCGACGTTGACGACTCGCTTCGTGTTCTTGACCTTCCTGACCATGTCCTCCCATATGCAGCGAGCATAGTCAAACTCGCGATTTTTGATCGCTGAGAAGACCATGTGCTGAATCACGGTGGGGAACTGCTCCGTGCTTCCTGTCTTGCCAGATAAGCACAGGCCAAACGTATTCCATATATAATAGAATGTAGCGTTTAGGCCTGTCTTATGGACAGTAGCAGCAGTCTTGGGAAGCATGATGCCCTCCTTCACAGGCCATCTATAGCCAATGGCGTCCAAGAACTCGATGATTTCGTCGGAGGTAGGAGCAGGAGGGAAGCGTTTCTTCTTAGGGAAGTTCAGTACGTTCCTCAGAGTTCCGAAGCCAAAGGAAATTATGTTTTCCTTGATCTGGAACTTGATGACCTCCCGTAGGACACCTTTGGAGTTCCTTTCCTTAGCAACAGTGGCAGTAGACCATAGTTGTTGCAGCATCGGTTTGTTCGGCTTTGGGTCTATTGTAAAAGCCGTCTTCAGGGGGCTGCTCAGGAGGAAGTTCTTAGCAGGCAGCAGATATTCTTTGCCTTCTGGAATGTCAACAGGCCAATGACGTTGTTCTGTTTGAACTGTACGTCGTGCTGCGGAATGATGATCGGCAGGCTTTCAGTGGCGGTTTGCAGAGGTGTAGCTTCGGAAGAGAGTTGGGCGTCCAAGGAGGAAGTAGTAGCAGCCATCCTGTTAAACACAAAAATAACATATGTGGATGATTAAAGATCCAAAATATGCATTTTTCTTCATTTTTCAATGAACACAGAATATGTTCATAAAAATGGTGAAATCCTTTATACTTGGAATGGATTAGATACCAAAATTCACAAAAGGAATGTGTTTTGGTATTAAAAAGAAACTTTTATTTTGATGAGTAGATATCAAAATAAGAGTTTATGATTGTTCTTAAAAGAAATAAGAACACCATATTAACTGTTTTAACAAAAATCTTAGAAGATTTTGGAAAAGCTAAGATCAAACGGAGTGATCTTAGGGTTTTTGGAAAAACGATTAACAAAATAAGTTGTTTAGGTGAAGAAGGCCAACTTACAATGTAGAAAGAACAAGAGAAAAGAAACACTTACGATGATCTTGTTAAGGAAAAGTAGTGAGTGTTCTTGGTGTTCTTGAGAAAAAAAATTCTTGCTTTTTCTTGCTTGATTGCTTAGAGAGAATTTGTGAGCGTAAAGAGTGTGAAGGATTACGAGTGAGGTTTTTATACCTCGTGGTAGGAGAGAGAAAATGGATGAGAGAGAAAAGAGCGGCTAAATTCAAACGTAATGATGAATAAAGGAGGTTCTACGCGCGTTCACGCGCCTGACACACGTAGTGGGGAACAGGAAACGTCCCATTACGTGTCAGTGCAGATGAAAAGTTTGTTTTATTTGAAAAGATAAAAACCGCCTTTTCAGGGGATGATTCCATTTTGGTGAAAGATATGTTTTATAGGAATCAGAGTACTTATCAGATAAGTACTGTTTTGGGAAAATCCTCTTATCACATTTAATGCGATAAGGTTTCAGGAGCAGAGGGAGGAAATACTTACCTGAGAATCATCAGTATTTGGATATTGAACAAAGATTTTGTAAGTACTGAATAGAGTCATCCTCTGATGAGAGTTAGTTCAGGAGTTTTTAAAGAAAGAGTCCTGAGAATGATTATTCTATAGGATTTAACAACTGTTTGTCCTGATAAACTTCAATCATCAGGATTTAACATCCCAAGTTCACTGATGAGCATATTAAAACGCGTCACATCCAGTGGTTTGGTAAAGAGGTCAGCAAGATGATATTCAGTAGGGACAAAATGGAGTTCAATATCACCATTCATCACATGATCCCTGATGAAGTGATATCTCACTTCAATGTGCTTTGTCTTGGAGTGTAAGACAGGATTGTTGGCGATGGCTATCGCTGAAGTATTGTCACAGTAGATAGGAATTTTAGAAAGTTGTATGTCATAGTCCTGAAGTTGATTTCTCAGCCACAGGACTTGAGCACAACAGATTCCTGCTGCAACATATTCAGCTTCAGCAGTTGATGTGGACACAGAGTTCTGCTTTTTGCTAGTCCAACTCACCAACTTGCCACCTAGCAGGTGACAACCACCAGTGGTGCTTTTCCTGTCAATCTTACATCCTGCAAAGTCACTATCAGAATAAGCTGTTAGATCGAACCCTGAGTCCTTGGAGTACCAAAGACCCAGATTAGGAGTTCCCTTCAGATATCTGAAGATCCGCTTTACAGCGGTCAGATGGGATTCTTTGGGTTCAGCCTGATAACGAGCACATAAGCATGTGGAATACATGATATCAGGGCGGCTAGCTGTGAGATACAGCAGAGAGCCGATCATTCCTCTGTAGAGAGTCACATCGACAGATTTCCCTTTGGAATCCTTGTCAAGTGTCAGAGGAGGAGCCATTGGAGTCTTCATTGGTGTACAAGATGTGAGATCAAATTTCTTCAGCATCTCGTGTACGTATTTACCTTGATTGATGAAAATTCCCTTTTCAGATTGCTTGATCTGAAGTCCAGATTGGCGTCGAGTTTTAATGCCAGAGGAGGGATTACCAAGAACTTGATCAATGGGATGATCCTTGGTCCATCGAAGAGCAGGTGGCTGATACACCTGTCCTGAAATGGAAGCTTCATTTATTGATGGATCAGGGAGTAGATTTGTAGGAGTAGGCTCACTAATAGTGGTTTGAGAAAAGTCTTCACTGTTAGTGGGTTGATCAGGTTCAGATGGTATGATTTGGGTGATTGGAGTGGCATTTATCAGAGGTGGAGAGGATGTTTCAGTGGGTGGTATAGGAGGATCTTCTTCAAAACCATCAGGAAGGTCTTGAGGAGATGGATCAGCAATAGGAGGTTCAGGGACTTGAAAGAAAGAATCAGCCCACTGATTGATTTCAGAATTATCATTTGGGTGAGGGAAAGTAGGACCCGATTCATCAAACTTGACATGAATCGTTTCCTCTATGGCTTGTCTTCGTTTGTTGAACACACGGTAGGTTTTAGAAATGGATGAGTATCAAAGGAAAATTCCATCATCAGATTTGGAATCAAACTTCCCAAGATTATCTTTGTTGTTTAGGATGTAGCAAACACAACCAAAGATATAAAGATGTTCGATTGATGGCTTCCTGTTACGAAAGAGTTCGTAAGGAGTTCTTCTGAAGCGTTTGACTATCAGAGATCTGTTCTGAGTATAGCAAGCAGTATTTACAGCTTCTGCCCAGAACTGAGTGGCAAGATTGGCTTCACTCAGCATAGATCTCGCAGCTTCAATCAGCGTCATGTTTCGTCTTTCAGCAACACCATTTTGCTGAGGAGTTCTTACAGAGGAGAAGTTTTGAGTGATACCTTTCTGCTCGAAGAAGGTTTCCAGGGTACTGTTTTTAAATTCAGTTCCGTGGTCACTCCTGATTGATCGAACAGTAAGGTTGTTGAGTCTTTCCATCTTCCTGACGAACAGGATGATTTCTTCAGGAGCATCACTCTTGGCACGAAGAAAGAATACCCAAGTGTATCTGGAATATTCATCAACTATTACCAGAGTGTATTTCTTTCCAGCAATGGATTGGACGTTGACTGGTCCAAAGAGATCCATGTGGAGAAGTTGTAGAGGAGAGCTGATGGAGGAAATTTGCTTGGACTTGAAACTAGCCCTGGTCTGTTTTCCTTTTTCACATGCTGAACAAAGAGACACCTTTGTGTAGCGAAAGTCAGGAAGACCAATGACCAGGTTGTTGATGCAGAGTTGGTTCAGCGTCTTGAAGTTGAGATGAGATAGACGCTTGTGCCATAGCCAATTTGTATCAGTGGAAGCACGAGATACAAAGCAGAAGTTGTCAGTGGAAGTATTCATGTTAATGATGTAGATATCAGCATGTCTCACTCCAGTGAGAATAACTTCCTTTCTTTTGTTCTTGACTTTGCACTTTTTCTTGGAGAAAGAAACTTTGTGATTCTTATCACACAGTTGACTGATGCTCAGAAGATTATGCATCAGGCCTTCAACATAAGCAACTCTTTTGAAAGTAGTTACTCCGTTGGTCAGTGTGCCATACCCTCGGGTTTGGCCTTTACCGTTTCCGCCAAAGGTCACAGCAGGACCTCTTTCTTCACGGTAGTTAGAGAGGACAGATTTCGAACCAGTCATATGTCGAGAGCATCCACTGTCCAAGTACCAGATGCCCTTATCCTGTAAAGTTTAGAGTTTAAGTTTTCTTTGGTACCCATAGAACTATGGATCCAGAAGTATCAGTAGGACTGGTTGAGTCAGTGTCAGCCTTTACTGAAGTATCAGTACAGGAGGCTGGAGTCTTGACTGAAGGAACAGTCTTGACAACCTTCTTTCCTTTGACTGATTTCTCAGTCATGGGAATCTTCTTTACCTTAGCTGATTTTTCAGCTTTGGTAGCATCAGGACACTTACTCGCAATATGGTCATTTAATCCACAGTGATAACATTTGCGATATTGAAAGCGTTTAGTGTGGTCCAGAAAGTTTTTGAACTTTAGGTGAGCAGGACCAGCACCAAGTATGCCTTTAGCATTGGACATTGGAGGAATTGGTTTCTTCTCCTGAGTCTTTTGCTTCAGGTCAATCTTCAGTCTGGGAGCAGGATTTTGAGAGAAAGATTTTGATCCTGAGACTGAAGGACCACCACCCAGAACTTTGTTCTTGGGTTTAGGACTCTTGGTCTTTGAAGGTGTTACAGTCTTAGATTTTTCCTTGACTGTGCTCTTTTTGCTCTTAGGAGCACCTTCAGAGTGTGTGTTAGAAGAAGAAGGGATATTTTCAGAAGCATTAGGAATGGGAATAGAAGAAACAAATTTTCCAAATTTGAGCATGGAACTTTCATATTTAGGTTCTTCATACTTATATCTATGAGTGAATCCAAGACCTCTTTTGCTTTTGTCAGATCTCCCTGAAGCTAATATTTCATCAACTTTTTCAGAGGCGTCACTCCATCCTTTGATGGTGACTTTTTCAGCATTTAATTGAGCAAGGGCTTTTTCTTTGGCAGCAAGAGCCAATTCTCTTTCAATACAGAGAGTTTTGTTTACAGTGACCTGGTCCTTATAATTTTCTTCCAAAATGGTAAGCTGTTTTATTTTTTCTTGACATTCTTTGAGTTGTCCTCTAAGATCAATATTCATTTTTTCAGCAGAGGTTTTACCATTAAGGGCTTTGTAAAGATCGAGAGTGACCAGGTCCAACTGAGTTAAGCTTTCAAGAGGGATGAGAGGAATAGGTACCTGACTGGAAGAATCAGTCGCAGAGGTGGAAGCTTCAGGAGTTGTGGAAGAAGAAGCTTCAGGAGCCTGAGGAGGAATCTCTTCAGGAACCTCTTCTATCTTAGCCATGAGAGCTAAGGTAGGTTCCTCAATAATGGCCATCAGTGCCACTTGAGTGTCTTCCTCATCAGATGAGTCATCAGAGGAGACATCATCCCAGTCGCAGTCTTCTGCGATTAAACCTTTGCCTTTGCGCTGAGTTTTCATCTTTTTGTATTTTTCTTTCAGGCCCTGGTATTTGGGATTCTTAGAAGAAGATTTAGCAGAGGAGGGAGCAAACTGACTTTTCCTGTACCTGCAATCATTAGCAAAGTGTCCTTTGCCCTGACAGTTGTAGCAGATAGCAGTACCCTTATCAACAGGGTCTGATTTAGGCTTGTCAGTAATAGTAAGATGTTTCTTTTTGTGGAAGTTTCCCTTTTTGGCAAACTTTTTGAAAGATCTGGTTAAAAGAGCAAGAGATTCATTGAATTCGGGATCTTCTGACATGTCAGAGTCAGAAGATTCTAATTCAGTAATAGTTACTGAAGAAGAAGTGGCAACAGTAGGAACTGAGTCAGAGACCAATGCAACAGAGTTACTTTTGGTATCTTTAGAATCTCTTATGAGATTCTTTTTCAGTTTCTTCTGTTGTTCACGGTTAAGAAGAATACCGTACAGCTCACTTAGTGTGAGTGTCTTTATGTCCTTTGACATAGTTAAGCAGGAGGTGTAAATTTCCCAATGTTCAGGAAGAGCTTCCATGAACTTGGTAACCACCTCAGAGTTAGAGTAGGTAGTACCGATAGTCTTTAGATCAATCAGAAGACAGTTGAATCTCTGATGTAGCTGGGAGAGAGTTTCATCCTTTTGATGAATAAAGCTTTCATACTGTCGAACCAAGAAAATCTTTCTTGATTCCATGAGGACAGCAGTGCCCTCGTATTGAACACACAGAGTGTCCCATATCTCCTTAGCAGAGCGAAGGTGACAGACAGAGTGGAATACATCGTCAGGAAGTGACATGGCAATGAGAGACCTAGCCTTAGTGTCAATGTTGACCAGGCGTCTGTCTTCATCATTCCAGTCAGTTACGGGCTTCACCAGCTGCCTTTCAGGTACAGCTGGTTGGCCAGCAGCAGCAGGAATGGGGTGGACGGTTTGTGTAGGCACATGTGGTCCATTTTCCAGAAAGTATGGAATCTGGGGATCAGAACCAGAGAGAAAGAGTTCCATCCTGGTTTTCCAAAGAGAGAAGTTGTCTTTGTTGAACCGAGGAGGCTTTCCAGCAGAGCCGGTATCAAAGTAGTTATCCTTAGCTTGAAGAGCCATAGAATAAGAAGAGAGGATCACAAGATTTTTCTAAGAAGAAAATGAGAGCTTGTATCTGCTCTGATACCACTTGTTGGTCCCAAGTAGGTGACCTTCAAGCTAGGATAGTGTTTGGGATTATAGAAGGGGGGGGTTGAATATAATCACACAATTTTTCACTTTTAAATTCTTGTTATATTAACAATATGAATTTACAGATTGTTGCGGAAATAGAAAAGACAAATAGTCTAAACTAAACAATCTAAGTTCTTTCACTATGCACTAAGTGAGAAGATGTAAGAAAGAAGATAGAGGGGAATAAGAAAGAAAGGACTTGAGTATTTTTGGATGTAGAAGAGGTATGGAGAAAATCTTCTCCACGTCCAATTTATACTCCATGCATTAAATGCATGCAGACCTACTTTTGTGACGTGTCACGCTGTAGTTGGTCTGTTGTACTATTTACTATAAACAATTACTCTTAGCATGGTGTGCAAAAGAGGAAGTGTGTAAACAGTTGCCTTGAGGTCTGATAAGTACGGAGGGAACAGTAAAGAGACTGTCCTTATGTACTTTTGTGTCAGTAAAGGCGGATAATCCTTTTGTGCATTAGACTAAGACACTTTTCTAATCCTTCAGGATCAGGATACTGATCAGTGACTAGGGTCCTGATACTGATGAAGTTCAGGGTCACTTGTATCCTGTTGAGCCTTCAGGATGTCATACGATATTGAGCAGCCTGCTATCACTGAGTTCCGTCTTCAGATCACGAGCATGCTGTTCCTGTCATCAGCTATTTCTTCGACGTCGCTGATGGTTCTTTGTGTATGATCTTAATGTCTTCAGGAGGTCTTCACTTCAGTGGATAGGATCAGTAGACTGCAGAACAGACTCGTTCATCTCCTGATCCTGATCCTGATTACTATAAAATTAAGTTACAGCATAAGTAACATGGAATAACACAGAACAGATTCAGTGATAATTCCTCAAGCTATAACAGAAGCAAAAACCTATTCACTAAGTAAAGATTCAGGATCATTATCATTTCATCAGGTCTTATGAGAGCTGGATAATCTTATTTTATTTTTGTTTGTTTAATTGTGTTCTGAATTATATATGTTGGCTAGATTGGATATGGTTTAGTTATGTTTTTATATACTGAAATATTATTTTTTATTAAAGTTCAAGTTCAATTCCTTTTCCAGAATAATGAAAAGTTTTTTTTTTTGTTTCCAAATGGTTCTACATGATAAGAAATTTATTTTGGATAAATTCTCAATTTTATTTATGTTGGCTAGATTGGATATGGTTTAGTTATGTTTTTATATACTGAAATATTATTTTTTATTAAAGTTCAAGTTCAATTCCTTTTCCAGAATAATGAAAAGTTTTTTTTTTTGTTTCCAAATGGTTCTACGCATAAGAAATTTATTTTGGATAAATTCTCAATTTTATTTATGTCTTTTTTTTTAGAAGGTTCACCTGGACTTTGGCCAGACTACATCCTTGGCAATTTTTACCGAGAGCTAAAGCATGCTCCCCTGAGATTAACACTCAGTGGCCCCTGGTTACTCACCCCCGGATTCGAACTTGGGTGGGTTTTTCCCAACACCAAGCCTTAACCGGTAGGCTGCCCCATTGGGGTTAATTTTATTCATGTCTTGTAATTAAGTTATGATGAATAATGATTTATCCCATATTTTTATCATCAACGACATTTCTATCAAACAAAACATAATTTATTTAATATTTCCTATGATATTTCATACATTTCTGCTGGTATTCGTTTATTCTAATCTAGTTTTATGTGTTATTTTATTGTGGGCATATTTTGTTTGCTTGTTTAAATTTGATGGAATTTTTTTTTGGCAAAAGGGGACCGAAAACGAGCTACAACTTTAAAGAGGGGCATACCCCCCCTAATATAATGACGACCTAAAAAATGTTTTTGTAAAAACGCTAAGAGAGGGTTTAATAATAATAAGAAATAAAAGCCCAAAAAGATACATCAAAACTATAAGCCAAATCCTCCATGCTATGAACTAGAGGTGCACATGACCGGATTTTTATTCGATCCGGATCGGATTTATTCTAAACCGGTTTTATTCGGATTTGTCAGAAACAGATTTTGTTAGAAACCGGTTCAGATTTCAACCGGTTTTTTCGAAAAAATCCATATCTGATGGAACCGGTTTTGGATCGGATTGAAACCGGATATTTTTTAACCGGATTTATACTAAACCGGTCCTCTATTGGGTCTTTTTTTTTCTAGAAAATTCAATTGAAATCTAATCTGAATTGGTGTGGGCCGTGATTTTTTTATGGACCGTGATTTTTTTTTTTAAATTGGGCTCAACGAATTACATATGGAAGGATGGATCATGATGAAAGTGTCTTGAATTTTTTTTCAATTAAAATATAATCTGAATTAGATTATTAGACTTACTGACTTTGACTTAGTTGGACACTTGGACTTTCAGGCCCATAAAATTTGGGCTCCAATTCACAATGATCTATCATTACTCAATACTCATTACTCATTAGGCCCTGATCCATCAGTAATCAGACTATCATTAAGATTTTAGGCCCAACAGCAGTAAGCCCACATAGACATTACCGGTTTGATTTGAAACCGGTTCGGTTTAACCAGTTATCCGGTCAAACCGGTTCGGTTTAAACCGGTTATCCGGTCAAACCGGATCGGATCCAATCCGGTTAAAATCCGGTTTGAAAACAAACCGGTTTGAAAAAAATTCGGTTTTTATAAAACCGGATTCCGATAATTTTTCTGCAAAATCAGATAACCGAATTTTCTGTGCACCTTTACTATGAACTCTAAAAAAAGCCCAAGTATCCTTAGAAGTTAGAACCAATAATCCCACTTCAAGCCCATAGTCAGCAGATCCAAAATAATTCCATCAGCTCTCAGAAATAAGCCCAATCTGTGGTTAAGGAAACAGCCCAAAAAACTTACCCATGAATCTATAGTTCTATACCACAGAAAATTTGAAGCCCAACACCAACAGATCTGAGAAGTAAAGAGGCCCAAGAAATCATGGCTCACCATATCAAAACACTCCCAGGCCCAAATAAAACTCCCATGCCTAAATATAAGGGAGTCCAATTATTGCTGTTTACGATCCAAAATTCAGAGGAGGGATGTTGACCACGATTCAGCCAAGCACTCAGACGCCAAGAACGAATAAGCCATGCATTCAGACGCAGAAGTCGATTAAGCTAGACATCCAACCATGAAAATCGATTAAGCCAATCAACAATGTGGAAAGTACTGGATTTTGCATAATCACAACAATGTACTCGTGTGATGCTGGTTGTTTTACAAATTTAGTCTCACATTTTAACACTAGCACATTAGCTACACATTTGATTATTGATTTGAATTCTACTCTACACTCACTTAGGAATGAATAGGCACATTTTGGGCAATACATGTTGTCATGCATCATCATTTTGTACACATGACCATATTTAATTGATTCACTAAGTTTATCATCAAGTGTGGGAAGGGCATGCATCTGTTTATTCTCGCATTCCTAATTTTCTCATTTAATCTTTGACAATTCATGGGAAGATACTGAACTTTTGTATTTGAAAAATGTTTCAGAAGGAATCTCTGAGCACCTCAAGTGCTCCAAAAGATGATTTTCCAGCAAAACTTTAGACACCCAATGGGAAACATGTATTCCAACCATTCAGCAATGACCATAAGCCTATTCACCAACCCCGCCGGGAGTGCCTTGGATTGAACCTTCGTTACGAAAATGGGTATCAATGGGACATTTAGAGATTACTTGAGAAGAATTGAAAGATGAAAACGGGGTGGACATCAACAAAGTATTTGTTCCTAAAAATGAACAAGTAATGCCTTAAAATTTGTCACTATTTTGACGTCTTAATTGGCACTTTATGAATAAAACTTAGTATATCCCACCAGATTTGAGGGGTTTTGGGAGGGGTTTGCAACTTTAGAAATTTTATTTATATTTTGTTTATATTTTTGTTTATATTTTGTTTATATTTTGTTTATGAATAAAACTTAGTATATCCCACCAGCTAGTAATTTTGTTTATATTTGTAATAGAGTTATGTGTGCACCGAACGATTCCATCCTGGCTATATCACAATCATGATTTTGATATGAAAACATTAGCATCGCTATGTAACAATGTCTTCAAACTACAAAAGCGTCAATGACTTTGTTAGAAAAATAGAATTTTCTTGAGCTATTTTTTCAAGAAAGATGGAATATTCTTGATAGTAGGGGTTGACATAAAAATCACTCATAAGGGTCGAACCTGAGAATGTTGATGCCCTGCACAAGAATGTTAAAATATGTCCTATCGTTGATTTTTAAAGCGAACGACACACAATTTTTTAAGGGATTGTAAATCTAGTCAAGTTAGACGGCTCATCCCCACAAGAAAATAGGTAAAATCCATTTTGTTAAAATGGTTAAACCCATTTTTTCCAACACCTACAACTCTCCTACCCAAATCCTCTCAGATGAGACAGATCTAACCTTGAGAGACAAGTCACATCTAAACTAAAAGATATGCTTCACCATCATCTTACAAGTGCTACATGAGCCATAAAAAGGAATGTTTTGCAAAAGATTGTAATGACAAGAAGATGTTTTAGGTGTCAAAACACCCAAACAAATTGAACCAGTTGACATGTATGAAAAATGAACTCCAAAAAAACATTAACACAATGAAATTAAGTAATAACTTATAAACAATATTAACAATATTACTAGAGCCAAGCACAAATATATCATGTTATTAGAATACAATTTTTTTATAAGCACGAACACACTTGAATAAATTAAAATCTTGCAAGAAAATGACATTCAAATCATGATCTTCATACCCCGTCTTCATCCACGAATTTCAAACTTGCATGAACCATGGCCTATTATCATACATATTCATCAACATTACCAACCATACTAACATGTAATTATAGTTTATTAGAAATAGAAAAATAAGAGCCTTTAACTCATGATCTTCAATACATTGTTATTAAGAGTATTCGATGTAATACAAGCAACTTAATTAAATGCTCAATAGAAGTATATATTATTCTACCTTAACACAAACATAAATCTTATATGGTCAATAATTAAAAGGGTTTGTTTTTTAAGTATAATTTTAAATGATGGCAAAATAAACTTCTTCAACCATAGCTTGTTGGTTGTGGTGCCCATCTTGATCGGTTTCCCATAAACCGAACCGAACCAAACCGATTTATATAATGTTATTTTTAACTTTATAATATTAATTGGATAATTGGATAAAAGAAAAAATAAATAAAAAAATTGGATATGTGCCTCTCTCTCTCTCTCTCTCTCTCTCTCTCTCTCTCTCTCTCTCTCTCTCTCTCTCTCTCTCTCTCTCCCTCTCTCTCTCTAGATTCTAATTATAGACTTCACTTTCGCGGGAACATCGATGACATTGGTGAACGGAGTACAAGGAAACAAAAACGACATGATGGAGCAACCGGTGCTTCGAGTTCGCAAGATCGGAGAAAGCTAGGTTTAGTTTTACTTTTTTAATGTATCTATCTTATACTTTGCCAAACACATATGATGGTTCTACTAGTACTTTTGGTGATATTCAACTTTAATTGTCTCATTGTATATGTTAAGAGTTTCTTCTTTTTATGAGAAGATTTCTATTACACATAATTTAATTAAGAAAAAATTAATTTTCATTATGTTTTTAATATAATGTTAATTTTAAATGAAACTTTTCAAAAGAATATGACGAAAGACAAGCACGTAATAACACAAAGACAAAGGCTTATTTGATGGGTCGTTAAACAGTATATATTTCACTTATATCGTTTTAAGATGATGGTTGAATTTTTAAGCAATCAAGGAGAGAATAAAGTTTTTAAGTTGAAAACGAAAATTCTTGAGTTATTTCATAGATTATCCACGTACCATAATCCGTTTAATTGTAAGGGTCAAAGAATCACCCGTTTATTAACTAATTCACACATCATTTCAATTCTTGGGATTTGAATTCATGACTTCTACTTAACTTATTTAAAAAATATATACTAAAAAATGCATAAATTGAGAAATATATATATATATATATATATATAAACAGGTTCATACAAGAACCAACCTCGTTTGTAAAAATAAAGAAACAAATTACAGCCATATATTTATATGGGTCCCCATTATAAAAAATCATATATGATTCAAGTGGGTCCCAACCACTAAATCATATATGATTTTTTAATATGTAGGTCCACATGGGCCCACATCGTATGTGATTGTGGTTAGTTTTTTTATTCTTGCAAATTGTATGAGTTCTTGTTTAAACCTAATTCTATATGCATATGTGTGTATGCTTACTTGGATCAAGATCAGTAGCCATAGCAGCAGCATTGAAATAGCAAGTAGCTCCTTTGGGTTTCATCCTTTGAAAATAGCTATTGAAAGCAAAAGAAGCATGGTCCTTGATGGTGTTTGGAAGAAAACATGGCTGGTTTGGTTCAATCTTGCTACAATCTGCACCATTTTCACATGCCCAAACAGTTGCACTGTGCAATTCCTCATCTGGGGTTTGCTCATCAGCTATGCACCAATCCTCAAAGACTCCATCTAACATCCATCACATTAAAACATAACCAATTCAAATTCATATACATCCATCACAATAAAAGTTCGAATGTGAACTCAATTTTGATTGTGAACATGATGACGAATCCAACCACTCATCCATTAAATAAAGGCGGCTTTGACCGGGTCCACTCCTTTAATAATCTCCACCCTCCTATGAATTGCGTCAATCCTCCGTGATCGCGTCCACCGTAACCGCGAGATGTGTGGCTGAGATTCGTCCTCACGGTTCACAATGAAAAAGTGGTTCACATTTGAACCCACCCCTATATATATATATATATATATATATATAGAGAGAGAGAGAGAGAGAGAGAGAGAGATAAAGGTTCATGCGAGAAACACAACTTTTTAAGAAAACGTGAAGAGCAATCTCAGCCACTCATCCGGTCAATAAAGGCGGCTTTGACCAGTCCCTCCCCTTTAATAATCTCTACCCTCCCATGAATTGCGTCAATCTTCTATTATCAGATCACGTCCACCGTAACCGAAGATGAGTGGCTGAGATTGCTCCTCACATTTTCTTAAATTGATATGCTTCTCGCATGAATCTTTCTCTGTATATATATATATCGAGAAAGAGAGGGTTAAAATGAGAAGTAGCAAAAAAATGTGAAACATAGATTCATATATGAATCTGTGTAATTCATATGAAGATTCATATATGAATTTTCATATATCGGCTATTTGTAAAATTTACGAAAATACCCCTCCGTGTCCTACAGCTTGCACGAGAAATTTGCTTATATACATTACAAGAATATATTTTATCCATGCGCAAACCTTCTGGTTACATGGTTCAAAACTAAGACCTTGAGTGTGCTCACCGGTTTGGATATCCCATAGGACACCAGAGATTTTCTTGGCCATTGACTTAAGATATGAAATTAATACAACTTACTTACCTGATTTATGTACCAGAACTATTGAGAAAATTGATACAAGAAGAAGGATTTTGATGATGAAGATATGAGCCATATTTATTTGTGGTTTTTGAATTATGTGTTTTGTGTTTTAAATGAGCAAGGGAATGTAAAGAGAATGAAATAATGATTAGTCTTTATTAGTCAAAATGTGTGTAGAATACACATCTGATGTCACTTTTTATTTCTTTTCACTTAATCGCGGGATGTTTTTCCTTTTGACATCAAGACTTGAGAATCAAGACAAACTAAAGCGTTTTTTGTCATTCAAATCATGTATGATATATAACTGTTATAAAAAGTATATATATGGCTTGAAATTTGTACTTCCAAGTTCTCATATATATATATATATATACACTTACCTTCTTTTCTAAACAAAGTAGCTAAGCTTATACAACATAACAAACTTGTTACTAGGGGTGAGCATCGGAACCGGTTACCCGCTTTTGGAACCGGAACCGCTATGGAACCGCCGGTTCCGGAACCGGAACCGGTGTGAGTGGTTCCGGTTCCGGTTCCTAAAATACGGAACCGGTCGGAACCGGTTCCGGTTCCGGTTCCGGTTCTCATTTTTGTGGAACCGCTAACCGTCGGGTACCCGCCGGAACCGGTTAGGCTATATATATGTATATATTTATATATTAATAAAGGTAATTTTATATATATGATTATTATGTTTAATAGACTAAATTTAAAATTATTATTTTACCTTTTACATTACGCATAAACTTACGACCACTTTTTCACTCGACTTATTTATTCTCTTTTTTCGATATTTTTATATCACATTTAACATTTCAAGTTGTGTTTTTTGTTATTTTCATTTTCAAAAATTGTTGTAATTATTTATATAGTTTTAATCGGATTAGTTTTCATCGTTTTACTATTTATTTCGTTACGTTGTGACTATGTAATAACTAATAATTTCTTTTTTATAACAAAATATTAAAAAAAACATTTAAAAAATTAGACACCGGATACCCGGTTTCGGAACCGGAACCGGCGGTTCCGGGACCGGTTCCCAAATATGAAGAACCGGTGCAACCGGTTCCGGTTCCGGTTCCTTCATTATAGGAACCGCCGGTTCCGGTTCTGGTTCCGGTTCCATGAATTTTGGCCGGGTACCCGGTTTTAATTTATATATCAACCAATATGTATATAGTGTCATATGTATCACATGTTGAACATTTGAGATTTTTCTTTTCTTCACACAAAGCGCTTCTTAATGTTTCAAACATGAAACAACACTTTATAAATATAGTGCTTTCATATGTGTTGTTTTATATATAAAACAACACATAAAATCGATTAACGTGTGATACATGAGAAGTTGTTATCAACTGTTGAATGGGAGGTGGATGTACATTAAAATGAGATACACCGAATCAATTCCCTTCTAAAGTGCAATTCATGGTAGGACATGAGATTAAAAGTGATCATTGGTTCACAGTTTCATTTCTTATGTTCATACATTAACCTCAATTTTGCATACGATCCTTCGCCTATGTGTATAACTTTTTTTAGAAGGTTCATCTGGGCTTTCCCCAAACTACATCCATGGCAATTTTTACCGAGAGCTAAGACATGCTCCCCTGGGATTAATACTCAGTGGCCACCAATTGCGCACGCCTGGATTTGCATCGTCGGTTCATCGTCTGCATTGTTGATTCACCGTCTTCATCGCCTCTTCATCATCTTCATCGTCGCTTCATCTTATCTTCAACGTCAGCCTCACCATCAACCAAAGAATCAAATACTTGGAGAAAATCATTTTGAATCTCATAGTCTGAATCGTCTAATTCCATATCGTCGTCAACAAAGACCGGATCATCCACCGTTACCAAATTCACTAGTTGAAATCGAATTTAAAATTGAATTGAAATCAACTGAAATCTCTTATTAACATAGAATATAACTCCCAAAAATAACAAACCACAAATAAGGAAACGTGTAATGAATGTCTCACTATGAAGTATTTGTGATTTTTTTTAAAACCCAATTTACAAAAAAAGACCAATATGCCCTTTTGTTTGAAATTAAAAGTAAATCAGAAAAAGAATAATTGAATTCGAATCTTGCAAGATGAAGGGTGGAGATTAGGGGTGTAGGGGGTGCCACCTTTTGAAGGGGTGCATAATAACCTTCTTATATATATATATATACATATATGATTATCGAGACTTAATGTTAGTTATATATTATTCATGGTGATTAATACAACATTTAGACTAAATAATACTATATGTATTATTCAATCTAATGCTATGAATAAAGCATGAACTTTCAATCTGAATAATCCGGTACTATTCAAACCGTATAGGACAACTGGCGTGCTCTCAACTGTCTTCAAATTCTGAATTTGATTTGAGTTTCCATTTGAACCCGTCCCTATATATATAGACCCCATGTTGTACAACCCAATAATAATGTGAAACCAATGAAACTTCATCAATCGTTGATCATATAAATTACGGAGGTGATCCTTACACAACAAACTTTTACTATCCACAACAATTTTATACAAATAGACAATTATATCCTTTCCTTTTTCTTTTAGTAAAATTTTCAATTCAATTATAACATTTCCTTTTTTAGTTAAATTTTCAATTAACCCCCTATACTTTTTAATTCTTTTTTTAAAACCTCCTACACCAATCCCCAATTTTCATTGCCCAAGCCCGATTAGGGAATAGAAATCCATTCTCGCTCTCAACCTTATGTTCAACCCTCTTTGATACGACTTTTCACCTCCCCAACTCAATTCATTGCAAACATACATCCAGTTGATTCCCTCAAATTGACGATTCTCCTTGTCGAAAGTAAGTTGCTCTCGATTTCTTCACTTGAATGTTCTTGATATCATATTGAAATCAAAGATAATTTCTCCCAATTTTTATAGTTGTTGTTAGAATGATTTCATGTTTTTCTTGAAATCATTTCCAAAATTGTTATTGTTTTGTGAATGATACTTCTGTTTTACTTTTGGAATCCTATTTGGTTTTGTTATTTTGGTTTGTAATTTTTTGCATTAAACGTAATTGGAGTTGAGTTTGGTTATTTCTATGTCATTATAATTTTTCACCAAGACTAGTTTATTTCTGCAACAAATGGTTCATCTTATTTGGTTTTTAATATTGTTTAAATTGGTGTAAATGTGTGAAAACTAACTTAAGAAGAAAAAATGGATGGTGTATATTTTTAGATTAAAAAATAAAAAAGTTGAAAAAAAACATTGAAGTAGAATTAAGTGGGACTAGTAAGGATTTTAAAATTTTAGAATTACAAAAAAAAAAAAGATGAATTAAAAATCAAGAAAATAGACTAAAGGTCTACTAGGTGTAAAATGTAAATATTTGAAGATTAAAAATATAAAAAAGAAAATATGAAATTCAAGGATGGTGTAGAGGTTTGAGAAAAAATTAATTAAAAGATAAAAAGGGTTAATTGAAAAGTTTACTAAAATAAGAAAAGGATATAATTGTCTATTAATATGAAATTGTTGTCGATGGTAAAAATTTGTTGTGTACAAATCACCTCCCTATAAATTAGGTGAAAATGTAGGTTTTCTTAATTTGTTATTCTCCCATATGTAGGCCCAAGATCCCAAACTGCGAAGAAGAAAGACATCATTAAACGAATATATGAAAGCATTAGGTACATTACAATTTTTGGAGTATATTTATGTTTAGTTATGAAATATCTTTAATAGAATGATATCAACAGAAGAACAATGGATAGAAAAGTCCAAGCAATCACATTCAGGCAATTTATCACCATGTATGCAACAATAATCAACTCTCCTGTTGAATAACAAATGGGTTTCCTATGAAAATTGTTGTTTCTGTGAAATTGGGTTACATGTGAAAATTGGGTGAAATTAGGTTCTGTATGAAAATTGAGATTTTATGATGTCGGGTTTCCAATGAAATTTTGCTTTCTATGAAATTAGTTTGCTATGAAATCGTGACTCCTATGAGATGCATATGAATATATGATTGAAATATGAATGTAGCCTTCATTAACAAGAGGAAGGTTAAAATACATCCCATGAAAAGGTTACCTCCCTTACACCCCACATCTTAGCCCTCCATCTATCTAGATTGACATTTAATGAATTTTGTTTTAATTTCTTTTTAAAGGAATTCGTAGGGGCAGTTTTGTCATTTACATTTTATGGTTTATATAAATGCAAATAATATGAAATTTCAATTTCAAAAAACGGCAACTAAATTAGTCAATTTCCTTAATGATATGACGATTATTTTTAGTAAATTATTAATGATAAGCAATACAATTTTATATTTATTTTTTATATGAAATCATATATTCAACTATATTGAAAGATAAGATTCAAAAATAGAAGGGATAACATTTCTGTTAGGAATTGAATATTGTTTTTTATTGATTTTTATTTAATGACAAAAAAAAAATACTAGTGATAGCATTTTAGTCAGGAAATCAATATTATTTGAAATTAGGGAATCGAATATCTATATTATTCAGTAGTGTACGTTTTTTTAAATGTTCTTGATATCATGAACGAGTTATTTGAAACCGAGGTTTCATTCTTGATTTTTTCTAATGAGAATATTCATTTCAAATGAAAAGTTTATAGATGAAATTAAAGTCGTATAATTTATGTATTATTGAGTCAGGTATCATTTCTGATGAATACTGTATTTCTAATCTCATGGATGATTTGTACGAAGTCGACGATCCATACGATATTAATGATTCATGCAATGAAAAACTTTAAAACACTACGAATGACATTGTCGTCTTCTTCGTTGGAATATCGAAATCATATTTCTTCTTCGATATACTATTTATCCCATGAACCCATATTCATTCCACGAACTTCGTCTGCAAAAATCTTTGAAACACTATGTATGCAATCGTCATTCGTCGAGGGTGCATTCATCGGAGTTTCATTCATCGGAGGTTCATTCATCGGAGGTGCATTCATCGGTGATGCATTTGTCGGAGGTTCCTTTATCGGATGTTCGTTCGCCGGAGGTTCATTCATCAAAGGTGTATTCATCAGAGGTGCATTCGTCGGAGGTTCCTACATAGGAGGTGCACTCGTCGATCGGAGGTTCCTTCATCAAAGGTCGTTCATCGGAGGTGCATTCGTCGGAGGTTCTTTCATCGGAGGTGCATTCGTCAGATGTTCGTTCATCTCAACTTCCGGTGTTGGGTTCACTTCTTCATCATTATTGAAATCGGTTGATGGATTAATGTGGGTTTCAATCTTAAAATGTGGTTAGTTTATTATAGGAATTGTGGGTTGGAGATGAATGATTATAGCATGTAGATTGTTTTGGATAATAGTTTCTATGAATACAAAAATTCAAATTCAAATTTTATTAAACATGTATTCCCAGTATACCCTTGAGTATGTAGTATTTTTGGAAAAAACTAATTCAAAATAAATAAATAATAATTAAATGCTCTTGTAATCATCTTAGCCATTGATTAGTAAATGGAGGGTAGAGATTAGGGGTGTAAGGTGGGTAACTTTATGATGGGGTGTATAATAAAAGCCCCCTCATTAACAAAGTTACAAGTTAGCACATTAGGAATGACAAACTATATATATATATATATATAAGGGATTTTATTTTGTAAACTTTTTTTTAGTGTGAACTTGTGAACTTTCTCTAAAAATACGATTATATGATGAAATTGGTTCTTGAAGTTGTTTAATATGATGAAATTATATCATATGATACATTTTTTGTTGAAATTGTTTCATATTTTGGTCGTTTTACGTGAAATCAAAAGATTTCATAAAAATATATGAAACAATTTCATAAGAATGAAAAGGTTACATAAAAAATACCGAAATATGAAACATTTTCATCAAAAAATGAATCATATAATATACTTTCATCATATTAAACAATTTCATAAACCAATTTCATTGATTTAACCTATGAAATCGTCGTTTTGGAGGAAGTTCACACCAAAAAAAAGTTCACAAAAGAAAAATTCCTATATATATATATATATATATATATGTATATATATATATAGAGAGAGGGGCTTTCTAGAGAAAACCAAATAATTTGTAAAAACTTGAGGACCAATCTAAGCTTTTGATCTGATAATAGGTACAATGGGCATGATCGTCATTTTGCAAAAAAAGTTCACGGTTCATTCATAATATGAATATGAAACTTCATATTCATAATATGGAAATCAGATTCATAATATGAAATTCCATATTCATCTTATGAATATTCACTAGATGAAACTCAGATTCATCTTATGAATCTTCGATTCACTACATGAAACTTCATATTCTTATGAATCCAAAAATAATGTCTATTTACAAATAAATTCATCTTATGAATACAAACATAAATTCAACTTATGAATATAAAACAAAATGTTCATTTACACTTATATTCATCTAATGAATACAAAACCAACTGTCCATTTACATTTACATTCATCTAATGAATACAAACAAATGTATATTTACATTTAAATTCAACCAATAAATCTTCACATCATTGTCCACTTCAGCCTTCAATAACACATGATGAACCTGCAAAAACGAAAATGATAAACACTCAAGAACATATGATGAACCTTCAAGAACACAACTTCAAAACCCCTAATTTTTCAAGAATGATTTCCTAAAATCTTCATAAAAATGTTAAAACTTAGATATGTTGCTCAAATTAAGAATACAAACAACTTTTGTGAAACAACAATATCCAAAAGTGAATCAAACTAACCTAATTTTGGAAAAATCTCAAGAACCCTAGAAATTAGAGGTTTTAATTAAAACTTACCAGATCTGGTGGAGGACGATGGCGGTGGTGGTGGAGGCCGACGGCGGTGGCAATGGTGGTGGAGGCAGGCGACGGTGGTGGAGGTCGGCGACAATGGTGGAGGCCAACGACGGTGGTAGAGGTCTGCTAGTAAAAGTCTGATGATGGAGATGAAGAAGGAGATCAAATCTGGTGGTAGCGGTGGCGATGGACGGAGGTGGAGCGTCGGTGGCTGTGGACGGCGGCGGAGCGCCGACGGCGGTGGAGCGCCGGCAACGATGATGGAGGTCTGGTGGTGAAGTTCTGATGGTGAAGTTCTGATTGTGAAGGTGTGATGTTGGTAGGCATGGGAATGGGGCGGGTTTGGGGCGGGGACCTCAATCTCCATCCCCGTCCCCGAGCCCTCATCGCCATCCCCGTCCCCTTCCCCATCCCCACCGGGGAATTTGATCGTATCCCCATCCCCGTCCCCAACGGGGATCCCCAATGGGGAAACGGGGATTTTATGTCCGTTTATATAATCTATTTTAAACAAAATGTTTTGCGATACAATACGTGTTTAATTTCACATATTTCCAATAAAAACTAAGAATGTATCGTGTAATAATTTATAGACATAATCGTATAATAATTTTTAAACCTAGTACCAAAATAAGCTAAACTTAATGCTAAAATAATTTTTAATAACACACGTACCAAAGCGTATCAATTAATAGTCAAAACCACATCAACTAATATTCATAGTTTATCGAAATTGGAACAACCATATACCGATATAATAGGTTGCTTATATATAATTTAAATAATTAATATATATATATATATACGGGTACGGGTATGAGGCGGGGCGGGGAGTGCCAAACCCGTCCCCGTCCCCATCCCCGGTTTGAAAAAACGGGGATCCCCGTCCCCGTCCCCAATACCCGGTTTACCGGGGAATCCCCGTCCCCGACCGGGGCGGGTGGACCGGGTTCCCCGATGGGTCGGGGACAATTCCCATGCCTAGATGTTGGGTTTTAATGTGGGTGTTAATTTGATAAGCCAAATGTCTAAAATACCCTTTTGGGTTTTAATCAAGTGTAGCACATAAAATATGAAGAGATTCTTACCATGGTCCTCCTTGTATCATCAACCCTTCATTTAAAAAATTTAGTGGTCTAAGATTGGTCCTCAAGTTTTCCATAAATAATGGGTTTTCATTTGATTATTCCTCTATATATATATATATATATATGTATAGAGAGAGGTTCATACAAGAACAACCCAATTTGCAAGAATAAAGGAATCAAGGAAATCACATGTGATTTTGTGCTGCGATGGAAAAAGCGTGTGTAGGCTACGCTCCGATAAGGCGAGTGGGTGAGCCGCGAGTGGGCATCCATGCACAAAATCACGTGTGATTTTGTTGGTTCCTTCATTCTTACAATTTGGTTTTATTCTTGTTTGAACCTAATTCTATATGTATATATATATATATATAGAGAGAGAGAGAGAGAGGAAAGCGCCACGTGCATGTCGCGCTCTCGGGTGTCCTCACACGTTCACAACCAAAAAGTGGTTCACATTTGAACCCACCCCATATATATATATATATATATATATTGGGGTGGGTTCAAATGTGAACCACTTTTTGGTTGTGAACGTGTGAGGACACCCGAGAGCGCGACATGCACGTGGCGGATGACTAGGCGCCACGTTAGGTCCACGGCGGATGACTAGGCGAGATTCATGGGAGGGCATTGAATTAAAGAGGGGGACCACACTAAAAGATATATATAGAGGAAAGTTCAAATGTGAACCACTTTTTGGTTGTGAACGTGAGGACAACCGAGAACGCGACACGTGGCGACTTTAAGTGTGGTCCCCCTCTTTAATTCAATGCCCTCCCATGAATCGCGCCTAGTCATCCGCCGTGGATCTGACGTGGCGCCTAGTCATTCGCCACGTGACGCGTTCTCGGTTGTTCTCACGTTCACATCCAAAAAATGGTTCACAATTGAACCCACCCCTATATATATATATATATGAATAAATATGATGTTATATGTAACTAGATGTAGGTAATCAAGAAAAAACGAAAGTATGAATGACAATATATCGATAAACTGTGGTTCAATACATTCCTATCACATTAGGTTTCTATGACATTTCGGTTTCGTATGAAAATTATGTTTTACGTGACAATATATGGGTTTCATATGAAATTTTATTTTTTATTAAATTAGGTTTGCTACACATGTCTAAACAACATGTTCAACATGTAAAGCAAAAACTAGTCCCAATGGCATTAGGTTTCTATGACATTTGGGTTTCGTATGGAAACTGTGTTATATAATAATATGACAATAGGTTTCCTATGAAATTTTATGTTTTATGAAATTAGGTTTTCTATGCATATCTATACAACATGTCCAACATGTAGAGTAAAAACACGTTCCTATAGCATTAGGTTTCCATAAGACTTGGGTTTCATATGAAAATTGTGTTTTATATGACAATCGGTTTCCTATGAAATTTTGTTTTTTATGAAATTAGGTTTGCTATGAATTCTCTTGAGCATGTTGCATATGAAATTGGTTTTTATATACAAGTGTTATAACATGACGTTTTTTGGTTAAATGAGATTGGGTTTTTTATATATAAAATTTCATTTCCTATGAAATTGTGATTTCTATGACAATACCTGGATAATATAAATTTGTCATCGTAGAATAATATTCAGTTTGAACGTACGTGAAACAATGTTTTGATTGAGATTAACTTCCTATGTCAATATTATGTACGGCTTCTATAAGGATGAAATAACGTATTTAACTGACATCATGTGCAGAAGAATGCTTGGAGAAGCAACCAAATAAAACAAGTACTGATTCCACATCCACAGGTAAAGAAAACTAAGCCTTGCATCCATTTAAAAAAACAATGATAATTTGTTGACATTGGTTTAGTAAGAAAGTAGTTTACATATGGATTCCATGATTAATTAACACATTTACAAGTCAACACAATAGGTATGACAGACTACATAAAAAGGACATTATATCAAATTATCAATAAATTTCTTTACAACAAGTTCCAAAAGCATCATGGTGAAACCCATAGCAGAATGTGTGACCAAAAATAAATCAATAAAAGCACAGAAAAGGCCGAAGAAAGTAGACAAGTCTATAACTGTGAAGTGTGAACGGAATTTGAACAAGAACTTCACCAATGATATTCCAAAATACAATCGAAGGTCTAAGTTCAGAACAACGGGCACAAGTTGTAGTAATGGGACTAGGTTCATTTCTAGAAACGAAAGTCCATGGGATGCTATTAAAGTTGGGCTACTTTATTGTCAACAACTTCAATCCCGACACAATGAAGCTTAACCTTCTAAATACCGCCATAACCATCACTGTCGATCCAGCCTCTTTCAAATTCTTCAGGCGAAATATGCATATTCCATACCAACTTGTTAAATCTTTTCTTGATCAACAAATTCTCCTCTGGATCACCACTAAGATGCTTCAACAACAACAAGAACAAAAAAAACTCATTAAACATGTAAAGATTAAAAATAAAAAATAAACCACTAAATGACATAACACACCTTGTTCAGCAACTTTTTCATAAAATGCCACATGCATAACCTATGTTTCGAATTCGTAAACACTTCAGGTAAGACTTGCTTCATAGCTGCACCTTGGTTGGTCACGAGAAACAACGACCGCTTACCATAGGCTTTAATAAAAGCATTAATCACCCACTTAAAATTTGTAATATTCTTGTGGCTAATACGAGAACAATCAACCACAACCGAGCTCTTGTGGTTGTCAACGCCTATAAACCATACAAATTTCATAACATACCTACACAACAAAAAAAACAAGATTGAATCATAAAAAAAAGTACACATAGTATTTAATCAAGTATTGACGAATTTAGATAACGTTCCTATTCGTATGATACGTGGCAGCGAATGAAACATTAACCCCAAACTATTTGTAATTTAAAAGAGCAATTTCATCCACCCATAAAATTGCTCTCAACTCTCGATTCACAACCATGTACTCAAAAAAAAAAAATTGGTGCAACTTTCTTCCGTTTGGTTAACAAATTAACAAGCATTTGCGCATCTTTTTCCCCCCACGAACCTAGAAATGTCCCTTCTAAAATTGTTTGGTAATCTACCGACATTGGACCAACATATTCATATCCTCCTTTCAAGGCAGCTTGAATAGGGTATGACTTTGCCGCACCAATGTTCCTAAATTTTGTACATTGAAGTTGCCTACTAGCCCTTGAACCTCTTGTCCACACAATTGTATAATGATTGGTTATGCCTTTCCTCAAGCCTTGCACCCAGACATCTTAACATTTGTGCTACGAAATCTCCCTTCACCCCATCACCTCCTAAGAATCGTAATCCTTCTTAACATGAACACCTTCACGATTATATATATAAGAGATACCTCGATAAAACATCCCCATCCATATGCCATTGACTCGAGGAATTCAACATTTACTACCACTAGGACTAACGAATTTTTCATATCTAACATCTACTATAAATATTAACAAAAATAACATATAAATAAAAAACTAGTTCACATCACAAAAATACATATAGCTTCAAATATATAAAATATCAAAACATCCCCTTACGGGTTTATGCAAATTATTTCAATTCCAACCAAACTCTATGTTTCATACAAATATCAAATTGAGGCCTAAAAGAATCTTAAGCCCAACTATATATAAATATGAAAATAGACATATGAGACAATTTCATAAAAGATACATGATTCATACATCTTTTTTTTTTTAGAAGATTCATCTGGGCTTTTACCCGGACTACATCCTTGGCAATTTTTACTGAGAGCTAAGACATGCTCCTTTAGGATTAATACTCAGTAGCCACCAATTGCGCAAACAACACTTTTTTGGAAGAAAAAACATCCCCAAATTGTCATCTTTATAGTTTAAACATATTTTAGGGATAACTCATAAATTCTGGAGTAAATTACGTTTTTAGTCTTATATGGATGGTAAGTGCAAGTCTAGTTCTTTTAGGAATTAATTAAGGGTCATGATATTTCCACAACTACAATTACTTAATCCACAATAACTATTAGAAAATTACCTTTTATCTTTTCTTTTTCCTCAAACTCATCAAACCCTTCTTTTTTCTCAAACCCATCAAACCCTTTCTCATTTACACGGAGTTTCACTTTTAGATCAGCAATTTATAGGGTATGAATTCATACACCCCAACCTATGGATCAAGACACCCCATCCTATAGTAATTATTACCTAATATTTCAAAAAAAATACCTAGAAGTTTGAGTCATCATTTATTGTTCCTCTCTCTTTCTCTCTAATATTGTTCTCTCTTTTTTGTTTCTTTTCCTTTTTATTAATAAATATAAATACTAATAAAAATTAATGTATTATAATTAATATAAGATAAAATTTAAATAAATAAACTAGAAAGACAAATGTCTTGTTACTTATAAGAAATAATATATTGTCTATTATATAATTTTATAAATTTCAATAATGTGTATTTTAGCATATAATTTGGTTGTATATAATAGAATTAAAATTTGGGTTAATTACACGGGTATGTATCGAACTTGTCACGTTTTTTCATTGTATGTATCCAACTTTTAAAATTGTCATTGTATGTATCAAACTTGCTAGAAATTGCCATTGTATGTACCCATTTACCTGCTGAGCCCTTAGCCGGTAATTTCATTGAATTTTTGTTTTTTTTTAAATTGGAGCTGATGTGGATGCCATGTGTACTACCACCACCATTGCCATTTCCCACCACCACCAACTACTACCCCCACCACCACCATTGTCATCTTCAAACCACCGCCGCCATCTCCATCTCCACACCACCACCACCATTGCCATCTCCCACCAGCCACCACTACCACCACCATTGTCATCTGCAAACACCACCACCGCCATCTCCATCTTCATCTCCAAACCACCACCACCACCATTGCCATCTCCAAACTACCACCGCCGCCATCTCCATCTCCAAACCACCGCCGTCACCATCTCCAAACCACCACTGCCACCAAATCAACAAAACCTCCAAATTTAGTTCCCAGATCTGGACAGTCATCAAAAAATTGATCGAAACCCTAAAAACGGCCATAACCCTAGAAATCGAAAACTAGTAATCGAAATCAAAAATCGATCACATAGATGAATTAAGCATAGAAAATCGATCCTAAACAAGCCATCAATTGCAGAAAACCATCCCAAAACTCAGGCGCAGTGGTGGTGATGGGTTTCGATTTGGGTTTGGGTGATGGCGGTGGTGGTGGTTGCATGGTGGTGATGGTTGTTTGGTGGTGGGTGTGGTGGTGGTGGCGGTTTGGTGGTGACTGTGGTGGTGGTGGTTTCGTGGTGGTGGTTTCGTGGCGGTTTGGTGGTGACTGTGGTGGTGGTGGCGGTTTGGTGGTGACTGTGGTGGTGCTGTTTGGTGGTGGTGGTGGTGGTGTGGTAGTGGTGTTGCTGGTGGTGCTGGTGATGGTTTGATGGTGGTAGTGTGGTGGTGGTGGTAGGTTTGGTGGTAGTGGTGTGGTGGTGGTGGTTTGATGGTGGTAGGTTTGGTGGTGGTGGTGTGGTGGTGGGAGGTTGAAGAAGAGCCATGTAAGCATCCATGTAAGCAGCCATGCAAGCTTCTTACTTGCCACGTCAACATAACTTGTGCCACATCATCTTCTTACCTGCTATATCAGGTCTGATACATACAATGGCAATTTCTAGCAAGTTTGATACATACAATGGCAATTTTAAAAGTTTGATACATACAATGAAAAAACATGACAAGTTCGATACATACCCGTGTAATTAACCCTTAAAATTTTAACTTGTAGATATTGAATCATAGGTTTATATATATGTATGTAGAAAAATAAAATAATAAGCTCATAAACCCGAAATAAAAGTAACACTAGTATACTACCCAGATAAAAAAACATGCATGGGAGGGTAGATATTAATTATAAAGGGGACCGGTCAAAGCTGTTTTTGTTGACCGAGATGAATGACTGAGATTACGCCTCACGTTTTCTTAAATTAATATGTTTCTCGTTTAAACCTCTCTCTCTCTTTCTCTCTCTCTTTCTCTCTCTCTCTCTCTCTATATATATATATAGGGAAAAGTCCAAAAAAACCCAACAAACTATTCCATTTTGAATGGTTAAGTCCCTAAACAATTTTTTTTACAAAAAAACCATTAAACTTTATCATTTTGAATGATTAAGTCATTAAACTATTCTTTTGAATGAATAAACCATTAAACTTTTTTCGTTTTGAATGATTAAGTCCTCAAACAATTTCTTTTCGATAAATAAACCATTAAACATTCAAAATTTAGTTACTTACCCCCTTTTAATAAAAATAAAAAAAATTAAATGTAACAGACTATGAAGGTTTTAAAGGTAAAATATAACTATGTTAGTTTAGGTTAAACAAATATAAGTAGCAAATTTTTAAAAATTCAATGATTTATTTTGTTGGAAAAATATTTAGGGACTTAATTATTCAAAATAAAAAGTTTAATGGTTTTTTCATTCAAAAGAATAGTTTAATGACTTAATCATTCAAAATAAGAAAGTTTAATGGTTTTTTTGTTCAAAAAATTGTTTAGGGACTTAACCATTCAAAATGGAATAGTTCGTTGGGTTTTTTTGGGACAAAATAACCCCATTTATAATCGATGCTTAATTAAAAGAGAGAAGAATACCACTTGATTTTATTCCCTTAAAAAGAATGAACATTAATCGAAAGGTCACTTTTAACCTTTATTCTTGATATATAAAGCATATCAAAATAGACATTTATTGCACTTTCAATTAAAAAACGAAATAATTGTTAAAGCAAATACCACTTAAAACCACGATCTCCATGTACTTTTGTGGTGGTACCAACAAAATAAAGTGAAAGAAATAAAATCTAAAATAAGAAAATTCAACCCATGTGTTTAGATTATTTAAACAAATCATTTTTTTACGAATCACAATTTGTCTTATTTTCTAACGTAATCATATTAGCGTCATTATCCTCTTTTCTTGTAAATGTAACCATCAATAAAACCAAAAAAACGCAATAGAGTATATCGGGGAAACAAGAAGAACAAAAAACATAGAAAGGGGGAAGTGACAAAACCCAAACCAAACAAGAGCCCTACTCAGGAGGCTACCAAAATAGCGAAGCCGTAAACAACAAACAAAAGAACAACTAACTAGGAGAAGTCGGATAACAACAACACAAAGGCCAAGACCTACCAAAATCTTTGACACAACATGGAAGCCATTGATACCAAGCAGGTTGGATCTTGAACAAAAGGTCACCAACCTCGTGTAAGCTACCGAACCCGAGTTTATTCCTGGAACTCCAAATTGAAAAGAGGGGAATACAAATAACTGTTGTCCATAACTTTTGCTCTAAAAACAATGTGGAGGAGGGCTTGGCCAAAGTAGTCACATCTACAATTGAAGCAAAGTGTCGAGGCAAACCCCCCCCCACAACCAATTTAGAATCCTACTCAATAAAGGGGACATAGTAGGGAACCCACAAAGCAATGATCCACTAATATCAAGTACTTACTACGATGAGGACAAAGCACCGAATTAAGATCAATTCCCAATTGATCAAAACGAGCACGGGCCAGAATTTTTCCAAGTGTTAATCACCAAATGGAGATACAATTTTTTCAAAGGAACCATCTTGTCCACGAACCTATCGCAGAAACAAAAAATGAATAATCAACCAAATCCTAGGCTGTTAATTTTAAGTTCAATCCAAAATCAATCAATTTGCTTTTGACCAAACAATTAAGCTCCTCTATGAAAGGAGATGAATCTGATTCTCTCTAAAAATTTAAAATAAAGAGATCCAAATCTGGTTCTCTCTAAGACGTAAAACGAGTAAAGTTCGAGCTCGTTCTTTATGAGCTTAAATGTGCCGAGCTCGAACATGGTGAGGCTAGGGCTCGACTCGTTTATAACCTTAATTTCATATATGAACTTTGATTATTCTCATATTTTTACCAAGGTTCATAAGTGAAACAATAATTTTTGTTTAAAATTTGTAATGTTCTTTCGTCTATGATCTTTGTTTGTTTCAAATTTTATTTTTATTCATAAAACTTCACATTCCAAATTTATTTTATTAAAGTTCATAAGAACTAGATGGCAATTAAAAATGAAGAAATACTTATCAATTCGTTAAGATATCAATATCATTTTAATAAATAAATAAATAAAAACTTTTAATTGAGCGAATATTAATTTTTTGAGGTAGTTTCCAAACTTTATTCTTGGCCCACAAAGCAAATAAAATGTCCATCTATGTATTTCAAAAAAGTGAACACCACTACTTAAAATGGCGATGATAGTGTTTTTGGAGATAGGACCCGTAAAAAAAAGGTAAAAGAGAAAATATTCGTTTTAATCTAACGGTTAAGCATAATTATAAACTTTTTGTAGAGTGTATCTTCTTCCATATATGATTTAAAGTTTAAACCATTAATTTCAAGAATCACAGTGTTTCATTTTCCATCGTCATTATATTAGCGTCATTATTATTACATCATTTGTTCTTATTTTATGTTTATCTTTGGCTCGTTTTCATATAGAGATGATAAAATAAAGTGGTTAGGTTCGTTTGGTTATATAGCACGTTTTAAATGAGAAAAGGGTGTTATTTTCGACAAACCATAGGGACCAAATTCGTAGTTTACTCTATGTTTTATGTCCGTCGTGGTTTGTGGAAAATTGTTATTTCCATTATTGTATTTTTGTAAATTACAAATATAATGTCATTTTGTTCTTTTGATTATAATTTATTATCGTTTTCGTCATTATGATTTACAAATCATTGTTATTCTTGTAGTTATAATTAAATATATGAATTATAGTCTCAGACGAAAATAACAAAAACATGTAAATTATAGAAACAAAATTATAGTTTTGAAGCAATAAAAATAAAGTCGTTTTTAACAAACCATGCAAAGGGAAAATATACTTTATTCTTTTTGTAAATGATATATTAATTTTGAGATTATGTTGTATTCTTGAAACCTTTTTTAACAAAACCAAACTTAAGGGGAAAAAAAGGGAGACAGGTAACTGATGTAAAAGATTTGTGTTTTTTGAAATTCTTTTAAGAGAAGAGAAACGACAAACTAAATAATATAATCCCGTTGGTGTAATACATATGTATTTTGTTTCTTTTTCTTTCAGTTTTTGGTACATTTTGAAGGGTATCCGAGACATTGCTCCACTAATCACGAAAAGGTACACTGTCAGCTAAAGCATGTTGTCCTGAATTAATCTCCGATGACTATAATCTGGAAACGTCTGAATTCGAACCTAAGATAAATGGATTAACAACTCATTTTCTCCGTAGGCCTTAACCAATACGCTGTAGCTCTTTGTCGATTTTGGATTATTTTTTTCTTCTTCTTGCTTTTTTTTCCTTCCATTTCAAGGACGTAAATGAATAAATTATTTCTCTTTCTATTTTTTTCTTTCCTTTTATTTAACATTTCTTTGTTAGGCAAACTCCTATTGGTCCAAATATCTTGATTGACACGTGAATCGGGACCCATATACAGTTGATGGCCCACACATCTCCTCGTAGAATAATGTGTCTATTTTTGTCACACTTGTAATTGATATTGAAATCTGATTTAAAGAAATAAAAGTGGGATTCATCGATGCATTTAAGCAAGCCATTATTTGATTTTGATATATGATATTCTTTAATGAATTAAAGTACAATATTTAATTTATAGCCCCTTTTCATTTTTCTAACTTTTAAATGTTTTCTTTTGTCCCACGCCTCACCGCATTCTTATCTTCTAGACCATCTTACTCGTTTATAAGGTACTCTTATTATAAGATGTAACATTTATGACAAAAACCAAAAATTGTTGGATGTTGAAAAAAGCTTTAAATACTCCAAGCCTCCTCATTTGGCCTACCTTCTTGAAATTGATTTGTTGACATATACATATATAACTAAATTAATTAGGGTCAACTTAATAAGGTTGTTTTTGGCAAACTAACTGATAGTTGATAAGTTAGGTGTTAATTGATAAGCTAGCTAGTAGCTGATAAGTTTGCGTATGAACAAATTATGTTTGGCAAAAACTATTTTATAAGTATGTAAAATGATCAAAATGGTATCTTTAAATTTAATAATTAATATTAATAAGAGTATAATTGGAAAAAACTACAAAAACTCCCAAAACGCCACTTCAAGTAGCGTTTCAATAAGCTAATTTATAGTACATGTTTGAATGGACTAGCTTATAAGCTAACTTATTTTGTCAAACACAGTCTAAGTAGAAAAAATATCATACAAACACAAGAAAGGACCACTTTAAAGCCTCATTTATCTTGAAATTATGTTTTGTAACTTCCATATATTGAAACTTGTAGATTATTTTCAGATCTTCTTTTTCTTTTGATATCGTATTCTTTGCGTTTATGGTAACTTGATTGATGGTTATAAAAGAAACAGATGTTCATATGAAACCTACGTAACTACCTACTAAATGAAAACACATATATTTTCAAAGTAAACATTTTATTGTAAAATATTAGAACGATGTTACTAAAATAATATTAGTGTTATGTGGGTGGGTGCATGAAAATTTGAATATAATGAAAAGGTATTGCATGAAAATATGACAACCTTGTTTCCATTCTAGTATTGTGAAACCTATTTTCAAATTTTTTATCTTAGTTACATATATATAACATTTTAAATATCTAAATATCTATTTCTCTTTTTGAAACACAACTTATCTATATTATATCATAAATATTTGAGACAAAGTCTTTTAAAAATCAATTTATGTATTGATTACTAGTTATTGATTTATATTATTTAAATTTAAAATTACATGTAATTGTGCATGATACAACTTTTTAAACGATATCTTTAAATTATATCTAACTAGTAAACATACAAATATAGAATAAACATGTAATAATATAAAGAATCTAAAATATAATTAGAATAATCATTAAGTTATAACAAAATACTTAATTATTATTATTATTAAAAAACATTATATTAATAAACCTAAAACAAACAATTTCATATTATACCAAAATTAAATTAAACAATTATTTAAAAAACAAGAGCTTATAAATTATTATTTGATAGTATCAATATACTTATTTCAAATTTCTATGTTGTCTTCAAACTTATATTTTTTTAAGCGTAAAAATACTTTTGTTTTCTCAAAGTTCTACAAAATCGGATTATAAATTCTACAAAAATAAAATAAAACGAAATATCAAAATTTAGATATATCGAGCTACTTTATACAAGTATTTTTCTAGTTTTACATAACCTTTAGCTGTAATCTAAATAATTAGGTCACCGCAGCAGGTTCTTCAAAATGGGGATTTTGTGAATTTTTGTTCCAAAAGTTTACTCAAAACCTTTTCCAAAATAGAGAGAAAGTTTGATAGAGAGCGTGAAATTCTCCGAATTCGAAGAACTCTCCATAAATAATTACTTGTAAAACAAAAATTATTTTATATGCATTCTTATCAATGAGAAACTTTGAAATTAAGAGTATCCATAATGAAGGTTTCTTTAGAATCCCTTCTTATAGCTTTTACAGACATAGATTCTTATTCAATCACGTTTTTATTAGGAGTTTGAATAAGCACTCAAGTTTTTGTATTTCATTTTTGTTGTTTTTTAACCATTTATTTTCCTTTTACTAAATCGATCTATAAAACATACATGTCAAAAAATTGATTAAAAAATATAAAGTATTATAAAAGTATTATTATTTTTAATTTTATTATCTTTTTTATTTTTTGTTTCTTGTAAGTTTTATGCAAAATTTGTATTTTGTTTTTATACGTTTAGTTTTTAATTATTTTATTTTTAACTGTAAATGTTCAGATTAATTTAAGATACTTTTAACAATATAATTACTCATACTATTTTTTAAATATCTATAGTTATGTAATGTTGTACTTTTTTTAATTTGTATTTATGTTTTAGGTAGTGTTTGATAAACTAGCTGATGATAAGCTAGCTGTTGATTAATAAGCTAACTGTAGCTGATAAGCTAGCTTATTAACAAATGTAGCTGATAAGCTAGCTTATTAACAAAATATATTCGGCAAAAACTAGCTTATGAGTATGTAAAATGACCAAAAGAGATATCTTAAAGTAGAGTAATTAATATTAATAAGGAGGATAATTGGAAAAAACTACAAAAAGCTCCTAAAACGTTACTAGAACTAACTTTTCAATAAGCTAGCTTATAGTCCATTTAAATATGTACTAGGTTATTAACCTATCTTATTTTGCCTGAACAGAACCTTAGTTGTTTTTCAAATATGTTAATAAAATATATTACTTTGTAGTTTTTTTTTTTGAACGCCAACAAATTAAAATTAATATAAAGCAAAATTCTAATAAATTATATTGTTATAAAAAATGTGAGGTTTTTATAAGAACTTTTACTATAACGTTTTATTGACTTTCCTATTTAGTTAAGATAACAATGAATTAACAAAAGAAAATTATATAACGTAAAGTTTCTTAAAAAATTGACTTTCCAAGTCTAGATGTTCAAATTTTTGTTGAAGATCCTATTAAAGCATCATATTTAGATATAAAGTTAAAGCCTTCACATAATTAAAGAAGTGAATTGCGATATGTTACATTTTTGTATAATTTACTTTGACCAAATATCAACAATATCTTGACGACTGAAAATGAAAATATAGAATTTGGTAGGAAGCAGGAAAAGGAAATGAAAAAGAGACGAAGGTTCACAACATTATCATAAAAAATAAAATAAAATAAGATAAAATAATAATTTTTATGTGGTTTGAAATTAAAAAGAGAAAAGCATATGTGAAATATGTTTTACTATTCTCACATGCTTCCACGAAGCACATCAATACGCGTTTCTTCCCTTTTCAACTATTCAACCCTCATCTTACCATCTATTTACCAACATGCCATTTTTTTATTAAGGCAAATAACACTAAAATAAGACCACTTCTTTTATATATTTTAGTTTAGAGAGTATATTTTAAAACTTTTATTTCGACATTAGTAATTTATAAATTGGTTTTGTCAAACATAATTCTTTTATTAATTTAGTTAAATATTAACTAATTGATCAACTAGTATATTAAATATAGCCTAAAAGCTGACTTCTAAATAGAAAGTTGGTATAGTAAAAGCATTAAACATATTGATTAAATATCTTTGTCATATATACAAGATAAATACTCTCAAAAATTAATTTGTGAAATAAATAACATCGTTTCTTATAAATATTCAGATTTTTATCAAATGTCAAAAATTTAAAAGAATTTTTTTTATATTATTAGACAGGTACCTAGCTATGCACAATGCAACGTAAAGCATTTCGAATCTAAAATTGATAACTTGAAAGAAAATTGTTGTTTCATGTTCATGTTTATTTCACATCACACGATGTCAAATTTATGTTTTTATATGAAATTAAGTTGCATATGATCAGATGTATGAAGTTCAATGTCAATATGGCCAATTGATCAAAAATTCCCATGCTCAAAATTTGTTTATTTGGTTTATTTTAACAAGAATCAAAATAACAATCACAAAGTTTTGCATTCTCAAAGTTTTGCATTCTCAAAGTTTGTACAATGTTTTGTTTGATAATAAAAATCAAACAATCAAAACCGTACAAAATATCTAAGTGAGACAACGACATCCATCTCTATAAGCTTCTACTTTATTACAATAGTCCTAGTTTGACTCATGCTCCAAGGACAACTCTTTTAAATGAAGGTCTTGAAATCCGATCTTGAGAATATTACTTGTGACCCATGTTCAATATTTTGAGACACTTATATATTTAGTTCAATTTGGTGACTCCTGGACCATATGTCTCAAATGCGACCTTAAACCAATACTAGCTAAAACACGAAACTCAAAATTAAAGATGCTTATGATGACTTGTACATATAGGTAGCATTTGGTAGACCAGGACCGGAGTGGATGGATATGATTACACAAAACAAGTGTAACAAAATATATTAACAAACCTAATCATTAAGTTATAACAAAATACTTAATTATTATCATTATTAAATGAAACATTATATTAACAAACCTAAAACAAACAATTTCATTATCATACCTAAATTAAATTATAATAAAAAATTAAATCAAACAATTATTCATATAACAAGAGCTTATAAATTAATAATTTGATACTATTACCAATATACTTATTTCATATTTCTACGTGGTCTTCAAACTTATATTTATTCAAGTGTAAAAATATTTATGTTTACTCAAAACCTTATAACATCAGATTATAAAATCAACAAAAACAAAATAAAACGAAATATCAAAATCTTGATATACCACGCGTTACGTTGTATGAGTATTCTTCTAGTTTTACATAATCTTTAATTGCAATATGGTCTAAATAGTTAGATCACCACAACGGGTTCTTCAAAATGGAAAGTTTGGGAATTTTTGTTCCCAAAACCCTCATACTATAATCACGAACAAAAAAGAGAATGTGTTTTAGTTAATTTATAATTTTGTATTTTTAATATATTAAGAAAGTAAAATAAAAAATGAAAACTTAAGAAAATGTAAAACAAATTAATGCACACGTATTTTTAATTAAATAAAAAAACTTAATATTAAACTTATTTCGAAGGTATTAATGACAAATTATAACGTAGACGGATCATACATTTTACTTTGAAAAATATAAAATTTTCAAAAATCTTGAAAATAACCATTTAAGCATTTTTAGAATATAGTATAGATATAGGTAATGTAATCAATATTAACATCTACTCAAAATCTTAATAATTGGAAAAGGTTCCTTAATTGAATAAGTTTCCTACTTATATATCATATTTGTAATTGACTCTTTTTTTCCTAAGACTGAAAGTCTTTTTAAAAGACAAGAATGTTTCATTCCAAAATAGTTGTTCAAGATAATCATTTAAGAAAAATAATGATTGTATCATGGTGTTAAATCCTTTTTTGTTACTAATTTAAATTTTAAAATTTAATAGTTTATTTGTTAAAAAAACACAAGAACTTAATTGAAAACTTTCAATTATCCATTTATTTATTTTATAAAAGTTTAGATACGTTGTAATTTTTAAATCTTTATATTTAAAATCATGAAACTAATTGATAAACATGATTAATACAACATATTTGTCAGAGTTTGTTATACTAATTAATACTTGTAGAGTTTAGATTTTTTTTTTGGAAGAGTGTTCGGGCCAAAGCCCAATTAATCCACGGCAATTTTGGAGGTTAAACATGGCCCACTTAAATGTCTCTAAACATGAACTCGGTTAGAACGCTATGAACCCCCTGAGCGATAACCAATCCGCTACAACATTGTTGACTAGAGTTTAGATATTTTTAATCTCTAATCGTACTAATTTTTATTTTTTTTTAGAGATCAATGTATTTTATCTCTTATATAATGTCGAATCTGCAAGTTTATGTAAAATGTGTAACTGAATTTTATAAACTTTAGCTAAAATGAGAATTCAATTGAAAAGGTGATTAGAAAAATGATTGTGGTTGGAAAGAATTGACAATCTTGGTCAATTTCTGTAGTTTGAGAGTGAAGTAGAGGGTAAAAATATGTGATATGCAAGTTAGCGATAAGTTCAACGTTGTGTTTAATATGAGTTATTATCAACATACTTAAATCCATTCAGAATTGTTGTACTTAAAAAAAATTGATAATGCTACAAAATCATGAAAGCAAATTGTACAAAAAGCAATATACTTTCGTTTATGGTTCAATGTTTATGGTTTCAGAGATTTTTAAACTTAATATATTTTAAAAAATACATTATAAAATGAATGATTTGATTACTTTTGTTTTGGAAAATTCTTTTAAAAATATTGACCCAAAAATCATTCTTTTCTACTTGAAATCTCCACCATCATTTCCCCAAAAGGCCCTAATTGATCGATTGTAATGAACCAATATTTAAACCGTCTTTTACAAAACTTCACTTGGTTTTAGCCAATTTCACCCCCACCCAACCTCTCTTTTCTCCTTCTCTCCAACTGACAAACCACACCTCTTAAGGCCCGATACAACAAGAAAAAATACAATAGCTAAGCTACCTAGTACCGATTTGACCAACGTTAACTGTCCTCCAACAGAGAGATTTTTACTTCCATGGCAAGTCTTTTCTTAACCTTTTCTATTTCAGTTTTAAATGATCCAATCTTCTAATCGATGTTCCTACCAAAGGCGTAAATATGTGAATCGAAAAGATCTCCAACCACGTCTGATACTATTAGCCGAAGCTTGGACCTCTTCCTCCCTTATTCGTACTCCATATATTTGACTTTTACCCACGTTTATTTTCAGCCCCACTATCAATTGGAAGTACCTCAATTTTTTCAAAAGAATTTTTAAGGTTTTGCTAAATCCCATTTCCTGAAAAAAGACTACATCGTCGACATATTGAAGATGGGAAATTTGATCCTCATATTTACCCACTTTGATACCTTTAAAAAAACCCGTCTTTACCGCTTCGTCCATTAAAATATGCAAGTTTCCGGTCACAATGAGGAAAATGATAGGGCTATCTGATCCCCTTGCCTTAAACCTTTACCCATTGCAAACTCTTTGTCTACACACACACACAAAGAGGGAAGTTCATCTGTAAACCCAAAAAGGGTATAAACCGTTTAAACTTATAGTGGCATAGGTTAAGACGTTAAGTCAATGAAATTGGTTCACGAAGTTGTTTAATACGATGAAAATGTTTAATATACTTCAATTTTTGATGAAATTGTTTCATTTTTGATGTTTTTTTTATGTAAAAATGCAATTGTTTCACAAATGAATTTATTCGTATGAAACATTTTTATTTCTACATTAAAAACACCAAAATATGAAACATTTTTATCAAATTAAACAACTCCACAAAAGATTTTTCGTTGATTTACCTATGCAACCATGAGTTTACACCGTTTATACCCCTTTTTGGGGTTTACAAATGAACTTGACTCTATATGTATAGACAAACGATTGTCAAAGACGTTTGAGTTAATATGAGAACCATGAGAAGGGAATCTAAACCTAGATCACTTATAATCTCAAGCTTACCCATGAATCACACTTGATATGACAATTGACCCACTACATCTCATTATAATGTGCGTCAAACAGTTGATAACCAATTCTCACGCTTCTCATATTAACTTAATTTTTTACTGGAACACAACTCTACATATATATAATTATATATACTTATATGAGAGAGAGAGGGTCAATTGAAAACCAATTTTCGACTACGAACCAAGAAAAAGAAGGAGTGCGACACATGTTTCTGAGTGTCCAATTAAATATGAACAAAAGAGTAATACACGAACTAATGTTCTATATATTATATATGGACACATGACATGCTCTCATTTAAGTTAACTCAGTTTCAATTGAAATAATCCATATATATAGGGGTGAGCAAAACCGGGTACCCGGCCAAAATTCATGGAACCGGAACCGGAACCGGAACCGGCGGTTCCTAGAATGAAGGAACCGGAACCGGAACCGGTTGCACCGGTTCCTCATATTTGGGAACCGGTCCCGGAACCGCCGGTTCCGGTTCCGAAACCGGGTACCCGGTGTCTAACTTTTTAAATGTTTTTTTTTAATATTTTATGTTATAAAAACAAAATTATTAGTTATTACATAGTCACAACGTAACGATATAAATAGTAAAACGATGAAAACTTATCCGATAAAAACTATATAAATAATTACGACAATTTTTGAAAATGAAAATAACAAAAAACACAACTTGTAATGTTAAATACAATATAAAAATATCGAAAAAAGAGAATAAATAAGTCAAGTGAAAAAGTGGTCGTAAGTTTATGCGTAATGTAAAAGGTAAAATAATAATTTTAACTTTAGTCTATTAAACATAATAATCATATATATAAAATTACCTTTATTAATATATAAATATATACATATATATAGCCTAACCGGTTCCGGCGGGTACCCGGCGGTTAGCGGTTCCACAAAAATGAGAACCGGAACCGGAACCGGTCCCGACCGGTTCCATATTTTAGGAACCGGAACCGGAACCACTCACATCGTTTCCGGTTCCGGAACCGGCGGTTCTATAGCGGTTCCGGTTCCAAAAGCGGGTACCCGGTTCCGATGCTCACCCCTACATATATATCACACTAATACTTTTCACAAATTAAAAGAATATTTTTTTTAAAACTTTTGATAGAACTATAAAAACATCTCGAAGAGTTTCCTCAAAATTTCTTTAGGCCATGAGCAGTGGCACATGGGGATTGGCAAGCTCGACATGAGTGGGCCCGTTGGGCTGGCGGGCTCGGCTACAACCCCAGCAAGCTGGGCAGCGGGATCGAGCCATCGGTGTAGCCAACCCGTCATAGCTAGTGTGATGTGTGTGGTGGTGTTTAAAATAAAACAAAAAGTGAGAGGGGCTTATGGGTTCATGAACTAATAGAGGGTTCGAATATTGATAGCCTTAAAAAAACAAAAAACAAATAAATAAATCCATTAAATAACGTCTAAACGGCATAAAACATACCTTGAAATGGTAGAATTCTCCTGGTGACCAATCATATGCCACCCACAGAAATGGGTGATTTATCCAAAGTAGTAGTTTCAGATATTACAGAATACAAACAGAGAGTGAGACCAAATCCATGAGATGGTTGGTATAACAGTAGCACAAGGGTAGTTTGGTCATATGAAAAAGTTCTCTCTGTCATGGCTTACACCATATATATATTTATATACTAATCTCCATCATAAACATCTAGAATAATAACAATACACCATTCTTGATTTCTAGACATTCAACAAGAGTCAGACCATTCCATTTTCAGAATTCTCTCTCCTCTCTCATCTCTATCTCTCCTTCAAAAATCAAAATCAAATCATTGGAACCACAATTTGCACAACTTAACTCAAAGGTATGTTGTTCTACTTGAATCATTTATAGAAAGTTTCAATCTTTCTCACCCAATTAACTTCTTTTTCAAATGGGTTTCTTGATTTATGTATCAAAGATTATTTTTTGGTTCTCTTTTTATGATTCATTGATTTGGGTAGATGGGTTTATCTTGAATTATGTGGATTAATTGGTCATGTATGTTACTGTTTCAAATCTTACCTTATTTATTAGGGTTAGTTCTTATTCATTGAAAAAGGGGTTTCTTCTGAATTAAGTTAAATACCATCTTCTTGTTTTTTCCTAATTTCATGATTAGGGTTTTTTTTTTTGTTTTCCTTTTCAGCTTAATTTGATATATGATTAGGGTTTTAACCCAATCTAAGAGTTGATCTTTTTGTTCTTATCTTAATTATCCCCCTTTTATTTTTTAATTAGTGGTCACTTTTGGTCCACAAACAAAACCCTTATCTTTTCTAAGATTCTTTGCTACTTTGATTTTAGATCAAGATCAAAAACCAAACTGTAAATCTAATTGTTCTTTGTGGGTTTGTTACTCTGTTTGATGTTTCAATCTTTTGTTTCCTAATTTTATAAATTCTTGAATTGTTTCAGCCAATCTGATTATCATGCTCATGATTTATCATCAATTACCGTAATCGAAAATCTCGACGGATAATTCGGCCATCTTCTTAGAGGAACTCATCAGGATTTCATTAGATGCAAACATCCCAGAAAACTCGAAGCTCATCGGCAGCCATCCACGGCCACGGGTTGTATCGCCAACCGGAACAAATCGAACCCTTTTGCTTAACCGGATCGTATTTCCAAATCTTGAACAACAACGGTTACCCCGATGCCGCCACCGGCCGCCAGCAACCGACCTCAGTTTCCGTTCAGTCGCTCACCGATCAATTCTTCACGTTGGAATCATCTCCGGCCGTAGACTTTTCCGCCTACAACTCGCCGTTTGCCGCCAGCGTGTCGTCAAGCGGCCGAAGCCCGTTTTCACCGCAGGGGTCATCCCAATCATGTGTATCGAACCTACACAACTCCTCCCCAGAAAACACCTACGGATCGCCGTTCAGCAATGGAGTCGAGCAGGCTTTTTTGAAGGAAGTGGAGATGGAGCTATTGGGACCCGGATCGGATTTCGAAGACGGGTCGATCACGAGCTCGTTCGATGGCGTAAATCGCTACCATAAGATGCTGCAAATGGGTATCTCGAATTTGGATTTGAAGCAAATGCTCATCGCTTGTGCTCATGCCATGGATGATGGCGCAGAAGAAGACGTGGAAGCACTCATGGACGCCTTGCAGCCGAAGGTGTCGGTGTCCGGGGAGCCGATCGAACGGCTGGGAGCATACATGTTGGAAGGGCTAAGGGCCCGGAAATTATCCTCTGGAAGCGCGATCTACAAAAAGCTAAGGTGTTACGAGCCGAGCTCGAAAGAGCTCATGTCATACATGTCGATCCTCTACGAGATCTGCCCGTACTACAAGTTTGCATACACGTCAGCAAACGTCGTCATCAAGGAAGAGATGGCGAACGAGAGCCAAATCCATGTCATCGACTTTTTGATCGCGCAGGGGAGCCAGTGGGTCCAGCTCATCGAGGACCTCGCGAAGAGGCCCGGCGGCCCCCCGAGGGTCCGCGTCACGGGGGTCGACGACGGGGACTCGTCGTATGCCCGTGGTGGCGGGCTTCACCTTGTCGGCGAGCGGCTCACAGAGTGCGCGCGCGCGCCCACGGTGTTCCGTTTGAGTTCCACGCAGCCGCGATCCACGGGAGCGAGGTCGAGTGGGGGAACCTGCGGGTCGAGCCCGGGGAGGCTATCGCGGTGAACTTCCCGTACGTGCTGCACCACATGCCCGACGAGAGCGTGAGCACGACCAACCACCGCGACCGGCTCATCCGGCTGGTCAAAAGGTTGAACCCGAAGGTGGTGACGCTCCTCGAGCAGGAGTCGAACACTAACACCTCGTCTTTCTCAAAGCGGTTCGAGGAGGCGCTCGACTACTACACGGCGATGTTCGAGTCGATCGACGCGAAGCTACCGAGGAACGTGGAGTTGGGGCGGGACGACCGGCGGAGGATCAGTGCCGAGGAGAACTGCGTGGCGAGGGATATGGTGAACATCGTGGCGTGTGAGGATACAGACCGGGTGGAGCGACACGAGCCGTTGGATAAGTGGCGGTTTAGGCTGCAGTCTGCCGGGTTCACGGCTTGTCCTGTGAGCTATTCGGTGGCGAAGTCGGTTCAGGAGGTTTTGAGCGAGTTTAGCGAGTGTTATTGGCTCGGGGAGCGGGACGGTGCGCTCGTGCTCGGTTGGAAGAACCGTCCGATGGTAACGTGTTCGGCTTGGAGGTAATTATGGAGGTAATTAGGGATAATAACCGATGGGGGTGTAGGATTAATTCTGTATAACATATCTACTGTTACTGTTTTTGGACCAAGAATACTCACCATGTATCATTTGCTCCTTTTTTTTTCACACTTGTTTTTGTGTTTGTTGAGTTGTGGTTTATGCCCATTTTTCTTTGGCTTTGTTTGCCAAATTAGCTGATAAGTTAGATGATGATGTAAAATGACGCAAGAGAATATGTTGGAAAGTATAAAGAGCATGTTTGAATAACAAGAACTCCTGAAAAATGATAATTGGTGTAGTAATTTTGAAAAGCCGGCTTATAAGCTTATAGTTGCTAAACATGACCTTTATTAGATGTTTGCAAACCGGATCAAATAAGCATGCTCTCTATTAGTGTTATTGTATCCCATTTTCGAATATGATGGTTGTCTGTTGTTAGTGTTTCTAAACTTATAGCGCAAGTTTTACGTAGCTCGCTATGGAAACGATCAATTATAACTTCGTGAAGTTGTAGTTACGTTTGTCGACTTCTTTTCGGTACGGTTCAAAGATTATAAACATGAAACTAAGATAAACGATGCACCGACCACAACAACCAAGGTGCATATTATCATATAGAGAGAGGTGAAGCATAGCGATTCGTACTACCGGAAAAGTTTTTCAACCAAACTCTGGCTTATGTAAAGTTGCCAGAGTATAATTAACCTCATAATAAATGGGTAAATAGTTAGGAGAGGTATGCTAGCATGGACTAAAATAGGAGTTGGTTCAATAGGAAGCTTTTGAAAATGCAGTGCACGAACGACATGCTTCACTATATAGGAAAGTTCAAATGTAAACTCAATTTTGATTGTGAACATGAGGACGAATCTCAGCCACTCATCCGATCAATAAAGGCGGCTTTGACCGACCGGGTCCCCTCCTTTAATAATCTCTACTTCACATGAATCGCGTCAATCCTCCGTGATTGCATCCACCATAACCGAAGATGTATGGCTGAGATTTGTCCTCACGTTCACAGCCGAAATTGAGGAGATCTATATAGGGTCGGGTTCAAATGTGAACTCAATTTTGGTTGTGAACGTGAGGACGAATCTCAGTCACACATCTTCAGTTACGGTGGACGCAATCATGGAGGATTGACGCGATTCATGGGAGGGTGGAGGTTATTAACCCAATTTTTCTTCAAAATGAAGGATTAAAAACCAAAATGTCTAAAAAAAGTTGCATCCATCTTCAAAAGTTTTCCCATTTTGAAGATTTCAACATTGATTTTAATTAAAATATTGCATCAATCTATTTAAAAGTTATTTTCTTTTCTAAATAATTACTTTTCAAGGATTTCTATTGGATCTCCCATATTGCAATCATTTTTGGAGTGCTCTCCAAATATAGAGAAATAACCCTTCTATCTTCAATTTTCTTCATTTTGAAGATAAGTTTGAAGAAGTTATTGAAGCAATAAGTCAACCCAAAATCTCCTTTTTTTTTTAACCTTCTTCCTCCATTTTGGATGGTGTTGAAGATGCTCGTTGACCATGAGTTATGGTCTACCTGAAGGGCTTGGATTCCATTCGGATTCATCGGTAATTACAGGAACATCACCACCACACCCATATTAGGTTTGTGGTGTTCGGGTTCCCCACCCCGATCGACAATTCCCCACCTCCCACCTCCCACCTCCTCTCTCTCTCTCTCTCTTTTCTTCTTTTTATTAATTATCTAATATAATAACAAGTATGAGTAAGATTGAGTTGGATAAAACAGATGTATCAAATAATTTTAGGTAAAGAATAAAAAGATGATATGACCCAGATTTAATATGGGTACCTTTGGATGATTTGGAAAGCATAACACATGGGCGCTTAGTTTCAAAGAGAGAGCAGTGAGAGAGAGTTGACTAATTGACCGACCTGACCCACAACCCCAATACCATATTACCATCCCAGCAGTTGCTTGATTAAAGGTATACATAAATAAACTTAAATAAACTAGTCTCAACCCCAAAAGTTAAAATAATACCAGGTGGCGGTCCATTGATTTCTTTTTTCTAATAATTCACGCGTATTTATCCTTCAATTAGAAAGCCATCCCCAGATTTAATATTTAGAAAAATCTAAAGATGGAGCCAAATATTAATTTCATAAGAATATCCACAATAAGTTATATATACCTTTGACCTTTCTTGTTGTTGTTCAAATTTCACAAGAGAACCTTTTATGATTTTATATTAGTATTATATACATATATTTCAATTAATTTGACTTGAGCGATGGTGATCTACTGGTTGAGTCATCCACTACAACTGTTTGACATTTTGCATCGTTGAAGTCAGTAGTTATCGTTGGCAATAAATATGCCGACTTTGATTTTATTCATTTTGTTAAACAATTCCTTTTGTATTAGTAATTTGATAATGGTTTCAGATAAAGACAATAGCAATAGATTAACGTCCTCTTTGTAATTCGTAAACCGAGGTGTTACTTTAGGTGACAACTGTCATGGTAAACAGGGACATCGACCGCCAACGTGGTAGAATGACCAAAATCAACACAGTGGGGGCCGTAGCCGAAGGACAATCTTTCATTACCTTAGCAACCACCTCCATGGGTCCATGGTTTGGCGGTGGGCTGCTCCACCTCGACCCATACCTTAGCTTAAATCGTGGCTTTACACCCCTAATATTGTCAAAAACATTGTTTCTAATACACAATTCACCAAAGACAATATTGTCTTGATCGAATTTGACCCTTTCAGATTTTCTATGAAGGATCTCTTAAGATCGGGGTCCTCATTTCCCACAACAATAGTGATGATGATCTCTATCTCGTTTCTACAACATCGCATTTCCATCAACTTTTCTCATTTTTTCTAGAAGTTTCCCCCCTACAAGTGTACCATCAAGAATGCAAAATTGTCGAATTTTGATTTTAATACTCAAATTCTGTGTATTTTATTTTCTTTATCTTTTGGAAAGATTGAAAAACCAAAATCCAGAATATATCAAAAACAAGTGGATGTTACCTGAATTCTAAAAAAAAAAAAAAAAAACTATCTACCAAAATGTCTCCAATCGGATCTTTCCTTTTTTTCAACGACATCATTAGCTCAATGCAAACATTGCATAAACAGAAACACATTCGAGGAAAAGAATAAAAATAAAACCCTCTTGTTTTTTTCTTCTTTTTCTCAATCATATAAACATTATCTGATACAGTAAAACGAACCACATGACCAAAAACTTGATAGCAAATGGCGATTTTAAGATGAACAACAACCCACTTTTTTAGGTTCATTTTCTTGGTTCGAGTCTGGTTCCAAGAGCACGGTTTTCCCACTTCCCGACAATGAGGGCTCGGGTTTTTTCAGCTCCTGGGATTCCATAACTTTTCTGCTCAAAATGTTATAAATCTCTTTAACTACCGTCTCAAAAGCAGCAGTTACGTTGGAGGAATCGAGAGCTGAAGTTTCCATGAAAAATAAGCCCTCCGATTCAGCCAATGATTTCCCTTCATCTGTGGAAACCTCCCTGCCGTCTTTAAGGTCCGACTTGTTGCCAACGAGTATTGAAACCACATTCATATCCGAATGAGCTGCACCTCAAGAAATAAATGATCAGAAAATGTAACATACTCTGTTCTGATTCCTATTTTCAAGACCTTCATTATCGAACCTAAAATGTCAAAACTAGAACAATTAAGGGGCTGTTTGTTTTAAAAAAAAAACTACCTCTTATAACCTCTTAAGTCTGAAAATTAAGACGTTTCCAAACTTAAGACTGTTTGTTTTATTTTTAAGAAAAGGTCTGAAAATTTCTTACCATTCTTTAAAACTGTAAGAGGTGCACTATCCACCTCTTATTTTTAAGATGTGAAATCAGACTTCAGACCTCCTAAAAAACAAACGAAGCCTAAGTATCTGGTTTACATCCAATTACATCTTTTTCTTGATAATGTACCAAAGTTTCAACTTTTTCCTATTTTATACCCATTATGACCATTAACCAACCAATCTTTGAACATATTATGATGTGGATATCCATTTATAAAAGGTTCACAAAAAGGGTTACAACGAAAGGGGGCATTAAACATGGCATCCACAGATCAAATGCAACAAGATTAGCAGGGTACCGGTCAACATAAGTATAAAATAGGAAATTTTGAAACTTTATTACATTAAAGTAGGAGCAAAGGCAAAAATACAGTAATAAGGGTGTGAAATTAAAGTTAAAAAGAAATGCTCGTTTTTTTTTACTTACTGTGAAGTTCGTTGAGCCATCTGCCGATGCTATCAAAAGTTTGACGTCTACTAATATCGTAGACCAAAAGAGCTCCAACAGCACCTCGATAATACGCAGATGTAACAGCTCTGAATCGTTCTTGACCAGCGGTATCCCAGATTTGGGCCTTAACTTCTTTCCCTTTAATTTCTATCTTTTGGGTTTGAAACTCTACCCCTATTGTTGATTTTGAATTTGGGTAAAACTCATCTCTAGCGAATCTAGCAAGCAAGTTCGACTTCCCAACAGCCGAGTCACCAATAAGAACGATCTTAAAGAGGTAATCATCTGCAGAATCCTCTTGGGAGTAAAACGCCATTCTATAAAAACTTGTAAAATGCTATGAAACCATGTTGACCAATATATTGCTTCTTAAAAATGCAAGTTCCATAACCCAAATCCTGTGAAGCATCAAACTTTACCTAATTAGCAATTGTTTATGAGATGGCCAAAAAGAAAAGAAAACTTCTAAGGCAAGACAAGTAGAGAAAGTGCATAAAAGCAAGGTATCTTAACAACTCCTCAAACTTTAGTAAAAATTAAAAAAACATCACATGAATTATGCCCCAACTCATCCACACATTATATTGAGCTTTTAACCATTTCGTGCCATATACGATATTAGAAAATTTATCAATTGGGTCTATAGAAGAAAGACAAATGGGAGCATCATGGCAGCCCAGGACTAAAAGAAGCATAAGAATCTAAAAACAGGAGGGCAATCAACTAGGTATACTGAGCGCTTAATTTCTAACTTAAATCTATCTTCAAAAATCAATTTATGTTTTCCCGTGTACTGCAACCGAGAAACAAGTGCACAACAGTTTAACTGCCAGCTGGCAAATAATGGCTAGGCTTTGAATCTTCACCCCATAGGTCACCGGTTTGAATCTCCCTCCGAAGATTTTCCTGGCTGTTATCTTTTAAGGCCCCATGTGATTATTAGTCTAAGGGTTTGTTTTTTCAAAAGAATACCTCTCAAAACGTCTTAAGTCTGAAAATTAAGAGGTTTGCAGACTTAATACTGGTTGTTTTATTTAAAAAAAAGTTTGAAAACCTCTTATCTTACTCTGAAATTTTAAGAGGTGCACCATCCACCTCTTGTTTTTTGGATGTGAAATCAGACTTCAGACCTCTTAAAAAACAAACAACACCTAAGTGTGCACAAGCTGGCTTGGACACCCATAGTTCCCCAAAAACAATGAAAATAGAATAACGAGAGTCACCCGTGAGCAATATTATAAGATGATCCTCACCTATTTAAGTCGTTGGAGCCAAGCAAAAAACACCTTCTTCTTTTGTCTCCCTTCTCGTTGCTAAGCTCCGTCGTCCGTCCCCTGGCCCCCTCCTATTAGCTGGACACCTCCATCCCCAAATGTGAAATCTATACAAAATTATAGTCTCATTTTCTTGTTGCAAGGTAACAAATTTGTTTAGGAAAGGAACAATGTAAATACTCAATCATTCACTTCAACTTAAACAGCTTTTCAAATATCATAACAATAATTCCATAACCATGTTCATCATCAAAATCAGACTACTATAGGAGCCCATATGTTAAGTAAAACCTCTCATAACCAAAAAAGGAAAAGAACAATAAATGAAAAAAAGAAAAGAAAAGGACTCTAAACATGGTTCAAAATTCAATATTTAACAAGCCGCTTTAACAATTCAAAATTGATGTTAACGAAGACATATACACCAGATTCAGCTTATTTGAGTTTAAATAGAACATCATATACATTCATTCTAAAGAAAACCAAAATTTAAAAGAAGCTATAGAGCAGGACTTTTGGTAGGCAAAGTATTTTAAACCATAAGTCAGCGCTAATTTATCAATAAAGATATTCCCAACTTACTAATCCCATGGACCCTGAAGCAAAACACCAACTCCGAAGTAAAAGGATTCAAGCCTCACAAGACACAAGTGAGACTGCATTGTATGTGTGTGTGTGCGCGTGTATTGATGCCAAAAACAAAGACAAAGATGTAATGCATTTCATTAGATTGACATAGTAAAGCAACATTACTTTGCTAGAAGAAGCCAGATAAGATAGCTTTTAGAGCATTTTGTCTGATCCACGTTACCGATAGTAATTTTGAACAGAAACGTATTTATTGAATCGTATGAGATTGGGGAAAGAAGAGTGGGTATTCAATGATGGGACTGTGAGGCCAATTTACTGCATCTTATGTGGACATGATTACAACATGTAACAACTGAAAGGTTCACAGAACCAATTTATTGAGTCTAAAGGCTTGTAGGGTCATGTTATGTGGTGTCCTAACCCTCATGAATATGTGTGTGACTCCCTATAAATAGATACATTCATACATATATCTATGTGCTCAATAATAGAAAAGATCTGCTAATAGATGTGATGTTCCAATAGAACCAAACATTAAGTATGACAACTCTTCACCAGAATTTTCAGATGGACCACATTTTCTGTAGTGAAAGCAGAACATTAATCATTGACAACTTGGGAAGAACACCCTAAATTCTTAAAGTTAACAAATATATAACTCATAATGCTTAATACACCTATCAAACAAAATGCTCATATAAATTTAAACTTTTTCTTGGTCAGAGTGGGACCTCATAAATTTATAACCAATTTTCATGTCAATAATGAAAAATAGATTAAGGCTATGTTTGGCAAACTAGCTGATAAGTTAGTTGATGACAGATAACGTAGCTTATGACTGTAAAATGACAAAAAAAATCCATGCTTAAAACTGGTAGTGTAAAATTTAGCAGGGGTATATTTGGAATAAAAAAATAATAAGTCTCATAAGTCACCAAAACACCAGTGAGAGTAGCTTTTCAAAACGCTAGCTTATAAGTTAGCTTATAAGCCAGCTTATGGTCCATCCAAATATGTACCTGACTTATAAGGTATCTTATTTTTACCAAACAACGCCTAAATAAGTAAGGGCAAATATGTAAAATTCCTAAATTTAGCAATTTAAGCTAAATTTACCTGCTGCTAAGACAATAAAGAAGGGGATCTGTCTTTGTGATTTATAAAAAGCACATTTTATAAAATTCAAGTATTCCATCCTTCACTTGTTAAAAAAATACCAAATTACCAATATAAATACTAGTATATTAATAAGATTATAATTAGCCACATACAAGGTCAACGATTGCTTATTTTGTAACCAATTCCACAAAAGATGAATCCACATACAAGTTTTACGATTCCCTAAAAATTAAGTCAAAATTAAATCTTATCTTCTCGATAAACACACAATAACAAGATCAACACATTTTCAAATTCAACGAAACAGAAATCAACAGAGAACAAACATCATCAACAATGCTTACAAAGAAACAATAAATGAAGTTAATAAAACATCATAAAACGCACCTTTTGAAACCTCTTTTCACAGTTTGAAACAGTGTTGTTTGTTGACAATCTGGATCAGAGAAAGGGAAAGCAAACAGAAAAATTTCTAATAGTTGAACGATGGATTGAAGAAAGTGATGAGTTTTTTGAGTAATTGAGTGAAATAGAAAGGTATTAGGGTTTCATAGAGGGAAGATGGAAGATGGATGAAGATGAAGAAGGAAGAAAGAAAGAAGAAGAGAAACAAGTAGAGATTTACAGGTGAGGTGAAGGAAGACACGTTTGCAGAAACGGGCCGTGAATTGGGCTTTTATTTATTTATTTTTAAAATATGTTGGAGAAAATAAAGTCCAAATTAAGCTTTAAAAAGTCAACGTTCATCTACAAAAAAGGAAGAGTGTTTTTCACGATCATTTGTCATCATCATCGTATTTTCTATAGTTTAGAAAAGGTAAATAAATAGGGATTTAACCCCTCTTGGTTTACTTCCTAGTCAACTCTTTTTTGTAAGTGGACGTAAGTCAATGTATCCATAGGTGTATTTATGCAATAGGAATGTTATTGGAATGAAATACGAAAAGATTTGGATTTTAAATCTATTTCATTTTTGTGTTCGGTATATCATAAGATTAGGAATTGGAGAGTTGTGAAATTCCAAGACAAAATCGAAAGCTCATGGTTGATGGATTTTGAAGTCGTGTGGTAAGTGTTGGGATTTGAAATACAAATCCGGATGGATTTCATCCACGCTCTCTCAACTGCATCGTTCGCTCGTTCTCTCAACTCCATCGTTGGCTCGTTCTCTCAACTCCATCGTCGACTTTGTTAACCGAAGATTCAGATTGTTGAAACAAAGATGAAAAAGGAAAATTCAAATGGTTTTTATCGGTTTGGATCTCTTTCCAACCGAAAAAACTGAATCAAACCGAACAAACACAATTTCTTCAAAAAACGAACCGAATGAATTAAAATTATATATTTATGTATAGTAGTTGTATGTAATAGAGATATTTTCTTTTGTGAACCATAACTTTGGTGTAAACTTGTGAACTGAAGCCAAAATTGGTTAAATCAGTGAAATTGGTTCATGAAATTATTTAATATGCTGAAATTATATTATATGATTCATTTTTGTTGAAATTATTTAATATTTTGGTGTTTTTTAACGTAAAGTCAAAAGGTTTCATACACTTTTCATTCTTATGAAACTATTTCATACATTATAATGAAAGATTTTGAGTTTTACGTAAAAAAACACTAAAATATGAGACAATTTCATCAAAAAATGTGTCATATAATATAATTTCATCATATTAAACAATTTGATCATATAATCGTCTTTTTGGCGAAGTTAACAAATTCACATCAAAGTTATGGTTCACAAAAGAATTGACTTGTATGTATAATATATATATATATATATATATATATAGAGAGAGAGAGAGAGAGAGAGAGAAAGGTTCAAATGAGAAGTGCTAAAAAATGAGAAGTACAGAAGTGATCTCCAACACTCATCATGTCTGTCGGCTTTGACCGGTTATGGTGGACGCAATCATGGAGGATAGTCGCGATTCATGGAGGGTGGAGACGATTAAATGAGGGTGACTCAGTCAAATCCGCCTTTATTGACCGGATGAGTGGTGAAGATCACTTTTTTATTTCTCTTTTTTTTTATCATCCCATTTAATTGTAGGTTTGTGAATATTACAGACAGAGAAAAAAAATAGATAATATGATTTTTTTTTATTAAAATATGGATTTTTATTTAATAAACATAGATGATTATATTTTAAACTATCTCATTGATTAATAACGATAATTACCTTAATTTTGAGGTTTAGGATGGACCTCGCAAACTTACTATTTTAGAGAATAGGACAAGATAAAGATAAAACTCATTGTCTGGCATTTGAAACAATATGGGATAGAACAAAAACTCATTGTTCCGTGTTTAGTACGACATGGAACAAAGACAAAGACATTTCTAACCTCATTAAATACATATGCCGAATATTGTATATACTTTAACAATCACCACCATCCGTTGTTAGTACCATACATCCCGACGGGCAGCCACTGCCAACCACCTCCTCCACCATTACAACAACCTCCACCACCTCCACCACCTCCACATCAACCATGACCACCACCACTTGTTACCACTACTACTGCTTACACCACCATATCATCTACAATCTCTTCATTCCTTATTGACCACAATCTTCATGTCCTCTACAATCACCATCGTCCATTGCTTCTACCTCCACTACCACTGTCACAAGAAGACTCTTCACCGTGTCTCCGCCAATTCAAAAGAATATTTCCGAATAGGATAGGTTTTTTGGGCTACCATTAATTATATTAATGTTTTATTCAAATATTGTACTAGTATATATTTATGTATATGAAATTGTGAATGTTTATAAAGTAAATTATTTAGTCATTTACTTTAGTTGTGCCATTTATTAGCTATTATGATATGTAAAGTTAGCAAACAACTTATAACAACAACTTGTCTTTTTTATCAAATACTAGGCAGACATTTTCGTGTCCAATCTTGTGTAGTCTATATCAGACCTATTGTTTAATCCAGTTATATCCAATTCTATCATATTAACATAAAGAGAATAAAGTTAACAACAGAGACACTGAGTGTTTGAAAAAATAAACCCATAATGTTCTTTTCCTTAACCATTTCACGTTAGAGCTTCTCCAAGCATACTGCAAAACACATGTTTGCAGTATGGGATATTCCAATCATACTCCAAAACATCAAAATTTTTGCAGTGTCAATTTTTTGAAAAATAAAAGTCACCAAATTTGGTGTGGTACTATTCATTCCACCAAAATAATAATGGTTCACCATGTTGATATATTTTAAAAAATTTCAATGATAATATTGTTATTAATTATATTTTTACTTTTAATAAACATTACTTGAGCTTTTTTTTGTTTAAGTGTTTAAAAATAATGAAATATGGTTGGAGATGAATTTTTTTTTGTGTATTTGATGTTTTTTTGAAGTTTGGTTGGAGTTGAATTAGTTTTTAGTCATTTAGTGTTAAGGATCCCATCATTTTTTAGTGTTTTGATGTTATGGGTTGGAGTTGGTCTTAGAAAATCATGACACTTTTAAAGTGAACAAACCATATGAGACCAAACTTATTATTTTGATTATTTGATATCTCTAGCATTTTCATTTTCATTTTCGTGGGCCTATCATATGTTGGGCCATTTCATAAAACCTCATGGATGGTCCATATTTTTACTAAATTTGTTTATTTATGATATTCTCCTTTTTTGGCTTCGGGTTGTCAAATAGAAGATCATACTGAAAAACCTCCATCAACCTCGAAGAGTTGAAATATTTATATATTGTATCTTAAGGTGAATTTATTATGTGTTATTTAACTTTAACTTGTCCAAAACTTAAATCCAAGTTATTGTCTTGTTTATGTTATTGGAAAACTTTTACAAACTCGACTAAAAAACTATTAAAAAATGCCTTTAAAATAATAGAATTTAGCTAAAAATATTCAGGGTTTACACTTTAAACGTAGTCGTGTGTTTGTTAGAAGGTGAGCTCGATTTTTCTTCTAAATTGACACAATTGGCTCTTCCTCGACTCAAACCATATTGAGTTTTCAATCAAGCCAAATTAAACTACGACTTTGAGGTAGTGTTTGGTATGCAAAATATGATGGAATTGAAATGTTTAATTACTTTGACTAGATTTCAATCTTTTGTTTTCTTCATAGAATTTGATGGATGTAATCTTTGAATTCCAATCAATTCAATATAGACGAGGGATTTTAACTTTCATCATAAAAGCAAGGGATTTTAATGGAATGAATTTCGATATTTCCATACTTTTTAAAATTAGTCTTTCGAAAATTTTATTAAATAATTTTAGTAAAATATCTAATAACTATTTTGTTAATTTATTTAATGAAATTAATTTAGTTTAGTTGAAAAAAATACTATTCTATCAAAGAATTTTTTTGATTCAAAGCATTTTTTGATGAAATTAAACTCATTATGGGCGATAACATTCTAATGGCATTCTCGGGGCTATGGATGAGATCCTAGTCTAGTCTACTTGGGTTTGATTATATCTTTCACTTCCCATTCACTTAATAAAGTCATATTTTATTTGGTTTCTAAATTACAATTATAACTTTGTTTTGATATATGTGTTAATTTTTTAAAATAAATGCACACTTTCTTATTATATGTTTAATTATGAGATAGAAAAATCTATCTATAATTAAAGATTAATTGTTTTTGTTAACTAAAAAATTATAATAATAACGTATTTCTAACAATTTGTCTCTTTTATTATGAATATATGTATTTTTGGTGAGAGGAAATAATAAGAACATAAACATACTAGCCCATTGAAAAAAGGTCTTTATCATATTTTTTTTTAAATTGTGTTGATGTCATAGCAATGTTAAAAGATAAGATTATAAAGAAGTTTTTACGTAGAAAACACCTTTTCTCTAACATTCCTATCATCTCTCAAGATGGACCACTAATACACAATAACAAGTTCCATAGTTTATGATCGTTGATTTGATCAGAATTGGACAAAACGTGTAACACTATAAAAATTCCGTTTACCTTTTGCCTCTTTAGGCCAAGTGTCTAATTAACTGTAGATCTATATTTATTGAAGTGACTAGAAACTCCTCATGTGTAAATAGTTCAAAAAACATGTGAATTTTGTGACTTAACGTGCAACCAAGGGTCCCCTCCAAGGTTGCATAACTCATTCAAATGAGAGTTATAGAAGAGGGGCGACTTGCCACACAACCTGTGGTTGCATGACGTCAATGCTTTAGTCGAAATTTGGTCCCTTTCACTCTTTTCTTCACCATTATTCTAATTTTATTCTCCATTCTTTCTCTCCCACCATTTAGTCAATCCTAGGGCATTTACTTCTTATTTCAAGGGTTTGGAAATTAATAAAAGCTAAGGAATTCTTGTATATCAAGCTTAAGGTCTCACCCACATCTAAGGTTCTTGGATTTGGGTTATTTAGATTCTTCTCACTAAAACCTACCAAGGTAGGGTCATTCTACTTTTTATTCACTATATAAATGTTAAAACTCCTTTTCTTACACATTCACAAGATGTATTCATGATTATTACAACAAGCAAGACTATTTGTTGATTTAGGGGATCTTTCACCTAGAAGACAATATGGGTCATTATGGATTCTCTTCTTGGCTCTAAGGGTTTTGTTTCACCAAATATAGAAGGTGCCACAGAGGCATTAAACCAATTACATGATTCTTACTTTGCCTTGGGAAAACTTTTGGGAAATACATATTTAAGGATTAAGGAGTAACCAAGAAACACCATTGTCTATATATTGTGAGTTTTTTTTATAATGCTTATGCTCTAAATCCGAAGCTTGGTGTTCCGATGATGACCCTTATGCATGAGGGTTGTAATCTTTATGTCATCAATTATGTTATAAATGCTCGTATATATCTTGAGTACTAGTGAGTAACAATGTTAGAATTTTTTCTGACTTAATTATTCCATTTGTTATTATAGAGGAATATATACACCACAAGACCATATAAACTAAGAAAAAATATATTTTTTTTAACAGCAAGATAACACACACACGCTCCAGCGGTATCGGGCCTCCAATTGGGCAATCCCACTAATCCGCTAGTTATAAAAAACTTCCCTACAACCATTCGAACTTCCTTATTTGCTTAGACACTACAACTTTGGAGCCTTTGATCTATCTCGATTGATTGACAACTCACCCCAACACTCCCCCTCAAATCGGCGCATAGCTGTCTTGCAAGTCAAGTGATCTATAAGCAATATGCTCGATACAGCTTTTGTAAGTGTATCCGCCACTTGATCTTCTGATTTAACAAAAAGGAACCTCACAATTTTTGCATCAAGCTAAACGTCTATCTCCCATGTTTCGTGCGATCATGTTGGATGAGATTTTGGGAAATCAAATTGCAACTTTATGGTCACAATCCATCTCGCCGTTGGAAGCAAATCTGATTTCTTTATGTAGCATTCTTAGCCAACGGAGTTCACACATACATTTAGCCATTCCTCTAAACTCAAGTTCGACACTTGAAAAAGCTACGAATTTTTGTTGCTTGCTCCTCCATGTTACAAGACTCCCTCCAACAAACGTAAAATATCCTGATCGATGTAGACTTCCTCCCCATAATTTTGTCGGCCCAATCCGCATCTATATTTCCATGAATAGTCAATTGTAATCCCGATAAACATTGATAAGTGACAATACTTTTCTCTTCCTACCGCAATTAATGGAAACGGGCTTCCCCTTATCGAAAGATATCATGTGTCTAAATTGTCAGGTTTGACCATTTTGAGAGATTATATCCCTTACATGCATAATAAAGGAAATGGCAACCATACCGATGACATGTGCTTCCGAATAGAACGTAAAAGTTTGTAAACTATGGTCTAATTCATAGAAAACCCAACATATATTAGGGTACATAACTTGTTTTAGCAAACATTGATACAATGGGACTCAAAAGAAATATAGACAAATGAGAGAGCCCATGAGGGAAATGGCCACTGAACATGAGTTTTGGATCTTCGAGATCCATGATGTTTAAGCAACAATTTCGGGTAAATATTTTACGTATAAATCTTGATTGCCATTTCAATGCAACGAGTCGATTGATATGTTTTCATGGGCGATGATAACAACAAGATAACGGTGGGTTTTATGGGTTGTTGTAATGGCATTAAGTTGGGAAATCCAAAATGGCGATAGTAACTTATGGTGGTTGTGGGAACAAAATAGAAGTCATTACGAAATTGAACTAAAATGAAAATGGTGGTGATTTTGTCAACATATTCAACACTGGTTTTTACTTGGTTTTGGTTAGTTAAGCTGTAGAGGTTGATAGGTTCATGAATCAACAGAGAAACTAAGGATCGATCAAAGAAATTGAGCAACCCATGCATGTCTTATTACAATCTTTTTTGCCCAAAATGCAAATAATTAACATACTCACATAAACTCAAAACTTTAACAAATATCAAAGATGCTCAGAAAATGATTATTGTTATTGTGGCCATAAATTGAATTAGTTAAGTTAGTTGTAATAGTCAAAATGACAATAGTATCCTTGGTAACAACAATCATGACAATATTCTTATCTATGCATGGTTCTCCCCATGTACTTAAATCATGGCTCCGTTTTTGAACCCTATTACGAAATATGAATTGAATATGCAAAACATGTAGTTTACCCTCTTTAAATTTTCAATAAGAGCAAAAACTAAAGAGATCAACCAATCTAATGTCTTGGTAAATTTGAGGATGATAAATCAATTCTAATTATCTACTGATAAATGCACTACAAACTAATTTATTTTAATCTATATTAGCATGTTTTAGTTGATTTAGAGCGTGTTTGGGATTGCTTAATTAAACTTTTTATTAGCTTATAGCTTTTTTGCATCGCCGAAAAGCTATTTCTAGTTTTTGGATGGAAGGGGAAGAAAAGGCTTTATGACTTCGTGGCACCATAGATTAGGATATTTTCGCAAGTCATTCCATATTGACTTTGCAACCCACATAAGTATCTATCTAAATAAGCATAAGTTATTTTAAGTAAACAATCCCAAATACCGCATTAAAATTTAGCTTATTTTGTTATGTATAGAAAAATTTTATTTTGAAAAGTTGCTTTAAATAGCATCTCCATAAGCTCCAGGAACTTTCCTTATGCCCAATTTATGTAAATGACCAAAAATATAACTTATTAATTAACTTTTAACAAATATTACTATTTATCAGTAAGGGTGAATTTACTAGGGGTGAGCAAAACCGGGTACCCGGCCAAAATTCATGGAACCGGAACCGGAACCGGAACCGGCGGTTCCTAGAATGAAGGAACCGGAACCGGAACCGGTTGCACCGGTTCTTCATATTTGGGAACCGGTCCCGGAACCGCCGGTTCCGGTTCCGAAACCGGGTACCCGGTGTCTAATTTTTTAAATGTTTTTTTTAATATTTTGTTATAAAAAAGAAATTATTAGTTATACATAGTCACAACGTAACGAAATAAATAGTAAAACGATGAAAACTTATCCGATAAAAACTATATAAATAATTACGACAATTTTTGAGAATGAAAATAACAAAAAACACAACTTGAAATGTTAAATACGATATAAAAATATCAAAAAAAAAAGAATAAATAAGTCGAGTGAAAAAGTGGTCGTAAGTTTATGCGTAATGTAAAAGGTAAAATAATATCTTTAAATTTAGTCTATTAAACAAAATAATCATATATATAAAATTACCTTTATTAATATATAAATATATACATATATATAGCCTAACCGGTTCCGGCGGGTACCCGGCGGTTAGCGGTTCCACAAAAATGAGAACCGGAACCGGTCCCGACCGGTTCCGTATTTTAGGAACCGGAACCGGAACCACTCACACCGGTTCCGGTTCCGGAACCGGCGGTTCCATAGCGGTTCCGGTTCCAAAAGCGGGTACCCGGTTTCGATGCTCACCCCTAGAATTTACCGTATAGATAGGTAGATCCTGAGACCTACCTAAAATTTTAATTTCTTTTAAAAGTTATATAAAAAAAAATTTAGGAGCTACCTTAAAAAATTTAAAGGAATTACTTTAAATTTTTGTTTAGCAGTATAATGGAACTAAAACTATGGTGTCGAGTTGGATAACACCCCGTGTTGAGTATAGGAGGAGGTCTGGGGTTCAGTTTTGTTTTGCTCTCCAATTTTTTTTTTTTAAATATTTTGTTTAAGGCCTAACAATTTTAAGTTTGATCCAAATACCCAATAATCTAATTTTTAAGTAAAGAACCTAAATACCCAATAAAGATAAGGAAAAAAACAAAAAAGCCACAGCCGATTGAAGAGAGATCGACGCTTCATCTCCAACTCGACATCGACTTCAACTTTTGCCATACTTTGATTTCGACTTGGCAATTCGATTTTGCTATTCATAATTCGCAATCAAATTCGCAATTCCCAATTCACTTTGATTATTTGTCCCCGAGTGAATCTTTTAAAGCCTTTGATTCGGATAAATTACTGAAGAAGGTTACATTTTATCAGAAAGAGTTTGCAACAGACTATGATCTTCGAGTTCTTGAATTGGAACTTTAGAATTATGTTACGGTTGTTCGAGAAGATGAACGATTTAATCAATTAAAGAACCTTGGAGACCTTGGCAAAAAGATGGTTGAAACAAAGAAGCATATAAACCACAAGGCTTGTGGCATAGCGGTAAGGCCAGGCTTAGTCTCAGACGGCCGAATTTTCAATTTATGTTATAAATTGCCAAAGGATGTAGTCTAGGCAAAGCCTAGATGAACCTTTTTCCAAAAAAAGAAGAAGCATATAACTTTTCCGAAGTTTTGTCTTCTCTTTGAACATGCATTGATCTTACCCGTTGCCACATCAAGTATGAAACGTGCATTTTCAACAATGGAGTTGATAAGGACGAGTACACGCAACCAAATGGGTGATCGATTTTGAGTGATTATTTAGTTTCGTATATTGAAAAAGTTATTTTAGAGGTATTAGTAAGATTTTCAAAATATCATTAGTGGGTATATGTTTGATTATTAATTTTAATGATCCGACCCGGCAAAAGTATAGTTGACACGTTCATTTTTTTCCGCTAACCTTAATTAGGGAACTACGTGGTTTTCTGCTCTAGATTCGCCACTGTTTATCAGTTATTTTGTCAAACATGATTTGTACAACTAATCAAACCAGGTACCAAAACAAGCCTCGACAAAATAGAAAGCATCATAGTACCACGTCCTTCCATGAAATGGAACTTTCATGCTCGTGCAGTTGTTACAATTGACGGTCCAATGGGATGGGGTGGTATGGAAACATCAAACCATGTCCAAACCACAACAATAACCGCACATGCACACAATAATTCATGTTTTTTTAAAGCTGAATCTATACACCAAACATCCACCGTCGTCCTCATAAGGTGAAGCATAAAACCAAGGGAGTACAAACAACTTAACCTAGGTTGCAGCAAAGGTCGTGTAGCCTTAATCACATGTGATAAAAGGTGTTATCGTATTTTGTTACTTTGACTATGTTATAATTTGAATCCAACCCTACAATATATATACAACAAAAACTCCTATGCCTACAACCTAGCTAAGACACTAAAAGAGACATTTCTTTTTTAAAAGTTACCTCTTAAATTAAACCTCTTCAGTCTAAAAATTAAGTCGTTTGCAGACCTAAGACTATTTGTTTTATTTTTAAGAAAATGCTTGAAAACCTCCTACCGTCCTCTAAAATTTTAAGAAGTGCACCATCTACCTCTTATTTTTTAGATGTGAATTTAAACTTTAGATTTCAAACCTTTTAAAAAGCAAATGACCCCTAATTAACAGATTCTAGATAAACCCACTGATTCATGGAAGATGTGCACTTAATTAAATGCCTTCGGACAGAGCTTGTGTTTTAAAAAGTCACTGCTTCCGATTCATCATCACTTGGATCCAGTGGCGGAGGGTCTTTGGGACAATGGGGGGCCAAGGCCCCCCTGATTTTTCAACCCATTCTTGTAGTCCATGAAATAAATTATAGTATATTATTCCCCTCCAAGTCTCAATCTTTTGATTTCCAACGCACCCACAGCTACTTATAAAAAACTAATATAATTAATTAAAATAACAAATTGCTTTAGTAATATAATAAATATATCAATAAAATCTGATTTTATTTTGTTTTGTTTTGTTGTGTAATTTACTTTCGTTCTTTGTTTATATATTGTATTGTGTACATTGCTAAAAATAAGTTAATATACGAACTTCCGTAAAAGAGTTCTATATTTTTTAAGTAGATTGGATTATATTCTTGGATTACATATTGCCATATTTGATATTTTTGAGTTTTGGTTTTTAAGATGTTTTTAATATAATTGTCTTGAACTATTCTAATTAAACTATTTTTTTAATGTTTGATGACTTATTCGATGATAAATTGAGGATAAATGCAGTTGTTGATTTCATTTGTTCCTTTATGTTTGACTCTTGGATCAACGTAAAAATCAATCTACTTTTAGAAGAAAATATGCAAATTCTTCTCAGAATTTTGTAAAGATGCGAATGTATTTAGAATGAACGTACATCTAGTGTTCTGATTATTAAGCCCTACAAAGATAACAAAACAAAATCAATGAACTAGTTCGGCCCCTTAGTCTCTAAGGCTCGTGTTCCGCCACTGCTTGGATCAATTTTATTTTATTTTTTTGAACGACAAACCACTTGGATCAATTGGGTCACGTTTTCATCGTAATAAATATAAATCATTGTCCAACATATAAAGTATATGCATACACACACATACAGAACAATCATGCATGTATTACTGTTTATCATTTCAAACTTGATTTGTACAACTAATCAAACCAAAGAAACCAAAACAAGGCTCGACAAAATAGAAAGCGTTATAGTACAACGCCCTTCCATAAAAAAAAAACTTTCATGCTCGTGCAATTGTTACAATTGATGGTCCAATGGGATGGGATGGTATGGAAACATCCACATAAACCATGTCCAAACCACAACACTAACTCCACATGCACACAATAATTCATGTTTTTTGAAACGTGAATCCATACACCACCAATTGTCCTCATAAGGTGAAACATAAAACCAAGGGCCTACAAACTACGTAGACCTTTGTAGCAAAGGCCGTGCAACCTTAATCACTTGTGATTGACGATAAAAAATTATGATGTCTACGTACTTTATTACTTTAACCATGTTATCATTTGAATCCGGCCAACCCTACACTAAATATACAACAGAAACTCCTATGCCGACTACTTGCCAGCTAAGACACCAAGGAACCGTTTGTTTTTTAAAAGTTGGCTCTTAAAACCTCGTTTAGCAAACTAGCTTATGACTAATAACGTAGTTGATGACTGTAAAATGAAAAAAAAATGTTTAAAAATTAGTAGTGTAAAAAGTAGCAATGGTATATTTGGAATAAAAAAAATAAAAAGTCTTATAAGTCACTAAATGCTACTCTCCCTAGCTTTTCAAAAAGCTAGCTTCTAACCTAATTTATAAGCTAACTTATGGTTCATCCAAACATGTACTAGCTTACAAGTGAACTCATAAGCTAGTCGGTAAGCTAGCTTATTTTACCAAACAATGCCTAAGTTTGAAAATTAAGAGATTTTCAGACTTAATACCGTTTGTTTTATTTTTAAGAAAATGCCTAAAACATCCTTTAAATTTTCAAAAAGTACACCATTCACCTCTTATTTTTTAAATGTGAATTTAGACTTTAAAATTCAAACATCTTAAAAAACAAATGACCCCTAGTTAAACAAATTCTAGTTCAACCCACTCATTCATGGAAATCGTGCACATGACCAAATGGTTTAGGACAAAGCTTGCGTTTCAAAAACTCATTGCTTCCGGTGCATCATCACTTGGATCGATCGGATACACATTTCCACCATAATAGATATTCATTGCTTCCGGTTCATCATCACTTGGATCGATCGGATACACGTTTCCACCATAATAGATATAAATCATTGTCCGACATACAAAAAAAATATACATACAGAACAATCATGATGTGTATGTATGTATATATCTTGTATGAAAAACAGACGTTGTTGTGGGGTTGGTGGCTTCAATGCTGCTACATGCCAATGGTTTTGTAGGACCAGCAAGCAGTGCAGTTGAAGGAAAGCTACAACCTTTACACCCATGAACTGGACCCCCACCCCCATCACTACTTTACCCTTACTTTCTTTTTATTAATATTATCTTAGCCTATATTCATCAAAATTTCAAATAAAAACCACAAATGATACAATAATACAAGAGATAGACAGATAGATGTAATGCATTCTCCAAGATTTCATCCACAAAATGACATTTTTATCATGTTATACAGTTTTTACCAACCACCAACATTTCTGGATCAAGAATTACCATACAACAAAAAACCAAAACCAAAATATGATCACAAACAACCTCAAAAGAACAACAAAGAAAAGGTTGTGAAGAAGCCTGTATCAATCTTTAATTCTCAACAACATATGTGTATTATATATTTATAAGAATGGTGCACTTACAATATCACCCTTCTAAACCATATCGCTGACCAACCGAAACCAAATTATACGAATCATAACTTGAGTCGACAACATAATAGGCAAACAAAGCTACAACCACTCCTGTTTCTTTTACCAGAAAGAGAAACAGAATGAACAAACCAAAACCTAAGGTCAGCTTAGTTTTTCTTCTCACTAATCTTAAAACTCTACTTACAACTACTACTCAACTTGTTTTTCTTTTATAAAGACTCCCAAAACCACTCTGTACAAAACCATCAAAAGAAATTTCCTATATACATACATACTCTCTAGCAAACGCGTACTATATCATTCTGAAAACGAATACCTTACTTTGGAGTTGAACATGAAGCTTCTTGCCTTGGTTCCCTCAAGTACCCGAGTAGCGTTTCAGCCTGCAAAAATTTGGCTCTTCTTTAACATTAGAGGCTAAAAACGATATCCAATTTGAAAACAGCTAAAAATATATGAATATATAGATTGTTGAGATCAGTGGTTTTTCTTAAGAATATTAAAGTGTGAGCTTGAAAATGAAAATTTCTGAAAAAGATGGTTCCTTTCACATGCACAAATTATCCAAAAACATTCACATTCCTTAAGGATTTAGCTTATTAAAACTACTTTGGTGATATATGATGTATGTTTTTCTATTTTTTCATGATTATGGTGTCCTAACATTTATATAAGATAGCATACGTATGTAGACCCCTTTTCCTGCAAAATACTGTTATATTTTGTACATCAAGCATTAAAAGTAATACATTATGCATTTAATGCAAAGGGGTAGCCCAAAAGTATACCATAAGATGATTTTATCATAGCAAAAGTATGAATAGTGTCTCTTTCTAAAGGAATTCATTTGAAATTCCCTTTTCTTAAGCAAATACCGATAAAATCTACGTTTCGCAAACTAACTGGTAGTTGATAAACTAGCTGTTTTATGGACCATGAACATGTACTGGCTTATCGGCTAGCTTAACACAGCCAAAATCTACTCAATAACTCATGAAATTGATCATAACTTTTATCAAACTCATCAATGGAGTAATCAAAATCAGGAGATTATACCTTATGCTTGGCTCTAGCAGTTCCAGACTGCGAAAGAGCAACAAGAGGGGAATTGCGCCTTCTCCGACCAACAACCCTCGGTTTCTCGAACTACTAACACCTTCACACAGCTGTAGCAGCGTCACCACGGCAAACTCCTTCCCTTTCACCGACACACCGTCCTCTATCACTTCCACCAGCGCCGGGATCCCGCCTTCTTCCACGATCGCCGTCCGCCCTTCCTCCACCGCCGCCAGGCTACTCAACACCACCATCGCCTTCTCCGCCATCCCCACGGCTCCCGGCTCCTCCGCCGCCTCTCCGGCAGCCACCACCAGCTCCACCAACGGCTTCACGACCCGGCCGTCACCGCTCTCTTCTTATTCGCCTTCATGAACATAGCTTATACAGAGTCGTTAACGCGTCCTTTTTCCTCGATTCGAACCGTTGATCAGCAGCGACACCAGCGGCGGAATCGCTCCGCAAGCTCCGATCGAGACCTTGTTCTCATCGATCATGGCTAAGCTCAGCAACGCACACGCCGCGTTCTGCTTCGAGACCTCGGTGCCGGTTTTTAGAACATAAATCAAACTTTTCACAGCTCCGGCGCCGGCGATCAACGGCTTATTCTCGTCGAGGAGAGAGAGGTTAAGCAACGCGGTGACGGCGTGTTCTTGAGTCCAAGGATCGGCACACCGGAGAAGCGGAATCAGCGCCGGAACGGCACCGGACTCGCCGATCAACGCGCGATTCTCCGATCGGTTCTTCGCAAGCAACCTCAGCTTCGCCGCCGCCGACCTCTTCACGGCGACGGAGCTGGAGCCGAGACTATCAACGCAGATCTTAACCGTCGGTTGCAAATCCTCCGGCGAGATAACCTCAACAATCTCCGTAGAAAAACTCTCCGATTCCGGCTTCTGCTCCTGATTTAGGTCATTCTCGGTCGAATCCTCCGGCAAGCAAGCCAATCGTTGCAATTCACCGGATATGTCACTGCTATACGCCGAGAAATCACTGAAAACCTGAGAAATTGCTAGGAAATCGTCGGAAGAGGCGGTGGAAGACGACGATTTGGACAACTTGTTGTTAGCAGTAGCGGTGGCAAGCTGCTGTAGATGGACATCGATGACGGAATCGGTTAGGTTTTCAGAGAGAACGGAAGTATTTGTGGAGAAGGTGTGATTGTAGTCTGAGTTGTAGAGATTAGAGCGAACGGTTCGCATGGAACGACCTAGATGCTTCTGGAATCGTGATGGAGAAGAAGCAGCAGAGGAAGGAGGTGGTGTGTAATAGGGTCGGGTCATCTGGAATGGACCCGGGCTGGAATCGTGTGATTCTTGAAGAGAAACCATGGAAGATGGTGGTGAACTGATGATGATGATGATGATGATGATTCAGAAGGGCATGAATTGTGGTTGAAGATGAAAGGGGAATTTGGGGATTTTTTGTTTATGTTTATGTTTTTTGTTTTAGAGAAAGAGTGAGAATGGAGGAGTGAAATGTGTATATATATAAATATAAATACAGGGTGGGTTCAGATTTGAACCACTTTTTGGTTATGTACGCGACAACAACGGAGAGTGCGATACATGTCGGATGATTAGACGTCACTTCAAATCCATGTTGCTAGGCGCGATCCATGGAAGGACATTGAATTAAATAGGGGATCGCACTTAAAGCCGACTTTATTAACTAGTCTCCATCACGTGTCACACTAACGGCTATCCTGACATTCACAACCAAAAAGGTTGATATTTGAACCTTTCTCTATTAATATATTTATATTTATTTTAGTATTTAGATGGGGGAAGGAAATGGAAATGAGTGGATTTGGTACTTTTTAGCTTTTGGGTTTTGGGATGGTTACGGTGCTCCTTCGTCTGCTATTGGTGACAGTCGCACCACAATTTGACAGCTAAGCTTTGAAGTTTACGCTGCCCAATAACAAGGTTGTTGCCTGGCTCGGTTAGCTTATTTATATTTTCTGTAAATTAAATTCATTTTCCGATATTTTTAGGCTGAATTCTATGTTTTGTTGAGAGTTTATGCTCGGCTTACCTGACTAAGTTTTTATCAATAAAATTAAATATTATCAGTTATTAGTTCAGTAAAATTTTAATCAACAACAACGGTATCCTATAAATTAATCTATCGGGTAAATATTAACCGTAATAAAATTAACAACCATTATTTACTGGATAAGATTGTCGATCCTTGTCTTCGTTCTTACTTGATAAAATTATGGGTTATTGTCATATGCATTTGACAATAGAATATGACTTGATAAACACTTACTTGGATAAATATTTTATAAATAACCCCAAATATCTTTTTAGGCTATCAATACTCAACCCTCCCAACTCCACTGTCACATCAGTTTTTCCTCAACCCCACAATTAATCCTCTGGAACTCTCTCTGATTAGTACCCAACCCTCTCATTTAATTAAACACACCCCTCACATACAACACAACACAACCCGCTCAAAGCGGTGTAGGGAACCCTCTAGCCTGTCGAACCCGCCAAACCTGCTGGTTGGGTAGCAAAATCCACCGCACCCACTGAACCCGACGAGTTCGAACCCGCTGAACCCAACCATGCGGTACGCATGGCCTTATACATGAATTTCCATTAGGATTTTTTTTTAATCTAAAAATAATTTATGCAAAATATGTAAAGCTTAAAAAATTGGTAAAAAGGTTTATATGGAGAAATTGATTATTTTAATCCAACTTTCTTTATCGAGGCATCTAAAAGCTTGCTTCTTTTAACCTTTTTCATTCAATATTATTGATATTAACAACTAAAAATGATTAATGTATCTTTTTAGTATACTATTTGAATCAATACGATGTTAATTTATCTTTTTAAAATACCACTTTAGCTTTGCATTAAAGCTTTGTATCAATACAATGTTATTTATTTTTTAAACTTGTAACTAAAGTAATATTCATTAACTAATTTATAGTTTATAATTATACATTTTAATAATTTATAATACCATAAAAATACTAAATATGATTTATTTATAATATAAATAATTGATTTAATAATAAAATTAGTTAAAAATATTAGTAATTATTTTAATTATAAAATATATTATTTATATAAGAAATAAGTTTTTATATAAATAAAAAAATAAGTAGACCCACATGTGGAATTGAAAAACCTTGCAAAAATTGAAAGCATTAGGCCATGAGTTATATTTGCTCTCCTTGTCAATGCTATCCATTGCCAAAGGGAAGGATATGGGTTTGCCGAAAAAGCCGATGGGAAGCCGTAGTAATCGACTCTCTCACAACGGATGACCTTACAAATTCTTACTAGAAAATTTTGCCATATGTCATGTCAACCCACTTATAAGGCCATCCGCTATCGTAACCGGTAGGAGACCGGTACCCTACCGGTACCGTCGGCAACACCGTCGCGGGTGACCGGTAGGGTCACCGGTACCGGTGAAATCGGTACGCCCACGTCGGTCTCAAACGGCTCCCTTCGTCTTTGATGAATTGCCAAAACACCCCCCCCCCCCCCAACAGTCATACAGCCGTTGGGGGTAAAATCATTAAATTTTTATTTTTTTTCCTTTTTCACTTTTAACCACCCCTATATATATCTTAATACATATTTTACTCCACCTACACCTTTATACTCTCATCTTTATCTCTTTTTACTCTCATCTACACCTTCATCTTAATCTCTTCTAATCTTAATCTCTATCTCATCTTAATCTCTATCTCTTCTTTTTTTTCAAACATGGATCAATACGGTAACGATTCCGGCTCGAGGCGTACTAACCCGAACCAACCGTATCACCCACCGAACCAACCATATCACCCACCGAACCTAGCCTCGGATTATTGGATGTATGCGCACTTGCTTGCGCAACATCCACCACCACCACCACAACTTTCCGGTTCGCACCAACCTACCGGTTCGCACCAAAACCCGCCGACGGGAAGGTGGGCACTACGAAATGAGGAATACGACGACGATGACGACGAACTTGTACCCGAAACGCAACATTTGTGGTCGCCGTCACCGCCGCCACCACCACCACCACCACAAAAAAAAAACGTGGACGCAAGGGTAAGAGTGCGGCCACGGACGCGGACGCGGACACGAGTGGGACGCCTTTGGGTAAAGCCAAATGTAGAACATGGACCTTGAATGAGGAGGTCGAACTAGCTAAATCGTGGGTTGAAGTCACGGAGGATCCGGCCATAGGTAACTATCAAAAAAGAGGTATATAAAAACTGTTTTCATTTTATATAGTTTTCCACTAACATTGTTTAACTTTTTATTTTTTGTAGTAGACAACTATTGGAAGTCGATCAAGGCTTCTTTCGACACGCGCATGAACTACGACCCAAAAGTTGCAAGATTGGTATGGATGGTCTAACAACCTATTTCAAGTTCTTTCATAGCTTTTTTAAAAAATTTAAATTCTTTGTCTATTAATCTTTTAGAAAGCCTTAATCTAATGCTACCAAGTATTTGCAATTTTTCATTTAATAGTAAAAAGTCATAAAGGTGACGACAACAAGCCAATTTAGAAAAAAAGACCAAACTTAACTCAAATCGTCATACATGTTGAACTTAATAGGTTATCATTAGTTTGGCTAATCCAACTAAGCCCATTAATTTTTCCTATTTCGTTTAAAAGATCATTAAACCATATTTGCCGGCTTAGCTAACCATTTGTGGCGTAAACGAGTAAAAAAAGTGCATATGCCTATGTTACCTTAAGTATTTTCGTGTGAGACAAATAGCAAGGAAAAAAAGTTGATTTCTTTTAGAATGTAACTATCGTTTGGTGAAAAATTAAATAGCATTAAGATTCTTGGATAGAAATAGAATATTAAATAAAATTGCTTTGAAGATGCAAACTAATAACATGATTTTTTTTCCAAAAACATGCTCTATGTATTGTTTATATATTATGTTGAATTGCGCTTCGATCAAGAGATGACAATATAATATAACAACTTTGTGAATAAAACCTTGATTTGTTCAAGAGGGAAATCTCACTTTGATGACTCGCTTGAGTAGGTTTTGGACAACATCAGGGGCATGAATCGATTTTGAGTAGCATTTTTTCAATCTATTTTTTCAAGCACAATTTTTGGGGTATGGAAGGTGTTTACTTTAAATGTTAAGGAGTGATTTAAGATATTAGAAAATACAAGAGATGTTATGAACCAACAAATGGAAAAGTCCCTTGAACTCAACTACAAAACCAAAATTACATCCAAAGCAACCAAAAAACTCAGAAATGAAATATCTCGAAATGAACAAAAAGCTGAAAAAATTCATGGGAATGGTGGAAGTTGGCTAAAAACATAGAGTTTATGTCTAACACATAGTCTTTGTGGCTTGCTTAACGGAAAGATTCCCTTAGAGAAAAAATGTATTTTATCCTCCAAATCAACACAATTAACTTGGCTTTTCCATGGTCTTACTTTTAATCGTTAAATCAAATGATATGCGTTTGAAGACTAATTATCAATTGAATCTTTTTCAATTTTTATGTTCAATTGACTTTAAATTTTATACATAAAATTCGATCATTTAGATACAATATATTATGGTCGGATATTAATACGTATTTCGTGCTACAACATGCACGGAAAATAACTAGCAATTTAATATTATTTCCAATGAGTAAATACAATGTAGTTTAAAAACATATCAGATATCGAAGGAAGCCAAAACGAAGAGAAGAAGGTCGGCGAGGACACGTGGTGGCGAGTGATTCGATCTACAGCAACACGTGTCGCATAGTGGTGAAGATAGTTTGACAACTGTGTGAAAGTAGGACTACAATTGTATCTGGTATTAAAAGGTATGGGGGCATATTCATCGTTGGCCGTCAGATGAAATCCAACGGTAGAGATTAAATGAAAAAACAAATCCAGTAGTACAGCTCAGAAGAAGATTTTTTGCAGAAGCAGGGGGAGAGAAGAGTACTTTTTTGCTACCACCATCACCACCATGGTACACGTGGCTTGATTCCTCGACTCCACTACTACATTTTTACTTCTCCATGCTTCCTTTTACTAAAAGGAAATTCATTTGTTTTTTTTAAGTATCAAGTGTAAAGTTTAAATCCTTCTTGAAAATAAAATAAATAGCTTTAAATTTATAAGCCTTTTAATTTTCAGACTTAAAAAATTTTAAGAGATAACTTTTCAAAAACAAACGAATCCTTAATATAAAAATAATGAGAATTCTTAATTATTTTTATTTAATGTCCCTTGATGAAATTGCAATTTAAAAGAAATTAATTATGTGTATCTCGCAACCTTCGACGCTTCTGAGGAGGTGCCTTTGGTGAAACATGGACCTCTGGGGAAGCTTTCCGTACAGGGGATGGACTATCTGGAATAAGAACCAGCCATGTACCCTCTGTAAAGGGTCCCTTTGGTTTCTTTGATTTTTTTTGCTTCTTAGGACGAGAAGCTTCATCAACGCCAGGCATCTTTTCAGATTTCTTCTTCAATTTCTTTGTTGGGGGTGCCTCACTTCTATCTAGACCCCCTAGCCTGTTTTCCTCACTCGCCTCACCAGTCACTTCTGGCTCCTCCGGTTCTCCCTCAAGCCTAGGAAATATCAATAAACCTCCTACAAGGAATCCTAAGCGCAAGAGGGTTGCAGGAGCCGGCTCTGGCATCCTGTACTTGCTACTATACCTCTCTTTTTTCCTATCACTCAGGTAAGCCAGCATCTTCTTCGACAGAGGTCGTGGGTGTTCGTACCTGTTGACGTGCATAGTGGGACAAATTCCTTCAGTTCGTATAGCTTTGCAGAGGGTTCTGAAGCTGGCAGATCAATGGCCAACTGGTCACCAAAGATAAGTCCCAAGAACCTCTGAAGAACGAGGTTGGGATGACCATCTCCTTTCTTCTTTGCAGAGGCTTGAGTAGTGCATTTCTTCTTTATTAGGCCCACCATGTCTTCAAAGATAAGCTGGGTGTAGTCCAAGTTAAGATCGAAGTAGATCCCATGTACTATGGCAAGCAGTGCATTGGTGCTCTGATCGTGGCTGCCCACCTTCCCTGTGAGGCAACGGTTCACAATTAAAAAGAGAGTGTTCCATAAAGGGGGTAGACCCTTACGCTTGAACTGAGTCCTCTTTGTGATAGTGTCAGCATAGCCATGGAAGCGCAAAAAGATGAGATTCGGTACTAAATAACTCAAATAGACTCTAAAAGATGAATATTATGCAGCGGAAGATTTAAAGTAAATAAGAGTTTGAGTAATCAAAACAGTAAGCAATATATATATAAATTGATCAAGTAATTCTTACTGAAATGAAAAACACCAAGAACACAGTAGTATGTGAAAAGTGAAGAGAATTCGCTTCAAATGTAATGTATTCAATTGATCAAAAAGTGTACCGATTACAAAGGGAAACCTTCTATTTATACATTCACCTAACTAACTAAATCTCTAGGTTAGTTAGGTGAATGTATAAATAGAAGGTTTCACCACGTGGACACGTGGTGCAATCACACGCGTCAAAAGAAAGTCGGTTAACTGAATGGTCTAACACGTGGTGCAATCACAACCTATATGGTCTAACACTCGATTTTCAAACTTAAAATATTTTTAGGAAGGTATCAAGCTGAGGGGAAGGCTAGGGGGTATGGCCAAGGCGTGAGTTTAGCGAAAGGAGTTTAAGACTTGGTTTCTATTTCCGTTTATCTAAAATTCTTAGTTGTAGTAGTACTCTTCCACAACGTACTTGGAGATGACAAATATTTAAGATAAGTTATAGTATATTTTTTCGATATTGGATTTGAATGTAATTACGCCTATTGGGTTTAATTATTATTGATACATTTCAGGTTGAAATTTTAGGCTGTTATAACAAAAAAATAGGAGTTTTTTTGGGTATTTTTTTTTTGTTAATTTTATATGCTAAGAACATATAAAGTATAAAACCAAAAGGCTTACACTTTAAAAAAGCAATTTGATTCTAGTTTTTGAAGTTTTTTTTTCCTTCAAATTTCATGAATTTTTATAAATTATCTTACTTATAGAAGTCTTGTAAAGTATAAAAATAATTTCATAAAACTATTTTGGAAATTTAGAAAATTAATTCATTAAATTTGGGAGTGGCATTGCAAATATCCTACTGTAATGACTAATGAATGGTTATTAATACAAACCCATATAATATGTCGACTAAGATTTGACAAAAACTATATAATGTTATGTTTTATTATAAAAATTATATATTTTTTCATACCCTAATAGTTACATAATTAATCAAACTATAATATATATATATATATTAATCCATTAAGATTAAATTGATCATTTTATTTATTGTGTGATGTCTAATTTATCTTACCAAACACTCGTTCTATTTTATTTCATCATGTTTGTTTCAATTATATATCTACGTACCAAACACACCATTAAATCACGTATTCCAATATATTACGGTCACCTTTTCATCATTTTGATTCACCTAGATGGCTAGATGTACTAAATACATTTGACCACAACAATATTTCTTCTATAAGTCACTAGCAATATTAGGCCATGTGTAACACAGAACGGGTAAGGGGGGCAGGTTTCGAAGCCGGCGACCCGTAGCTCCCTTTCTCCTGCTTTCTCTACTTCTCTCGCTTTTATATTATATTTAAAGTAATATAAAAAGTTGAGGGTATGAGGGTATGAAATGTATATGGTACTCCACTTAATGGTTCAGGTAATAGTAAGAGAAAAGCTGATATGATGTTGATTTGACATAAGAGTATAAGAGTATGAAATATTGGTAGAATTCATGGTCTTATAGTTCATAAATACATGTCTAAGTTCAGTTTGTTACCATCAACATATAGAATCGGGATTGTAAAGTTTAGATTTTAAGAAAAATATTTTTATACTTGCAAGAACTTTTCTCTATCTAAAAGGGTAAAAAGACTCTTTACATCAAAATCATGTACTTAATTGCACCAAAAAGAACACAATGCTCTTTTCAAAGATCTAAAGTTTTGAAAAATGGTTAGACTACTTGAGTCTTTCACACAAAAAAAATCAAAAACTAAAAAAGATTCTTCTTAATAAAAACGGAGAATAAGACAATGAAGCATCATATGATTGAGTGACAAACAATAAAAACTTAGGGGAAGATGATTACAAGGTTTCAAACAAGAAACATCATTTTATGATTGTAGACATAACAATCCTAAGTACAATACAAGACACTTTAATCATTAATAATTACTAAATATATTATTCATAAGTCTTTAATGTTGTTTTATAATCATCCCCTTAATTTAGTTATTCCTTAACAAAAATAGCAAGTCATATTCGTATGAACAATTAGTATGAACAAGAATGTACTTTCTTCTGAAGATAAATTACTAAAGGTCTACATTTGATGAATACGTACTATAAGACATTTTAAGTGAAAAACTTTGTTAAATATTTTTGGAAGAGTTTTTGTTCACAACGTAATAAAAAAACCATGGGTTTCATAGGAATAAGAAAAAAAAAACGTCAAACCGTTTCATAAGAATGAAACAAGGTTATGAAACTTTTTATTTTTACATAAAAAAACACACAATTTCTTCAAAAAATTAATTATATGGAACATTTTCATCCAAATAAACGGCTCCATGAAAAAATTTTCATTGATTTAACCTATGAAACCACGATAAAACCATGGTTTGTACGGTTTTTTAATCTTATTCTGGTTTATAAATGAACTTCCGTCTTTATCTCTCTCTATATTGTCTAAGAAGTTATTGTATGCTATCTTAATTGAATCCACAAACATATACGTTTCAATTGATGAGATTTATCATATTTTATTATATGAATGCATGAAAATATCATTTTCTTGTACTGGTATGATGTTTTTTTTGGCCATTTATCTTCCAAATTTAAACATTTTAAACATGCAACTATGATTATATGATAATTGTTTTAACAAAAGCATGTATAACTCAATAACATCTATTAATTAATGTGTATGAGAATAGAAATTAAAATAAGAAGCTTAATAACAAGTAGGACATTTAATCATTTTTAATTTGGGTTGAACTGATTAATCAAGTTAAAGTCCCAAAATAAATTATCAATCAGCTTAAAAGTGTATTTTTAATTAATACTCAAATATAATTGATTTAGCGAAGGAAATCTCTTTTTATTTAGTTAGGATCCATCATCTAAGTGGTCAAAGAATGTATTCCGAGGACCCCCAAAACACGATTTTCAATTAAAATGCACCAAATATTATTCTGTATTGCTTATTTCTAATTAAAGAAATGATCAATAGTTATTGAAATTTGTTATTTTTAATTGGAAAAGCACCATACACTATTATAAATTACTTAGTTTAATAAAATAAGTGGCCAAATATTTATTTTAAAGTATCATGGTATAGTCCAATACAACATGCTTAGTTGGAAATTGGTCTAAACTTATTATTAAATAATATAAAGTTTTTTAAATAATTGAAGAGGAAGTTTTGGTGGGGTGGATGATGACCAAATTAGCTACACCTAAATCCATCTATAATATCAAGATAATATTATTTGTCCTAATTAGAGAACCAAACAGATTTTGGTTGGATTATGGTTGTCATTTTTTTCTTATTGTTAATGCCAAAAATCGCATCTAAGATGACTTAATGTTTGTTTAGGCTTATCCGTCGTGAGAAAGGAACCATTTCGATAAAACAAACGTGAAACAAAGAAAACAAAGTAAACTTAAGACACGGTATTTGATGGCGCAGGAAAAATCTCAAACAGAGAAAAAACCTGCGGCCAACTTAAGACTAAGTCGACGCTCCACTAGTTGTCACCGATTAGGGGCAACATCCTCGACGTTGGAGCAGATCGTATAATACAAGAATGGAAAATACAGCGGTCGTAAGTAAATTACAGAGAATCGTAAGAACAGATTTGTAAAGAGAATAAGATTGCAGAAGATTCTTTCGAGCTCCCCTGTCCCCTTGTCCGAAGCTTTTAGGTCCTTTTATACTCGAATCCTTGTGTAACGGCTGAGTGATGAATGACTTTGATGACAACGATGGTAACGGCCTTGTTATTAAAGCTTCCTTGAATCTTTGTCGTCGGTTACGTTAGTTACGCATTGATTCATTCATTGATTCTCATGATCCTGTAATGAAACAACAACTAGAATAGAGGTGAAACAACATCCAATTGATGATTAAAGATTAACAATCTAAAATTCCATCAACCCTAAACCCCAAATTAACCTGTAAGACATAACCCAACTATTCATAGGGTTAAAACACATACATTTGGGGAAATTGACAAAACAACTTACTTACTCAACAATTATGTTCAAGACAATCTTCCCGTTCTCAGTTCTCCCAAAACCGCCAAAGCCCTATCTCCTTTGCTCTAGAAATCGTCCAAGGCAAAAAGGAAGAGAATTGGGGCTTCCAATCCTTCTTATATACCTGCTGTCTATGCCCTTGAACTATAGAATTATACAATTCATCCCTAAAGTCCTGAAATTAGCAAAACCAATCAAATGTCAACTTAACCTCCATAAGACAGTTAAATACATAACTTTGGAAAATGGGGAGTTACACTATCCATAACTCTAAACGATTATTAATATCTTCTCTAATTTTCTTAAGATTAAAGCTTTTATTCCGAAAAGGATATCTAAGAATAGAAATATAGCTATTTTCGTTCTAATATCTAAATCATTTTCCAAATATGGCATGAACAAACCTATGAAAAAACAAGAGAAAGTGCAATATTTAAAATAAGTTGGGTGTAAATCTCTACAAACTACCCAAACTTCTTCTTTGTAAGGACATTTTTCAACTAAATATATTGTACCTGAAAATATGTTTTAGATAAATATTTTATTGAACATTTTCCAAACTACTTTATACCACTTTAACCTACCATATTTTGTTTTGTATGAAAATGTTTGGCACTAAATCAACCAATGAGTATGCGCACACACGGCTTAGGCAAAAAGTTTGGTGATAAAGTCAAAATCTCGTTCCAAGGTAAATTATAGAGTAGACACTATTAATTCTTGTGATTTTTGTACCAAAATGAATATGATTCCTTATTTGCATCATTAAATTCTAGAGTAAACTTTAGTCCTTGTGTTTTGTACAATGATTCCTTATTTGCAAAAAGTTCAAGAACACTCGACGTGGTATGAATTTTGCGTTGACAATAATCCGTAACCTTCACTCTATAACTTGTAGTACATTAGATCCCAATGTGCCTCTAAGATGGTACTTTTGTCCTTTTATCTTATTCCTTCTCATTTAATCTGATAATTAGATTGTCATCCTTTAAAAAAACACTTTTCATTCACCCTTCCTGCGCTCACTAGCTAAACTGGACATTCAAATTCACTTTTATAAAATCTCCATCTTTATTTGACAGACTTCATCAAATATGGCCGTTTTTATATAGTTGATAGGGTCGTCTCTATGGTTCATTAAGGGTAGCAACCTTCTCTTATTCAGTTATGATCTTTTGCCTTCATTAATCTAATCTTGCATTAAATAGTGAAACATAATGTATGACTTATGTCGTTATTTTATTGGTCGTGTGCCGTAAGTAACTGATAGCCATTGATGATAACGACGATCATAGATCGTGGATACTCAAACACAGTCTGGCCGAAAGTTTTGTTTTCATGATCATGACTATGAGAATTTTACCTAAACAGTATGCGAGAATAATTTTTGTTGTCAGTAAACATTTACCAAGTAATTGTTTAGTAAATTGTCCATGAATTATCTGCATGCTTCCTATTACTGCATGCGTTTTGAAACAACTTTGATATTTCAATATTTATTACTTTAACTTTTGCGCATGAATTCTAAGTGTTAGTACAAAAAATAAAATATTGAGACTCGTTTATAGTCATTAAAACTTAACGAAGTTGTCAAGTGTAAAACTTGATTAAATGTGTTCCATATACTTCCATAGTTCCATGTATCAATGGTATGTCGTATGCAAATATAACTTTTTTAGGTTTCATGATAAAGGGTCAAGAAAAATAATTTGTAAAAAAATTGTCTTTAATTATGTAACAACTAATAAAAATGCATACACGAATTTGATGTTCGACCATCTAATGTAAACCGATGGTGAAAAAGTTGGTAAAATAAACGTAATTGGTACTCGAAAGGGATATTTTCTGTAATATTTTGAAAGCATGGTTAAAACTATAATGCTTTTGACCTTGGTTACGTTAAAAGACTTTATTCTTATTAGTTGTAAGTTCTTGTATTGTGAAGCAATAAAACATAACTTTTGTCAAAAACACATTAACAACATTATCTATATATAACACGCAAACCATTTATTGCGTAAAATGATGGTTATTCAACAAGCATATAATTGTTAAGACAATAACACTCAACTACGTACATAAATTTATATGACAAACATAAAAAATATACATTTTAATTATGATGTATAACGTCCTAATGAATATAGGTCAATTTTATACAGTAATTATTTATGCAAAAGGTTTTGTAACAGGCAATTCTCAAGCTTTACAACAGTATCTCGTCTAAAATAATCATGTGAAAAGCGAATTAGACATTTAGTACTTGATTAAGAAATATTAAGAAATTAATTAGTGCATTGTTGTTATGATAGTGCGGTCTTTCGATACTTGAAAGTAGTAACTATGCAATTATAGTTAGGACGGAAATGATTTCAGATGGTGGTAATTATGGATTTAGTTCCTTCAAGCATGATTGACAAAGATTAAGAATTTAATTAAGTGCACTATTAATTATTTATTAGCATTACTTTTAGTTAATTGTTAAATAATATTGAATTTAATTATCGAAAAACGATGTAGATCTCGAGTGCTTCATATAAGTTTTTTTTTCAGATTTTGAATTGATACATGAATTGTCCTATGATTATTTTTTCATAATGTCTAACATAATTGACAAGACTTTCTTACTATTAAAATAGGTGAATTATATTAAAATAAAACATATACAGTTTTGTTTCTATTTAAATGATTTTTACAGGTTCCATTTTATAAAAGTATTGTGTTTGATGTAATTAATAGAACCTAGTATTTATTTGATACAGTTGTATTCATATAGCCCAACGTTTGCAAAGCTATCTGAAGAATAAGGTCATAAATAAGGGTAAACATGAATACATGATATAATACTATATTTTTCCTCAAAATTGAATACCAACTAGCTTGTAATTGGTACGGAAAATCATATTTTATGTACCAACCAAGTTTAATTTATAGCAAGTTAAAATGGTTGCAAGTTTTTTTGTTGATAGATATTGGTATTGGTTTTGTACCAACATTGCAATTAGATATATTTTCGTTTTTACTCTCTCTCTTTCTCTCTCTCTCTCTCTCTCTATATATTATATATAGAGAGAGAGAGAAAGGTTCAAACGAGAATGACATCTTTTTAAGAGAATACGAGAAACAATCTCAGCATTCAATTCGAGTTTTGATGAAAAAAAAGGACATGCGCGACCTCTGGTCGCGGGGCAAGTCGCGCACGTTTGTTAATCACATGTGATTTTCTATATGAATCATATATGATTTTGTACATGTGTTTTGTACCTGAACTTTTCCTTTGTTAATCATATATGATTTTGTACACAAAAGTCATGAAAAAAAGGACACGTGCGACCTCTGGTCGCGGGGCAAGTCGCGCACGTTGTTAATCACATGTGATTTTCTATATGATTTTCTATATGAATCATATATGATTTTGTACATGTTTTTTGTACCTGAACTTTTCCTTTGTTTAATCATATTTTGATTTTGTACACAAAAGTCATTCTCATATATGATTGGACTGAGATGATTGGTTGAGATTCATTCTCGTATTCTTTTAAATTGATGTCATTCTCATTTGAACCTTCCTCTCTATATATATGTATATATATAGAGGAAAGTTCAAATGTGAACCACTTTTTGGTTGTGAACGTGAGGACAACCGAGAGCACGACACGTGGCGGCTTTGAGTGTGGTCCCCCATTTAATTCAATGCCCTCCCATGAATCGCGCCTAGTCATCCACCGTGGACTGACGTGGCGCCTAGTCATCCGCTAGGTGTCGCGCTCTCGGCTGTCGTCACGTATATATAGGGGTGGGTTCAAATGTGAACCACTTTTTGGTTGTGAACGTGAGGACAACCGAGAGCGCGACACGTGGCGGAAACTAGTCAATAAAGGCGGCTTTGAGTGTGCCCCCCCCCTTTAATTCAATGCCTCCCATGAATCGCGCCTAGTCATTCACCGTGGATCTGACGTGGCGCCTAATCATTCGCCACGTGTCGTGCTCTCGGTTGTCCTCACGTTCACAACCAAAAAAGTGGTTCACATTTGAACCCACCCCTTATATATGTATATGTATATATAGGGTTAGATTCAAATGTGAACTCAATTTTGGTTGTGAACTGGTGACCACTAAAATTGCACCACGTGGTAATATTCATTTTTTAATATCATAATTCAGAATGAATAAAGTTAAGGTGTCTTTATTCACTCTAAATAATGCATGATATTCAAAGTGAATATTCTCACGTGACGCGATTATAGTGGCCCTCACGTTCACAATGAAAAATTAGTTTTCATTTGGACGTTTCTATATATGTGTGTATGTATGTATGTGTTGGTCCCAAAGGGTGACCTTCAAGTAAGGATTAGTGTATGAGATTATAGAATGAGGGGTTGAATATAATCACACCAAATTTCACTTTTAAATTCTATGTTGTATTAACACTTTGAATTTACAGATTGTTGCGGAATAGAAAAGACTAAAGTCTAAACTAAACAATCTAAGCTTTCTTTCACTATGCGCTAGAGTGAGAAGATATAGAAAAGATAAGAAAGTGAGGGATGAAGAAAGAAAGGATTAGGGTAGAAGATGGATGAAGAAGAAGTATGAAGAACATCTTCTTCACGTCCATTTATACCCAATGCATTAAATGCATGCAGACCTACTAATGTGTGCGTGTCACATTTCTAGAGGTCCATTGTACTATTTACTATAAAACAATGTCTTTTGCATGGTGTACAAAAGAGTGCTTATATAAACAGTTGCCTTGAGGTCTGATGAGTACGGAGGGAACAGTAAAGTAACTGTCCTTGTGTACTTTTTGTGTCAGTAAATGCGTGTAATCCTTTTGTGCATTTAGACTACGACATTATACTAATCCTTCAGGATCGGGATACTGATCAGTGAGGAGGGCCTGATACTGATGTTGATCAGGGGTCACTGTATCCTGATGAGTCTTCAGGATGTCATACGAATTTGAGCAGCCTGCTATCACTGAGTTTCGTCTTCGGATCACAAGCATGTTGTTCCTGTCATCAACTAATTCTTCGACTTCACTGATGGTTCTTGAGTATGATCTTAATGTCTTCAGGAGGTGTTCACTTTGATGGTCAGGATCAGTAGACTTCAGAACAGACTCGTTTATCTCCTAATCCTGATCCTGATGATTTTAATTACAAGTTACAACATAATTAACAAGGAATAACACTGAACAAACTCAGTAATAATTCCTCAAGCTATAACATAAAGCAAATACCTATTCACTAAGTAAAGTAACAGGATCATTATCATTTCATCAAGTCTTAGGAGAGCTGGATCAACAGGATGTATCACACATAATATAAGTCAATACTACATGGACCGCATACGGCATACCAATTTAATGTGTATTATTGTTAACCATGTTGAGTGGGTTGGTTTGGAACAAATTTGGCATCCCTAATAAAGTAATAAGATACATATAAGCCATATTCACTAATTTGATTGTCACGACTCTCGTCAGAAAACATCACGAGGCAATTTTAACTTTTATCCTTTTGCTTGTGTCATATCAATATTATCCTTAGTTTACAAATCACTCAAGCCATTTGCGTATAGCACAACTCAGACGCATGGCACATGCCCGCCTAAAATAATCGATACAAGGTCTAATGTGGCGTCAAAGATGCCCCTCATAGTGTAGCATGCCATGGCCCCTATGCTACATGTATGCATGTATATCCCTGTAATATTTATAAAATAGATGATTCTAAAAAAGTCCAAAATACCTTTATTTTTGTAAGTGTTAAGTTCTTATTCATTTTTTATTAAATAAATTCTGAACTTTGTAAATCGATTAAATATATCATTAGACCAACAACCAACTATATTTGTGATCGAGAAAAACCTCAACAAAATTTTCTATTTTAATTGATTAACTCCCTAAACTTTATATTTGGACAAATAAATGCTCTAACTTTCTAATATAGATTAAAACATCATTTTGAGGAAAAAAGAAGTTACTAGTAACCTGCGATATTGATAAATAATCTTTAAAGTTACAAAAGTGAACCGGTTATATTTGTAAAGCAGTTTTAAAGTTTAAAAAGATTACTAATAACTAGCTATATTGTGTGTGTATTTTGCATATAGCACAATTCTTATATGTTGTGGAATGACTAATTCAAATGGTTGGTATATCTATTTTGTTTAATTGGTTCGTTATATTTTACTGTTGGCTTTTTGATACATCAAGTGAAAAAAGATTTTTCATTTTATCATATTAATAGATTTATGGGCCACATAAATTTTTACCCGCTTCATGTGGGTCAAGGTCACAACACAAATTTAATTGATTTAAAAAACTTCATTGATTTATTTGTTTAGAAAATCAATCGCTCAAAATATGAATATGCATTAAGATTTTCAGATTTTATCCCTTTTTTTAATCTTTTGATTCTAAAGTATTGATGTTTGATTTAATACGTACTTAAAAAATTGTTTCTATATCAAAAAAACTAATTAGACATGAAAACCTTTTTTGCGGGAGATCGGGACAGAGGGTTGCCAGGGCGCGCGTCATGGAGGTAGAGTGACGTCGGTCTAATGGGGCCCGGGGGTTAGAGTGTCTCCGTCAGAACACACTTTTTGGAAGACATGAAAAACGTTTTTGGATATTATTATTTAGGGTTAATTACATGGATATGTATCGAACTTGTCACGTTTTATCATTGTATGTACTCAACTTATAAACTTACCATTGTATGTATCGAACTTTCTAAAATTACCATTGTATGTATCCAACTTTATCAAAACCTTAAGTTCCATACACTTTCGTGACAAAGTAGAATACATTCAATGATAGGTTTTGATAAAATTGGATACATACAATGGCAATTTTAGAAAGTTCGATACATACAATGGTAAGTTTATAAGTTGAGTACATACAATGATAAAACGTGACAAGTTCGATACATACCCATGTAATTAACCCTATTATTTATATAATCAATGTCCACCGACTTATCTTCTGACACCATACGACTTTTATTCTTGCAAGGACTCATATTGACTCGTTAAATTCAGACCATATAAAATTTCACGAACGCTTTTCTCGATTGTTATTTATATTTTATACAACGATTTGAAATTAGTTGAAATTGAAATTATTAATATTATACGACTAAATTTAAGTTTGTTGAGATGAAAGTCAAAGTTTAGTAAAGATTGTTAAGTTGGTGGAGCCTTTTGTACTAATATTATAACTAAAATGATGATACAAACAATAATTATTGATTAATTGGAGTAATTAATGTTATTAGGATTAAGAAGCAAATAACCCTACAATAAGACACCTGCCGCCTGGTTCCTATACCAAAAGAAAAAAGCAAATTATACTAAAATAAAACATATTCTATTTTAAAAAAAAAACATTTTTGAGATCTATAACTTGCATGGTTATAATTTATAAGTGACTTAAGGTGGTGTAACATAAGCATTTAAGTCTAAACAAAAAACTAGTATTTATCAAGTTAGTGATATAAGACGATAAGTTTGTAGTTGTATATATAAGTATAAACAAAAGATCTTGTGGAGACTTTGAGTTTGATGTGAGAAACGTAAAATGTAGATTTGAACCGTTGATCAGTTTTAATCTCAGGTCCTCCCATGACTTGTGATTTATAAGATAATCGATCTTGTGCATCTCGTTGCATTTTATCCAAAGTTGATAATGAATTCTCACGTTTGTCACATTAACCAGAACATCTCATCAGAGTTCACCCTATAATTAATTATATATGCACAAGTATATATTATTCAATTAGATAATGATAATAAAAAAAATCAATTCATTTGTATATTTGAAGAAGAAAAATTACAAAGTTTATTAAATATTCAAAATTGAATTTACAAAGATAATTTTACAACATCGTGTCAGTTGTGAACTTAAAAGTGTGAATAGTATGATTCAAAAAATATGTAAAATCTAGAATTAAAAATGTAAAACATAAAGTTACATAAAATTAAAAAACCAATAATAGTAATAATTTTATTTGAAACGAGGGGATTGGGTAGGTAATGCGTTCTGCATCCTCGACGGGCCCGGAGGAAGGATGGGTTGCAACAAAATAATGTATTTTTAAAAATAAAATTATTAATGAATCATCAATATATTGATTACCAATATTGAAAAATCAGGTTAATTTTCATTTAATAATAAATGTATATATTTTTTTTACTATGCCATATGCATTAATTAAAAAAAAATTAATGGGGGTTGGGATTAAGGACAGTAATTTCATCCTTGACCCTATCTGGATGCATTTTGATTTATGAATTTATATCCTGTCCTTCCTGTTAACGTCAAAGCAAGGATTCTTATCCTTTAAAGGGTCAGGTACCTCAGTAGGGGTTTATATGGAAAATATCTTACCCTACGTTTTACGGAAATATTGTAGGTCGCAAAGTTTAAAGAGAAAAATTTTTTCCCATATTGTGGTATGCGGGGTTTTTTTAAAGTTTAAACCCTAATAAAATGTATGTGAAAAACTTTTTAAAAAGATATTTATTATTTTTTTAAGAAATTTTCTTACAAAGTTATGATTGTTTTATTTTGTAATGTGTTAGATAATAATATAATAGTTTTTTAAATTTATTTCCAAAATTTAATTGGTTTTAAAGTATGTCTTTAAAGTAAATCACAAAAATTAAAATCGAAAATTTACGAATTCAACATCTTGAAAAAAAAATATTTTACAAATGAGGTACTGAAAATACAATTTCATTAAGGGAAATTTAAAAATGAAAATACCACATATTTTTTTCCCCTTTTTGCGTACATTCAAAAACTTTATTCTGGTTTTTACATGACATCTTAACTTTATAAAACTCTAGTTTACGTATCGAATGCATGATTCCGTTTTTAGTTTGACTCAATTTCTTTAAAATTAGATAAGTATTTTAAATTAAAAAATTTAAAATAAAAATTTTAAAAAAATACTTTACCAAAGTAAAATTACAACTAAAGTATATTATATATTTATTCAATTTTTTCTTTTATTTTTATTTTTATTTTTTTTGGGCCCCAAAAAAGGATGTAAAGTTTCAAAAGGAAAGTGACTTATCAAAAAGGTTATGTGGGCCAAGTGGCAATTATCTTCTTGGGAAGGCCAGTAGGCCCAACCATTTTTTTTTGGCTTTTTATTGAAGACAACAATTGCTTCCCCCATTTCTTTGAATTTGTGTAAAAAAGGTTTATGTGATTAAATGGATTTTAATTGCTTTTTTAAAAATGGCCCCTTTTGGAGACACAAAATTATCAAAGATTCAATAAATAAACTAAATACAACCGCTTGAATTGATCCATCAGTTTTTTGTTTAACAATAAATAATGGTACCCTATCTTGTTAACAATAAGTCTTGTACTTATAATGTTATTTAAATAGAGGAATATTTGAATTCAGAGTGTATTAGATTACAATAACTGAAATAGCAGCAAGAGTGTAACAATTTTGGTAGAAAAATTTACGAAGGATTTGTTAGGGATTAGGCCAAATTGTTCTAATGTTAGAAGTTTTATTTAAAATAAGTTTTACAAAATTTATAAGGGTTTAATGTTTAATTACTAGTAGTTGTAGCTTTTATAGTGGGCTTGGGCTTTGGTTTTTTAAAAATGTATCTTTGAGAATTATGAGAGTCGATTAATTTTATTTTGTGTGTGTTTCCAAGGGTTTTTGTACTTGGGTTTGGTCCACCATTGTTTATTAAGATGAATCCCTGGGCCATTGGCTTCTAACTTAAAATTGTTTGATTTTATTCTAAAGGGTTAAATAGTTTTAAGTAAAAAGCATTTGGCCACCCATACGCCAAACCAGTTATCGTGGGGGGGTTTAGGCCCTCGGGTCTCCACACCCGAGGGGACTTCCCTCCTTCTCTCTCTTCCTCTTTTTTCTCTTCTTAAAGTAACTTTTTAAAAAAATTGGGTTAGTTTAGGGTAATGGTACTCCACTTTAGGGGTAAGAAGGGTAGGAAAGTGAAAAAGCTGGTTTTTGCGCTAAGGTATATTAGGGTTTTAAAAGATTCAGAGGATGTGGTACTCATGGTGTTATGGATATACAGATTTTAAGTTCCCGGGGGGTGGACCAAGGTTTTTTTGGTGGGGACGGTGAGACCAACATATTTTACTCGAAAATTCCTCAAAACCCTTTGTGAAAAGGGAAAAAAAATTTCCCTTCATCGTTTTTTAAAAAATACTTAAAAAAAAAATATTGGAAAAAAAAAATTAAAAAAAGGTTAAAAAAAGAACCTTAACAGCAGTTTTTTTTGTGAGGTTTGCTTATTTTATGTAACCTTCCAGAACTTTTTATTTTGAAGGTTTTGTTTTTTTTTGCTTGTTTTTTTGATTTTTTTTGCATCGAAAGTTTAATTTTTAGGTCTGCGTTTTTTTTGTTTTATGTACATTCACGGTGTTTTTTTGTGAAGTTTCTTAAGTTAGGTATTGGTCTCACGCGGTCTACGGTAACAGCATGGTCTCACATGATCCTAAGTCTGGATATACAAATTCCAAAAGGATTGTTCAAAAACTCAAGGAGAAAGGGCAACTTATGAATAAAAAATAAACACATTTAATAAAATATTTTGTTAATAGTAAGGGGATTGCATTAAAATATAATATACTTTGTCACAACTTTATTATTGGAGATATACTTTTCAACATTCAAATTTAATATCTACGAGAACAAAAAACATCTCAAATATATTTAAAGAAAAGGAAAGGGTATTTTTAACAAAGTTATAATAGTTATTTTATGTTCTTAGAGTTACGGTATCTTTCTTAATTGTATCAAAGATATTGCGTTTCTTAAATGGCATTAAGGCTAATACCTTCTTCAATTGGAGCTTTTGAAGATATATTTTCAAAATAGAAAGGTAAACAAAGCACATTATTTGATTTTTTTGGACAAATATATTTTTGCAATTGTTAATTTTTAGTTATGTTTTACTAGGATTACACATGTGATGCTCAAATCAACGTTTTGTCTCTTTGAGGTTTTGATTCTACATAGATAATGCCAAGGCCAAACATACGCATTTTTGTTACGTCTTCTAAGTAACATTATTATCCATGTTTATTGATAGATCCAAAAGTCACCCAACTATGCGATTTTATTATAAACAATACTCTAATAAATTACCAGCAAGTGGTAGTAACTTAGTATTACAGTGTTTGGTGTTTTGATCTTCTCATGATCAAACGATTAATACATACATGTTTTTACCTTTATATAAAATTCGAAAGAATCAAAATCAAATTAATAATATTAAATTAGAGTAAAAAACCTATTTCATTTTGGGCCCAAAGTAGGTTATCTTTTAGACTTTAAGGTCTTGTTTTTATTATCTCTTGGTTTTATGAGGACTAGTTTTTATGATGATATAATGGTTTTTTGGGCCATTATTTCACCACGATTATTTTTATATCCAGAGGCCCATTATGCAACATTTATATTTTATAGCAGTAATTGTTGGATCAATTAAACAAAAAGTTTGTATCAAAATAAAAGGTTATATTGTGTAGTGTTGTACCGTCTTTTATTTAAAATAAATAAACTATTTTTAAAAGCTCAATTTTGGCATTTACGAAAATGCAGGTCAATTAAACAACTGTAATTTAAAAAAAATCCAAGAACAATTTCGTTAAACAGTAGTAATATGTTCCATTTATATTATTATTATTAGACGATTTAGCTGAAAGGAGAAGTTAACGAACATTTACCAAACACTTATTAAATCAATACCTATGTAGTTTGCATTTCATTTTGTTTTGGATCCTGGAGTCTAACCGCCATTTAAGACTACTGTTAAGTAAGGTCATGTGCCCTTCATATGGATGAAAACAACGTGGGTGATGATGTACCACGACCTAGTTTTTATGTCTCCAATCTCTGACCATGCTTCACATGATCTCCGACGGGTTTACGGGAAAAAATCTTTGACGAGTATGAGAACCCATTGGATACTCATTTAAGAAAAAATATTATGTATTTTAAAAGGAAAGAAAAAATGACTTTTTAATTTGTATAACAAATAAACAAACCTCAAAATTTTATAACACAATGAAATAAAGAACCATATGCAATCATAATTAAAAAATATAAAGTTATTAAGCAAAAAAAATCTAATCAAATTAATGATTAAAAAAATATATCAGATTTATCGAGGACGACAATACCATCCCCTACCCTAAGTCCGGGCCCAAACCTGCTTTGGCTATGAAAAGCAATACCCCTCGGTGCCGTTATGCAATAAGTTGGGAAATGCCCGTCTTTTAACTCACTTAAAGTCTATTCCTTACTCTTGCTAGTTCTAAGCTCTGAAGAAAAAGCTCATTCATATATTTTATCCTTTTAGCATTTCATGTTTTTCTTCCTTTAAATCTAATTCATGCCAAGTTGCCTAAGTCCTTCTATTTTGGCTATTTTCTCTTTTTTCACGTCCCTTTCAGCCTCTTTGAGAAAATGAGCACTTCTATCTTGCGAGTCCCAACAGTAAATTTTATATACCTGACACCTCACTTAAGGGGCATTTTTGTCTTTGTCTGTGTTCTTTTTTTAATTTTACATGTATACCATTACAAAAGTATAATATATTAGAACATTTAAAATATATATAAAAAAATTCCTAACCCAACAGCCTCCTACTACACCTTCGGTGTTTATAACCTTATTCTCCAACCAAGTTATCTAGCAACCAATGCAAAATTATAACCCTAAGTCAAAACCTTAATTTGAACATAACATAACAAAGATCAGTATTCCATGTTTGGCAAGACTTACATGGAACAAACATGAACATAGTGGAACAAGATGGAGCCAGTGTGTTCCACTTTCACCTCCACCCCACCCTACCATCCAATAGAACAATGTGGAATAACCCTATATTTTACTAGTGTAACCTCAAATATAAATTCAAGTATGTGTTCCACGTTTTGTAGGACTTTTATGTGAAACAGATAGAACAGAAGGGAACAAGGCAGAATACGCATATCCCATCCCACCCCATGGAAGAAGGTAGAACATGCCTATATTTTATATAACCTAATTCTTCTAAAACATCAAATATGCCTATGTTAATCTATAAAAGCAATGTAGTCAACATAGCAACGCAAGAACTCAAATGTGTGTGTGTATATATATATATATATATATATATAGAGAGAGAGAGAGAGAGAGAGAGATAATTTGTCACCATAGCTTTTAACATTCAAAGTAATGAGTTCTATTTACAAAGTATTAAAAACCAAAAGCTATTTATACCCTAAGGCCCCACAACTTTAATACGACTAACCAAAGGAGTGTTAGCCTAGTGGTAAGGCTTGGGCACTACATAGTGGTGAACCCGAGTTCGAACCCTGGGGGACGCATTCTGGAGGTACGGGGGCTTCGACCCTGGGCTACATGCTTTAGCAGTCAGGCTTCAGCCCAAAATTGCCAAGGATTAGTCTGGGCCCAATGTGGTCTGAGATACCTCTTCCAATAAAAAAACTTTAATACGACTAAACATGACTTAGCAATCTCTCCCTTTGTACTAAAGTTAAAAAATTACACATCTTTTTTTTGGCTCTTGGAGATCAAAGTAAATTTCAAAACGCCATAAAGTTCTTCTAAATTCTAGTCTTTCATCAATCAAATCCACAACAATAATGAAAAGATCTATAAGTGCTATTCAGCTTTTCAGTCCTCTTCTTATGTAAATCCAGCTTGTTGTTCAACTTCATCTTTACAACTTTCAGAGTGTCATCAGAGTAAGCAATTGTCAGTAAACCTCATGAATCTCTTTCACCCAACTCCTTCTGATATACCACTCCAAAATCTAGCTCTTGAAGGATCATGTACACAGGAAAGCCTTCACTATCTAGCAGTGTCTAGATAGGTTTTCTTTCTTCTGATTACTCTCCACTCCCATCTATAATTTTAAAATATATGGCATATTTAATCCATCTCTTAATGAATCTTATAATGGCAAACAAATCAACTTGTACGTATTCCAATGATTCTTTGTCTTAGTATTAAATACACGAACTTAAAAAATTCAATAACTTTTATAGTTCTAATTTATTTTTATGAACTATTTGTGAAGAATGTAATTCAATTTTATTCGAAAGCATACAAAACATACCAAATATTCCTAGTTTCAAATCTTTCCTAGAGATCTAAATCCCTCGAAAACATTAATTTCGTTAAACCAAACCTCTCATTAGTAGTAAGATGTACATACATCTATTCTTAATTTCAAGAGGAAGATCTATTTCCAAAATTACCCTAAAATATGATCAGGATATTTAGCATGATTATTTTTATTCTAAAACATTTCAATTTGTAGGTCTTGTATTCATCTAAAAACATCATATAAAAAACTATAAACATTTTTACACGTACTCAGGTATTAAATGGTACCAACAAGTAAATCCAAATATAAAAAGACAGGAACTAAAAAGTAGAGTGGAAAATCCAGAAAATTCAGGATGAAATGTGGGGATGGACACCAACTCTAGTTGTTGGATGGTGAACAAATACAACCTAAACCTACCATTCTCTCTACTTAATCCACCACATTCCATTGTACAATTCATTATGCATGGGTTACAAGTCTTTAGAGAGGCTGATTGATAAAAAGTCAACTGTTTTTAAGTATAAAATTAGGTTTTTTTTGTTGGGATGGTTTCACTTCCTTTAACCACTTTCAAACCAGTCCCCTTACTATATTGATTAAAAAAGGAATTTCAATTGAAAAATAAGATCAAGAAACAGAAACCATGGAAAATAATATAATCATCACTTTATTTCTACTTGTTCTACTTGTTCTACCTATTAAACATTTTCAGGTTCTATTTACTTGGATATGAAATAACACGAATGAGACGAGAGATGCACAAAAAAGGCCAAAAAAGCGTGATCACGCCAAGTATTTTTTAGCCTTGTAAATCCCGCCCCATGAAAGCGCAAAAAAGCCAATCCGATCTATTCACATATGAAGATCGAGGATTTTAAAAGCAAAGAAAAATGACATACATAAATAAATCCTGAACCAAAACAAACCAGATGTACCAAATATATCACAGTCGAAAATAAGGTATTCAGAGACATTTTGTTTTCCCCTTGGGCTAAAATTCTTGTTTCTTTGAATAACTAATGCTTGCAAAATAAAAATAAAAAGTTGGCCTTTTACTCTAATAAATATCTTATGACAAAACTGCTTCTCTTTCGATCTTTTTTGTTTTGTTGTAGTAATTTGGAAGTTATATATATGGTTTTGTGTTGCAATGATGATAATGAATACATTCTGTTACTCCAAGAAAGCTTCTTGTTTGACCAATATTGGTCAACTATCATCTCTTTGACTCATGACATGGGTAAGCAAAGCCATTGCTTCATTTCCAACTTTGACCAGTTGTTAGTATTCTATAGGTCAAATCCAGTCTCATAGTCTATGGTGTGTATGAGCTTCCTCCACACACACATTTATATATGTAGTCACATACATACATACAACATATATATATATATATGGTCTACATACATGTATACATATACGTTAAGATATCGAGATGTTTATGCATCCAATCCATATTAAACAAGCAATAATGTCTTCAATTTAAATCGTGAAAACAAACGACTACAAATCAATCCGTTCCAATGTCGAAAGTTAAAGCAAATACTTGTCATGCTCTTGATGCATTATGCAACACCCCCAAATATAGAAGTCCCAAAAGAAAGAGTGTCTATGTGTCATACATAAACATATTTTTACGTTTTTTCTCCACACATAAAAACACAACCTAAAATTTCATATATAAAATAACACTGTGAATGTTACATGCGTGTGTGTACAGACAGCAATAGTAAAAGAAAAGGGAAATTGGCCAAAATGCTATTTGTAAAGAGCAAATTGACCTCCTAACTATTTCTCTTTCAACTTTACATAAATTGACCAAAATGGCCATTGTTCAATTGCAACACTGGAGAGAGAATGAAAATGAAGTAGCTATGATGAGCTGTAGAGCCTTCACATATAATATATTTTGCAGAAGGGGCAGTTGGGGTTAGATAGGTACATGTGTGTGTTTGTTATTGAAACATAAGTAAAGCATCAATTTCCAACTATCAAAGTGTCACCAAATCACCCCTAAAAAAATTGTATCTTTTCACAAATTTTCTTTTAAATGCATTATCAGTAACAGATTTAAGAACAGATTTAAGAACAGATTTAAGAATGTCTCTGCCTAACAACCGCCTAACAAATAAATGCCTCCTGAATACCTCAAAATCGGTCATACATCTAAAAAAAATCACAAGTCATACATCTAAAAAAATCACAAAATTATTTCCTAAGTAGCCTAAAAATTTGGATGTATCTCACATATATGGAACCTTCCTCACCAAACTAACCTAAAACACTACCCCACCAAAACCAATTCATCTATAAGTAAACCACCCTTCTTTCTTCCATAAAGATCACTGACCTTGCAAGTCTTTTATATATTTTCATAACCCTTTTAGAAACTTGAGAAATCATATACAAATTTGAAATGGGAAAAGGGGTGTTTTTGTGTTGTATTATGGTAATGTTTCTATCATCAGCCTATGCTCAAACTTGTTCCAATTATGCCTTTTCATCCAACAGAGTATTCAGTGCTTGCAATGATCTCCCAGTTCTAAACTCTTTTCTTCACTACACATACAACCCATCTTCACAAACACTTTCGATCGCATATCGTCACACAAACGTTGATTCCTCCAGGTGGGTTGCTTGGGCCATTAATCCAACGTCTCAAGGCATGGCCGGCTCGCAAGCACTCGTTGCTTTCCAGCAATCCGATGGGAGCATGAGGGCATACACGTCGCCCATCACGGGCTACACCACACAGTTGGCTGAAGGGGATCTCAGTTTTCCGGTTTCGGATTTGTCAGCCACGTATTCGAATAACGAGATAGTTATTTTCGCGACTTTGGGTCTACAGAATGTGAGCAGTACCATGAATCAAGTTTGGCAAGAAGGTCAAGTATCGGGAAATGTGCCATCAGTGCATGCTACTTCTGGTGATAACATTAGGTCTATGGGGACTTTGAATGTTCTGTCTGGACAATCTGGGAGTGCAGGAGGAGCAGCCGGAAGCAGTTCGAAAACTAAGAAACGGAATGTAAGTTATCTTGTCCACTCTTAAAGATCATGTTTGGCGACCATAAGCAGGCTTGTTAATAATCTTGAAAAGTTACTTGATCGTTTCAATAAGCTCTATGGGTTTTTTGCAATTTTCTTCAAATTATTCCCCTTATCTCTTCCAAATTAATTTATCAATATGTTATTTTAGGTTATTTTACACTGTCCTCCAGACTTTATCAAAAATAACTATTTTATCGGCTAGTTTATTGGTCAACAGGTAGCTTATTTTTCAAGTTCATTGAAGAAACCTGTTTAGTTACCCATAGGGTAGCATATAAGTTAGCTTTTTTGAAGACTTATTAAAGTAGTGTTTTAATAAACCCCAAGGGCTTCTTTCCACTTCTTTTTCCCAATGATCTTATGTTTTTCCAAATAATTTGTCAACATGTCCTTCTAGGTCATTTTACATTGCCCTCTAGCTTTTCAGCTAGGTTTTAGCAAACATAACTAGTTTATGAGCTTGTTTGTCAAACCTAGCCTAAAGGGCAGGTAATGAAGTCTTATCTGATGATAGAAATCATGCAGATTCATGGTGTGCTAAATGCAATCAGTTGGGGGATCATGATGCCACTTGGGGCTATCGTTGCCAGATACCTAAGGGTATTCCAATCAGCTGATCCTGCTTGGTTTTACCTTCATGTTACCTGCCAAACATCTGCATACATCATCGGTGTTGCCGGATGGGCCACTGGAATCCGGCTCGGAAGCCAGTCTCCCGGCATCCAATTCACCTCCCACAGAATCATTGGCATCATCCTATTCTGTGTAGCCACCCTCCAGGTACACCCCTCCCCCTTTTATGCTTCACATTTACCTAAAATATAACAGACTAACTAACTGCCCTTCACATGAAAGGTACAGCTGATGATGCACTCAATGTCTGCCTCTAGACTACTTTATCTTGTACCAAGAATAATAAGACTTGGATTTGTGTGTGTATATATAATATATAACGCCAATTATCAAATGAAAACAACAAAAAGGTTGAGAATCGTGATAACACTAGTCATGTGTTGTTTTACGTTGTGAAGCAATGCATGCTAAAGTACACTGTTGTTTTATAATGCGAAGAAAAGAGTGCATTAAAATAATCACAATGTAAAACAACACTGCATTTTTCACATGATGATTACCAGGTTCTCAACCTTGCCGTGGTTCTCATTTGATTATATATAATATAAGGTACTCAGTATCTGCTTGTACATTATGTTATATTGTACAAAGAATAATAAGTCCTGGATTTGTGTTTGTGTATATATTAGGTGATTGCTTTGCTCGTAAGGCCAAAGAAGGAACACAAACACAGGATATACTGGAACATCTACCATCACTCACTGGGCTACAGCATCATCGTCCTAGGCATCATTAACATATTTAAAGGCTTTGATATCTTAAACCCTGAGAAGAAATGGGAAAGAGCTTATACTGCAATCATTGTTCTTCTAGCTATCGTAGCAGCACTTCTGGAAGCTTATACATGGTTTGTAGTTTTAAGGAGGAGGAAGGCTGCAGATGCAGAGAAGATGACTAATAGCAATGGATATGGGAATAATGGGAATAATGGGCGTTATCCATATACTGAAAGGACTAACGGAAGGGCATAGTTAAAAGTCAAATTTCCTAATGATTTTTCAACTTTATTTTTGCTTTTTCTATGTACCTATACGTTCTTGTTTCACCGTTTGTTCCTTTTCTTGTTAGGGTCTGAATGCTGATTAAATTAAAATAGTCTGTTATTGGATCTATCTCCCCATTTATGTGTGGAGATTAGGGATTGTATTTATTTTCTTTTCTTCTTCAGTTTTATGCATACCTTCCCCTATTTTCAAGTATGTTTTGCATCTAAGGGCATGTTTGTGATAGCTTTTACTTGTTGAGCTTATTGTTAAAGATCCATTGTTTAGCCATAATCTAGCTTTTTCAAAGACCTTTTTCTATTTTTTTACATTTATGCCCGCTATATTTTCCAATAATTTTTCAACTTGTCCTTTTACCTCATTTTATATTGTCATCTTGTGTATCAGATAGATTTTACCACACATGACTAGTTTATCAGCTAGCCTATCAGTCAACAGCCATCTTTTCAGCTAACAGCTAGCCTATCAACTAATTTGCCAAACGTAGCCTAAGTTGTAAGAAGGAACACTTGTCGAGATGTGCCTGCAAGTCAAAATGGTGGTTGTGTATAATTTTAAAACATGCCAAGACTCTGTCCATCTGACTAGCACAAAGTATCACAATCATCGTGCCTCTTTGAAGGGTAGTTGCAGCAACCCTCCTTTGCAGGTTGTACATCGTGCTAAAATACCCTTAACAAAACATGCTGCGTACATGCATAAGGTACAACCGAGAAGTCATGATGCTGAAACTCATTCAAATCCTGAGATTAATAAAATTGGTCATAAAGTTTTGAGCTGTGAACTCATAAAGTGTGTTTCCTGATGAGAGAATTGAAACTTCTTATTTGCAAAGAATGCAGCATGAGGTCATATAATATGGTCCAAATAGAACTTCCCAAGAAATGTTGCACTTTGAAGTGCCAAGAATCATTAGAATTATCTGTATTTATATAATGACAACTTTAAAGAGCCCATTGATCAGAGTCAGTACACACAGTACAATCTCAGTTTGATGCATATCAGAAGCAACAAAGAGAACTTAACTGCTAAAGTTGAGTCTTCTGGACCCACGAGATAGTTGTTTAAGCTGATTGTTGTAATGCTTCAATAAATGCATCTTTGACCAGTGGGTTTGAAGCTGCTATCCGCTGGGCAGTGATGTCAAAGGCATTGCCAGATCTATCACAAGACAAGTAAACAAGATCACATAAGGGACACCATAGTTAAATAAAAAGGAGGATTTACATCATACAGCATTATATTCTTACGGATCAAAGATGACTCCACCAGCTTCTTTAACAATCACAGCCCCTGCCGCAACATCCCTAGGCAGAAGTCCAACACCATGGAAGCAATGTGAACTCACAAAACCTCAACTAAATATGACGACAGACGTAAACAAAAGAAAGGGGTTTCCATACCAAGGCCCACCGAATCCGAGCTCATAAAATAGATCAATCCTTCCACAGGCAATCCCACAGAGACCCAATGCACAAGAGCCTCCCATTCGGATTGATCTCACCTGTTTAAAGACGAAATTTGATACTAACAGTCATTTGTCACTGACTTAAAAATATCAAATTATGGAAATGTTCTGGTCTTACCTTGTAAAGTAAGCTATTGATTCTATTTGTAGTGGCATCCAGAGTGGCCTTATCACGCGTGGTTCCAGCCTGCTCATTGATGGTAAAGAATGTTAATTAAATTTCATAGGAGTGATAATAAATAGTAACAGGCCCTTGACTCCATCACTTTGTTTCTGTGGTAACATGGCTACTAAAGAATTACAATGGGAAAAGCTCTATGGTCTTTTCACTTGTGTTCCAATTGATATATGAGTTGATAAAGTGTCAGGTCATTGATCAGAGTCAGTACTCAGTACAATCTCAGCAGATAATGTGTCTCTAAGACATGAACAATGTATTGAAATGATGTACAAAAGAAATCATCACTTGGATGCTATAAGCAAGTTAAAAGTTACCTCTGTGGCAAGGAGGGACGTCAGCAGTTCAGATTGAGAAGATACTGCAGTATGTGGCAACAAAGCAAGAAACTATCAGAGTCAGTGAGCTTGAAGAGGCTACTTTGTAAATGCACAGCAAATAAGGAACATACTCACCTTTGATAGGACTTCCGTTAAGGAAAGCACCTTTTCCATCAATAGCAGTGAAAAGCTACAGGTCCGATCACACACTCATCAGTTATTTCAACAGATTTTCTCACTTCAAGTTGCAGTTGTGATAGAGTTTGGCATACCAAGGATTGTCATGCAGACAATTCCTGCTTATTTACATTAGTGTGGTATAGTAAGTCTTACCTCATCCATGATTGGATTGTAAACCACTCCAACTGTTGGAACCTTTCTAATAGTAAGACCAATAGAAACACACACGAAGGGGAACCTGAAAGTGGCATTTTATTTGGAAATAAATTAGTGAAAATATTTAGAACCATATTTGTTTCTACGTGTAGTGATTTCAACTAAAGATTCCCAAAGTACCCATGCACAAAGTTGGTTGTTCCATCAAGAGGATCAACTATCCAAGTTGGTTCATCTGTCAGCTGAGTTACACCATTGGCAGCAGTGGTTTCTTCTCCAATGAACTAAGATTTATAACAGGATGACCAAGCAACAGAAACAGCTAAGAACTCCACTTTTCAGAAAAATAATCTAAATTGGTTATTGGACTAGAAAGCACAAGGTAAGTTCTTGAACCTTGTGGCTGGGGAAATGCTGCTTTAGATGGTTAAATATGAGATCTTCACAAGCTTTGTCAGTTTCCGTGACCAAATCCACCTGCAGTGAGAACCAACGAAATTGAAGAAAATCGAGAGTAATCCTGTATATTTGTTAATAAAGTAACCAGCATTAAGAGATGCACCTTGTCACCCTCCTTACCGAAGTTTTATCTTTTAATATCTTGGCACACTGAACTAGGAATGATATTTATATATTAAGACTGTAATTGTTGCATTACTAACTACTTTATTCCATTTTGTCCTTGACGTCTATTATTTGATTGCTACTACGTGATCTAAACAACTAAGGCTATGAAAAGGTTAGAGAATCCTAAAATAACTTAAGATTGTTGGGCTGAACTAACTATTTATGTTGAGTTTGTTAATTACTTGTTAATCAGAAGGGTTAAAACATTGTTAGTTGTTAACTCTAGTTAAGTCTTCTTTTTCTCCTGTATAACTCGTGTTTTTGTTCATTGGTGAAAAATACAGAAAAGTCCAGAAATTCTCTCTGTTTCATATTTCTTCTAACTACTTTCATAGTTCCATTTCCCTATCACATGGTATCACAGCAACACTAAGATCTGCCAGTGACCACTCATCTCTGGTAACCATTAATCTCAGTGACTCTCTCTTTCAGTGAATCTGGCAACTCTGACTCTTTATCGAGCATTTTTCATCTATTTGAGTTTGTGACCATTGTTTTGAACTCTCATTTTGGTGTCATAACTCGTATCATCAACATTTTGGTATCGTTGTTGTTTTGAACTCTCATTTTGGTATTGTATCATCCAGATATTTTTGAGGAAGCGAATGGTTTTGTGGCTTGTGCACGTATGACTGTATTCCTATTTTTAGCATGTGAATTGTAGATTCTGGGGGCATCAGATCACATGTGTAATCAATCTTCCATGCATCTCTCACAAAATTAGACAAATCTCATTAAGAAAAAATTACCCAATGGAAGTGCACTATTTGTTGAATATGTTGGCACAGTGTTTATATCAAATGCATTGACATTTTCACATGTTTTGTTCATCAAGGAATATTTCTCACTCAAAATAAATATCGCGTGGAATTGTTGGATGATAACGGGATTTTTTCTTCTGGAGGAGCTACTTGCCTACTTCACCTTTACTTTCTAATATCAAGTGATGCCTGACATGCCAAATCCACTGGATGATCTATAGAAAACTTATTGGCGAACTCAATTAGCATATTATGATTCTGATTGGGTTGCTTACCCTTACTCGCGTTGATCGAGTAAGTGCGTATTTTCTTTCTTTTGGAGGGAGTCCAGTTTCATGGAAATCAAATAAACGAGTTGTGTATCTATCGTCTGTTGAAGCTAAGTTTTGGTCTATGAGAAGAGTTACAACTGAGCTAACGTGGTTAAGCAGATTGTTAGCCGATAATCCGGTTTTCCATGAAAGGGAAAAAGACATAGAAGTCGACTGCTACTATGTGAGACAAAAATTGCAAGCAGGGATCATCACTGTGAATTTTACTCCGACCTCATCTCAATTGGCAGATGTATTCACAAAGTATTTATCAGGTCCTGCACATGCAGTTGTTTTACGCAAGTTGGGCTTGTTAAAACAACCTCTAGCTTGAAGGAGGGTGTTGGATTGAACTAACTATCTATGCTGAGTTTGTTGGTTTGGCATTAATCAAGATTAAAACAGTCTTAGTAGTTAACTGTAGTTAAGACTTTTATTTCTTGTGTATAAATAGGGTGTTTTTGTTCATTAATGACATATACAAAAAAACTCCCCAAATTCTCTCTGTTTCATATGTCTTCTCTCTACTTCCATTTCCCAATCACAAAGATAATATAAGACAGGAACTGTGAATGACATTTTCAACAATAGGACTTCTTCAAAACATTGCCATCAATTTATCTGCTATCTCTCAGCAGTGTAATAAAATCTATCCTCTTACCACAGATAGCCACTGAAACACACCCACACACTAATTTCTGACAGTATATATAATGGAACTGTGTTCATAATTTGAAAAGTCACATTAATTTATTTGATTCAATAAACAATTCAGCATCTCTATAAAGGTACATATTAATCAGTCCTGCCATAACTATGTCAGCAAATTAGTGGCTAGTACTAATATGTACCTCTGATTCTTACAGGAATAAGTAAATTTAAAAAAGGAAGATGATTACCGATCCTTTATGCTCCACATGCTTAGTCTGATAAAATCCTTTCCGAATAACCTGATTTACACAAATGAAGAAAGTTGAGCAAAATCAAGCGATTAAATTAAAAACATAGAAAATTTGCAACTGATCTGGTAATGCAAGTTTAACCTAACCTCTCCAGCTTTCTTAGCTGCATCAACTGCAACGGCCAGAAACTCATTGAATGAATCTGTTGATTGCAAATTAGTAGCACAATTAAAACTCATTAGAGTAGCATAAATTGCAAGATACATCTGCATATACATATATAGAGATACAGAGAAATGTGTGTGTGTGTGTGTCTATATATATATATATATATATATATAGAGAGAGAGAGAGAGAGAGAGAGAGGAGTCGTACCTTTTTCCGCCATGGCCAGATCGAGAGAGTGGAAAATGGAGGAGTGAGATCGATCAGGCACTGGAAGGGTGGAGAATGAGTGATATAGTGCCACTAGAAAAAGTGACCCCATAACAAATCCATTTTTTTATTTATTTTTTTGAATCTACCAGACTACCACTATTTTTCTATGAATAATTAAATTTAAATAACTATTAAGAGTTGGTTCATAATTTATTTACAATTTTAGCTAAACATTAGATATGTAATATATATTGTTTCAAAATATGATGAGGAAATGATGGGGTGGAAATCAAAATGTTAGTAGCCTAATGGTCCATAACATTATTGGAAAAGGATAGTGAATGACTCTTTGTCTGGTGGAACTTTTAAAAACCTCACTTGTCATATTTTTATTGTTATATCATTGCCACTTTAACAAAGTAAAAAACTTCAATAAAACTTCACAACGGAGATTCTTACAAGAACTCCACTTTTCTTTTCTTATTTATGATATAATTTTTATTTAAATAAATTTAATATAACATATATACAATAGAAAAGTTCAAATATAACTTATTAATTCTCACACTCAATTTTAATTTTTCGATTTATATATCTTGTTAACAAAAAAATAAGGGTGTTGTTATATAGACCTCCTTTGACCTTTTCAACACTCATATAATTACAGACCCCCCAATACTGGGTCTCACTTGTACACTCACATAAATAACCCATTCTTATGACAGGGGGGTTCATTTATAATTCCCCAAAAATAAACATAAATATAGTTTTATACTACAATTAAAAAAGATGCAACATTATAAAAATATTTTTAAAAAAATAAAAAGTATGGGTAAATTGTTATATTTTGTGCATAAACGAATAAACTTTATAACAAATGATAGAAATGAAGTTGGATTTTGATGATAATATATTTAGGTAAAAATTTGATTAACGGCAACTCTAATCGGCCTTACACGAAACTTGTCTTTAAGAACACCCATATAAAATGGCATTTTTAGGCTAACTCAACGATTAAGGATAGTAGAGACCTAGAGGGGCCCTGAATTTTGATGATATTAATTTGAATCAAGTAAAAATTGTTTAAGTTCTACTTATTTTTACTTATTAAAATATGTTAAAAGGTTACAAAGTGTTTTTTATTATGTTAATTAGCATTCTACTAAGGCCGAGCGTAGCATGTCTTTGAGCTCAGCAGCGGGCTTCGGGTGTAGAGGGCGGTTCATGTCCGAGGTTGATACGAGGTCTTTGGGTGTTGGGGACGGGGATGTGCTCAAGTTTATAAGCCCGAGCTTGGTTCTCTCTCTCTTCTCTCTTTTCTATATATATATATATATATAATTAATTAATTTTAAAAAATGAAAAATGGTATGAATTGGGTTTTGGGTAAATAGTGGAATGCTACAACTTGGATAGATATTCGTGGGTAGATAGTGGAAAGGTGATGTGGTAGATTTGGGATCTATCCACAATAGTACTCTTCACCTGATATTTGATGACGTTTACTAGAACAAATAAATTGTGTTTATAATTTAATTTTTAAAGATAACTGTTATCTATATATTTAATGTACCCTTATTTGACATGTCAATGTTACTTGTTCTTCATTATGTAATATTTTCTTGGGATCGAACAATACTATATATGGGTTCATCATAAATTCATTCCTTATAGTGTACTTTTTTTTAACGGCAGGTTAGATGTTAATATACCCCAAATTAGATTAGAAACGTCCTTGTCCGGATTTGAACCCGCGACCTCTACTTCAAGAGGGTAATCCCTCTACCAACTAGGCTAGCCCTAGTTGGCAACTTATAGTGTACTTATATACATATTTTATATCTTTATCTATTTTTAGTTCAAATAGAAGAAACTGGATATGTATATATTAAAAAAATTTATATTAATAATAAATATCAAATACGGGGAATAAAGGCTTGCTGTGAAAGTTGAAGAGTGGATATTCTTGCTTTTTCTCCAATGAAGGGAATAAACGAATAAACTTAGCATATTCCATTCTTTCACAAATAAGCTCAAATAACAATCTATATATAATAAAAGAGTAATAAGATGTTATGTGTCGCTCTCATGAGCCGAAATCTGTATTTTCTTTCCTAAACTTGAACTTGGATGCATTTTTCACTTTCAGTTCGTTTACGTCTATCTGATTGATACGTGTCATCTTATCTAATAAATTTCACTAATTTATTAAGACTATCTATTGAAGTACTTAATAGCTTGAGATGTTTTGTGTCGCATCACGCGCGTACGTATTTAGTGTGTGTGTATATATATATATATATATATAGAGAGAGAGAGAGAGAGAGAGAGAAAGGTTCATGCGAGAAGCATATCAATTTAAGAGAACGTGAGGAGCAATCTCAGACAATCATCTTCAGTTATGGTGGACGTGATCACTGATCACGGAGGATTGACGCGATTCATGGGAGGGTATATATTATTAAAGGGGGGATCAGTCAAGCCGCCTTTATTGACCGAATGAGTGACTGAGATTGCTTCTCACGTTCTCTTAACTTGATATGTTTCTCATTTGAACATTTCTCTCTCTCTCTCTCTCTCTATATATATATATATATATAGGGTCGGGTTCAAATGTGAACCATTCATTGCAAACGTGAGGACAGCTAAGAGAGCGTCACGTGGCATATGCAGTATAAATAATCATATATTATGCAGACTGCATAACACAAGACTCAGTCTTATGCATAAATACATAATGCATAACACTGAATGCATATCTTGAGTCATGTGTTATGCAATATGCATAATACTGAGTTATGTGTTACAAAATACATGATTATTTAGATTGCATATCCCACATGGTGTGTTCTCGGCTGTCCTCACCTTCGCATGAAAAAGTGGTTCACAGCCGAACTTTCGTCTATATATATATATACATATATGTATAGAAGGAGGTTCATACAAGAACAACTCCATTTGCAAGAATAAAGAAACCATTTTGAGCCACACATTGATGTGGGCCCATGTGGGTCCCACATATTAAAAAATCATATATGATTTAGTGGTGGGACTCATCTGAATCATATATAAACTTTTAATAAGTGGGACCCGCATGAGCCTACATCATATGTGATTGTAACAAGTTCATTTGTTCTTGCAAATTGACTCTGCTCTTGTTTGAACCTACCTCTGTATGTATATGTATATATATATATATATTGGGTCATTTTTCAACATACTCTTTATTATTTTATAAAATAGAGATTCAAAATCTTTTTTAATTAAAATTTTTAACCATTTAAAGATATTTCTAAAATCTTCTAACCACTTCTTTTCAAAACTCTCAAAAATGTGTTATCCCTTAAATGAACTCCTCCATTAACGGAAATGAGTTTTCTTGCAAGTTACCACCTCCACCATTGCGGAAATGGGTTGAATTTGTAAAAAGATTCTTAAAAGTATTTATTTAATATTTTATAATTTATCATCTCAATACATTTTAAAAAACTAAATATAAAATAATAGAAATTGCTATTGGAAAAGTTTAAAGGAAAAAAGAAAACATTTCATTCTAGCAAAGTTGTTGAAGATGTTTCTAATAAATTTCTACCTATTATTATGTATGATTAAGTTACCTTTACCCATTTAACCGATTAACATAAACATAAACCACAACCCATTACTTTTATTTTTGACCAATTGACCTTGAATTTTATATATTTGATATGCATTACAAAAACACATAAAACTATAAAATTAACATCTTGTAATAGAGAATAAATCTGAACAAAAAAGAAAATTATTCTTTAAGTTATCGGCTTTGGATTTAAGATATTTCGCTTCACAACATGCATGTATACATATCTAGTTAAAAACGATTATAACTATTATTAAAATATTACATTTTATGTATATATATAATTTTATAACAAATATATTCATAAATAAGTAGTATATATCTTAAATATTGGAAGTTGTAAATACTCTATCGGTATAAAGCATTTACTCAAATATTAAAAATATGTTTGCAACTTATTACTAAATGGTTGGCTTTGTGTCAAATCAGTTTGTTTTTAGAAGAGTCGTGAGACCATATTTTATACTTGAAATAATTTTGTAGCAAAATATTGTAAATGTTAAAATAATAAGAACTTCCATAATAAAAACATTGTGAAAGTTATCTTTACAGCATTTTTTTTCATCTTTAAAAATGTAATCTCATGGATCTCATGAAAAAAGGTCTAGTGCCATATAATCCCAAATATATTGCTAGATATAGGATAAATGTTTAGCCTTTAAAATTCATAAAAGCAGTCCATAAATTTTGAATTTCTCGTGAAAAATTGAATTAATCTTCCATTGACAATTCATATTAAAATATTACATCCCCTTACATCATTGTACTTTAGTATCCGAAAGATACTATTATTCATTTACAATTCTACAAACTCGTCATGTTAAAAGAAATCAAATGAAATTTAACATTTAGGCATAGTCACAAAAAGTCACACTATAAATATTCAATAGGATTTTATATCATAGTTCTTCTACAAAGGCTAAAAAGACAAGTAACAAATAAACTCGGTTTACACTATTAAACGATAATGTTTCTATGCTTTTAGTACAACTATCGACTTTGGAACCCGTTGTTGATTAAACAATTTTAAAAGAAATGAGTTTCCTAACATTTTGCCAAGATTGTTCATAAACAAAAATCTCGCAGTTCTTGAGTGAGCTCACGTCTTTGACCTCAATTGTCAGCCGCCAATTCATGCCACCAACAATTTGCATGTCACCAGTGACTACTCTCTCAAATGCCAAACTGCTATTGGTATCTTTGTTGTGTTGATCTACTGCAAATTGCCCCACCTCTATTACCGCAGGATCATCTGGGCTTGTAATCTCTAGCCAATTGCCGACCGTCCTAGGCCCAGAATCGGCAAAACAAACACCAAGAAGAATGTTCAATAAAAGAGGAATAACAATCATAAAGAAAGAAAAGTAATTAGTGCAAGACATTTTCAATTAAATAAGAATTCAGCGATTTCTAATTGGTGACACATAAAATGAGCATCTTGGTATGATATTTATAACCCGAATAGCTATCTGTAAAATAAATTGTCAACCAAATTCTTAAATGCGGCATTAATTTGCATTAAAGAGGTCAACATGGACGTCAACAACTTTCTTCCAAGAAAAAAAAAGTCAACTTTGTTTTACCAACGAAATCAAATTTTTGATATGCTATAATTACATATATTTATGGATTTTTCTTAAAGTAATATATTTGTGTATAATAATGTGCACATTAGGTCAATAAAGAGAGGGATTTAAATGAGAAATAGAGAAGTGATCTCCAGCACTCATTAGGTCAAAAAAGGCAGCTTTGACCGGTTACGGTGGACGCAATCACGAAGGATTAACGCGATTCATGGAAGACGAAGATGATTAAAGGAAGGTGACTCGGTCAAAGCCACCTTTATTCAGTGTTATTCAGAGGCATATCGGATTCTGTATTATTAGCATTATTCACTTTGAATAACACTGAATGTTGTATTGTTCACTCTGAATAATACACGATATTTATGTGAATACATAATATGAATACAAATTTTATTTTTTGCATGGATGATACTTACATTATGGTAAAAAAATTTATGTGAAACAATAGTTAAATCATAGTATATGATAAAAAAATCGTAAAAAGAATTATTTTTTAGTCAGTTTTCACGGGTTTTCACTAATAAAATGGTTTTTATTTGATTAACACTGTCTGTGTGTGTATATATATATATAGGGGAAGGTTCAAACGAGAAGTATGTCAATTTAAGAAAACGTGAGGAGCAATCTCAGCCACTCATCTTGCGGTTACGGTGGACGTGATCACGGATGATTGACGCGATTCATGGGAGGGTAGATATTATTAAGGGAAAATTTCATCTATGTCCTCTAAAACTTCCAATATTACTTATATATCCTTGTAAAGTATGAAACTACATATATGTCCTTCTAAACCTCAAAAACTCACATATATATCCTTCCCTTCAATTTAATTATATTTAAACATTTAAAAAAAATACAAATCATAATCTTTAAACAAAATTTATTTTCTGAAAAATCACATGACATATAATATTACTATTATACCCTTATTTCAAACCATACATTCCCTATATCATATCACAAATTGTACAGATCCATCATTGAACATAGGTAATTGTTTGAAGTCTGAAAGCTGATTATTTTGAAGATTCAGCCTTAACAAAATGCTACAATTTCGTAACTCCGGTGGCATTAATTGCGACCATCAACCATAATAGAGACGACAAAAGTCCGAAATTCGGTGGGATTTGTCCATTTAGGTGATTATTAGAGAGATCGGGAGCTTGGAGTCCTAGTAAGTTTTCGTATTCCGACGGTATGCTGCCGGAAAGTTGGTTGCTTGCAACAAATAAGTATTTCAAACTTCCCATATGAGATAATTCAATAGGCAATGGACCCAAGAACTCAAAGTTCTTCAAACCAAGTAAAGATTCGAGATTTCGCAGTTAAGGTGTAAAGACCCAAATCTCATAAACTAAACACAACATATATATAAAGGGTACTTGACCCGAAGTCTCCAATCTTTCAACCAAAGTAATTGCGGAACAAGAAACTGGTCTTTAGCACTCAACATGAATACTTGCTTTACACAACTGAGAATTCTAAATTGAGTATAAAAACTGAATCGTGTAAGCTATAAGAGTGATCCTAGCCTCGCAGCTCAATTCTTCAAGTTCACTCGAGCATATCTCTTCCTTTATCTACTAAACTGCGTTCCAACCTGTCTGAAAAGTTTTGAAATAATAAAATGAGGGTTAGACGCTAGGTCTAGTGAGGTTCCCTCCTTAAGTTTTCAAACAATTTAGATTAGTAAAAAAAACTTTTCAGATAAACAATTTAAATAAAAGTCACACATTCAAGTATAGTGGCACACTTTAAACGTCGTTAATACGACCACACTGATGGGTACACACCTCCCATATCATAAGGATCCGAAACAAATTCAAGATTCCCGCAAATGGATCCATTTATCACACTGATGCATAAGCATTTGCATATTTCAAGATTCACATAATAGCTTCAAAATCAAGTTGTAAAGTATAATTCATGAAACACACGTTACTTTTGTTTAGAAAACCTTTAGGTGCAAAGGTGCACCTAATTTTAATAATCCTTTGGGTTGGAAAGACTCACCTTATCCGCAACCTCCTTTTTGTCCACTTGATCGAGCCTACGAACCGAACAAGCACCTAGATAACGAATTCCCAAGGAATTAGTGACTCATATCTGGCTAAACAACTCTTAGGAATCCTATTAGGAGTGTCCTAAGTCAATTCCTAGCTCAAACGGTTCGAAATGCGAAAATCATAAAAATCATCCAGCGGTATCGGCGGGTCAAGCCGCGGCTCCCCACCCGCCGATCCACCCGCGGATAACTCCAGACCTGCGAGCCAAATTCTGCAAAAGTGCAGATGTCCAAAACCAAAATCCACACCAAACTAACTTTTCTAAGACGGCCATAATGATTATGTACTACTAGAAACTTGAGTGATCAAGGTTTATGAGTAAATAGGAAATTTGGGAATTTATCATCCACCATTGATGGTGTCATGAGTTCTAGTTGAAAGGCAAGGATTAAAAATATCTATCCCAAATCATATTTGATCTCATGGATTCTTCTATAATAGTAAAACATGATTTATAAACCAATCACCCCTCAACTTGAATTAATTCCAACACCAAAACCCCAATAACCAAATGGGATGAATCAAGGAGGAAGATGATGGTGAAGAACATAGAATGTTATGAAGAAGATGATCATACCTTAACAAGATTCTTCCCAATGGAGCTTTTTCTAAGATTTCTCCTTCTCTTTTATCAATCTTCCATAGCTACACACACACACACACACACACACACACACACCTCACTTCTTGAAATGATTTTCCCCAAATGATGCCTCCTTTCCCCAAAAGCCCTAGAATTCAAGGTTATATACTTAGGCTTTTGGGCCCAAATCCTTCACAAGCCCAAACTTATCTTTAATTTATAGAATTAAAGCCCAAGCCTTAATTAATTAAAACTCATCATCCTAATGGTCATTAAAATAAATCGGGGTTATTACATAAGGTCGTTGTTTCCCAATGAAAGCTTTGAAGATTTGGAATCAATCCAAGTTCTTATGGAATCTTACCAGAAAAATGGTTTCCCTAGAGATGGTTAAATTCTTGCAATTTGAAATCTCCAAGTTCTAACATGTCCAGTTAAAAAATCTGTGCTCAAATTGACGAACTCCGGCTTAAGGCACCCATCAATTGAGCTTCCAATTTCGCCGGAGAGTTTATTTGTCGAGAGGTTAGCAACCACCAGGCTGGTGCAAATGATCGGGAAACTCATGGATAAGTCTAGTATTTCCAAGCGGCTGAATCTACTCAAATTAAGCTCGTCGTCGAAATGTTATGTGAGAGGTTCAATACTTTGAAGTTTGACAGATAGGGATGGATGATTTGAAGATAAGGGTATAATGGTAATACGATATGTTATATGATATTTTTTAAAAATAGATAATGGTTTTTAATTTTTAAATATTTAAATTACAATTAAATTAAGAAGGACATATGTGTGAGTTTTAAAGGTTTAGAATGATATATATGTAATTTCAGACTTTACAATGATATATATGTAATATAAGAAGTTTTAAAGGATATAGATGAAAATTTCCCTATTATTAAAGGGGGGACCAGTCAAAGCCGTCTTTGTTGACCGGATGAGTGGCTAAGATTGTTTCTCACGTTTTCTTAAATTGATATGTTTCTCAATTGAACTTCCCTCTATATATATATATATATATATTTGTGAACCAGGAAAAGGTTATAAACTATGAAATCCTATAAATATCTATTTCATATTTCCATATCTCTATAATAATTGACTTTCCATATGTTTCGTATTTCCATATTTTCTATGAATCCATATTGTCCCTTGATTATTTTGATCAATGACTATGATTAGGTTAACAAATTTATACTCTTTTAGTGGTTCACAAATGAAACTGGCTCTCTCTCTCTCTCTCTCTATATATATATATGTACATACATACATACATACATAGAGGGAGGTTCATACAAGAACCACCCCAATATGTAGGAACAAAGGAACCTCATTTTAACCACATATTTTGTAAAATAAATTGTATTATATTGAATGGCACTATAGTAATTAATGGATAAAGTTCTTTACCTTCCATCAAGGGTTATTAATTTTAGGGGTAAAATTGGTAGAGTGAAAAAGTAATACTACATCCGTCCCAAAATTATTGTCCAATTTTGACTTTTAAAATTCTTTCTTTATCGACTTTGACCTTAAATATTTTTGTTTATGTTATATAATACTTGATGGAAATTATACCAATGAAAATACATTAAAAAACAACCCATTCATATATTTTTCTTCAAGTATTATATAGCACAAACAAAAATATTTAAGGTCAAAGTCGACAAAGAAAAACTTTCAAAAGTCAAAATTGGACAATAATTTTCGGACGGAGGGAGTAATATATTATTCTAGTTTATTATTACTATTCTAATATATTAGTATTATTCTAATATATTATTATTTTATAATATATTATTAATCTACAAATTGTATAAAATCAATTGATAATATATTATAATGCTATATTTTATTATATTATAATTATATCAATATGATTTTACATTACCTTTTACAAAATCACATATGAATTTATATTACCATTTGTACAAAATCATATGTGATTTTGTTGACATATTTGGCATTATAATTATGTGTCAACATCATTTGTATAAAACCATTTATAATTTTACGTTTACATTTTTACAAAATCATATATGATTTTACATCTGTACAAAATCATATATAATTTAGATTTGTACAAAATCACATATAATTTTACATTTACATTTGTTCAAAATATATATGATTTAACATTAACATTTACAAAATCACATATGATTTTATATTAACATTTGTACAAAATCACATATGATATTGAAATCGTATGTGATTTTGTTGACATAATATCATATTGTAATTTATCATGATCTTATATTTATTTAAATAGTTTAAACAACTGAGCTCTATTTTAATTCATGAAAATTAGTGGGAGTTTGAATTTTGTAGAAATACTTGTTAGATCTTCATCTAATATTTTTTAAATATATTTAATATTTAAAATGTGTGAATATCATTTGTATAAAATTGAATATGATTTTACAATTACATTTTACAAAATTGCACATGATTTTACATATTAGGTGAAATGATTAAGCTCTATATGAATTTTTGAAAAAAAAAGAGAGTAAAAATCAAATTTGGTAAGATATTTTATGTTTAAAATTACAATAAAATATTTAATTAATGTATGAATAGTGTATTGTCAAAAGTAATACTTTACTAAAATACCCTTTAAGTAATTATATTAAGAGTAAACTACAATTTTGGTCCCTGTGGTTTATCGATTTTTTTGAAAATGGTCCCTAAGGTTTCATAATTCAAGAAATGGTCCCTGTGGTTTAGGGTTTCGTTTTGAAAGTGGTCCCTGGCCACTAACCCCGTCTATTTTAATTGTTAGTGTCAAGGGTATTTTCGTCCAATCATATTTTATTCTTCTTTTTGTAGTTTTCTTTTGTTTTTCTTATATTTATAAAAACAATAAAAGTTTAGGGACCTAAATGTAATTATCTTCTTCCCCTTTCTTCCTTCTCAACCTTCTTCAACCTTCTTCCTTCTTCTCAACCTTACTAGATTCTGAATCAAAAACCTACCAGACCACTACCATTTCTAAATCACAAAAGAAAGCCACCACCGCCGGCGACGTATGAGACACCGCCGCCGCCTGCTCTCTCCGGCGACGTACGAGCCACCACGCGGCCTGCTCTCGCCGGCGACGTACGAGACACCGCCGCCGCCTGCTCTCTCCGGCGACGTAGGAGCCACCACCGCGGCCTGCTCTCGTCGGAGACGTACCACCCGCCACCGCCGCCTGCTCTCGCCGGTAACGTACGAGATCACCACCACCGCCTGTTCTCGCCGGCGGCGAACGAGACCACCACCACCGCCTGCTCTCGCCGGCGGCGAACGAGACCACCACCACCGTCTGCTCTCGCTGACGACGTACGAGCCACCACCACCTGCTCTCACCGGCGACGTACGGTAAGGAGCATCGTCTTCATCGCCTCCGACGAAACTCCGACCAAACAACCCATCCCGTTTAAGATTTCGTCCCTGTGTCAAGCAGATCCAAATATGAGAAACCCCAATTCCAAAACTGAATTTCATGAATTTTCAACCCAATTTTATGTTATAGGTATGAATCTTCATATGTGATTCATAATTATGTTTATAAAGCTTTCAATTTAAGTTTAGTGTTAAAGAATTTGCAGTCGGATTTGAATCAATTCGTAGGATTGATGTGTATGAGAGGCTCAATTTCGGGATTATGTTTTTCCCCAAATCAATAAACTTGGGTTAATTTAGAATGTTGAGTAAATTGATTCAATTTCTAGTAAGTTTAATCTGTCTGTAACTTTTTAGAGTAGATTTGTTTGATTTGATAAGGGTAGATTGATTTGAATGGATTTGCTTGTTATTAATGGAGCCATATATGTATGTCTTTATTTTCTTCAATTCCACCACCCATCTGTATGTTATGTATATATATATATATATATAGACATCTGTGTGTGTATGTTATATGTATGTATGTATGTTGTATATATATATATATGTGTGTGTGTGAAAAATTGTTTCTGAAAAATTGTTTCAACATTCAAAGTTAAAATCGGTCAAAGGGTTGTGAAGATGGAAGAAAGATTGGGATTTCAGATACTCTTTTTGGGAGGAGATGGTTTTAAGGGAATGGGGGTTTCTTGGAATTAAGTCTTGGAAAGCTGTTGATTCATCCAAACACAATGTATGTATATATACACACAGAGACATATATATGTTATATATATATATGTAACATACACATAGATACATATATGTATAACATACAGACAGATACATACATATATATAACATACACACAGATACATATAACACAGATACATATATATAAGTTAATTACATATAGGTCCTTCAGTTTTTATTGTTTTTATGAATATAAGAAAAACAAAAGAAAAGTATAAAAAGGGAGACAAAACATGAAGGGACGAAATACCCCTGGCACTAACGAAGGTTTTTAACGTCGTTAGTGGCCAGGGACCACTTTCAAAACAAAACCCTAAACCACAGGGACCATTTCTTGAATTATGAAACCTTAGGGACCATTTTCAAAAAAATCGATAAACCACAGGGACCAAAATTGTAGTTTACTCTTATATTAATGTTGATTTACTTTTTGGGTTACTAAATAAATATATGTGGCTAAGATTTGTTCTTTTATTCTTACAATATGAAATTGTTCTTGTTTGAACCTAACTCTACATACATACACATATATATATATATATATACAAGTTCAAATGAAAATGAAAATTCATCTTTCATTGCAAATGCATGGATAAGGAAGAGTGTGCGATGTGTCCGAACATCCACGGTCATTCATGTATTATTCATCATGAATGATGAATCATTCAGAATTAATAATACGCAATTCATGATTAATAATACATGAATTATGAATTTCATCTATTAATATTAATTCTGAATGCTATGTTATTCATCTTGAATATTGTATTATTTATCATAAATAATGCATGAACATATACCTTTGTTATTTATAATGAACATAATACGTATTATGCTATTCACTGTTCTCGTATTCGCAATGAAAAAAATAGATTTACATTCAAACTTTTGTTTTGTTAACGCTTGAATGAGAACCAGAAAAAAAAATGTAAGAACAGATGAAGCAATACAATTGTTGCATTTATATATATAAAAAAAAAGATAACTATAAAAAATTTAAATATTTTATTTTATATCATATTTTTCCTTATAATGCTTTTTAGACATTCATAATCAACTGAATTTAATCAAAATTTCATTTACCGGTGATTTTACAATCTATAAATTGAATTAAATATCATTTATCTTAAATCTAATATTTCTACATATATTCCTATGTTTTTTTTATTGATTCTAAATACCTGAATCTTAACTGATTTAAAATTAAAGTTATTTTTATTTTAAATCTACTATGTAAAATGTAAACACAATCATTGATACTTTTTATTATATGAACATATTAATTTTAGGGTTAATTACATGGGTGTGTATCGAACTTGTCACGTTTTTTCATTGTATGTATCCAACTTTTAAAATTGTCATTGTATGTATCGAACTTGCTAAACTTTGCCATTGTATGTATGTTACCTGCTTAGAAGGTAAACCAATACATACAATGGCAAAATTTAGCAAGTTCGATACATACAATGGCAAAGTTTAGCAAGTTCGATACATACAATGGTTACGAAAGCTAAACTTTGCCATTGTATGTATGTTGCCATTGACCGGTTACCTGCTTAGAAGGTAAACTGATACATACAATGGTAAAGTTTAGCAAGTTCGATACATACAATGACAATTTTAAAAGTTGAGTACATACAATGAAAAAACGTGACAAGTTCGATACACACCCATGTAATTAACCCTTAATTTTAACATATCGTTATATATATGTGAATTCATAATTATAACTTGTACGTGAAATCACTTTAAATTCACAACCGCTAATAAAAATTAATTTAAAAACTATATGTGAACATATGAACTTTAATATAGATTATTCATATGTGAATCATAGTTATAAGTTTACGTTTATGGTACAAATATCCTTAAAGATAGAGTAGACGTGTGGAAAAAAATTTGAAGACATAATGGAGTATGGAGGAGTTAGTTGGTGTATTTTCGGGGACTTCAACGAAGTAAGTTTGGAAAGAGAAAGAGAAAACGCAACCGTGAATGTCAAAGGTATGGAAGAATTCAACGATTTTATTGCTCGAAACAACCTTGAGGAGGCACCAATGGTAGGGAATCAATTCACGAGAATCAGTGATGACGGTCTAAAACGGAATAGATCTGATCGTTTCATGATGACGGTCGATTTCTGGTCAAGATGGAGGAATTTGGGAGTAAAAAGTCTTGAGAGAAAGTGGCCGGACCACTTTCCTATTGTGCTCATAGAAGATCGAAAAGATTTTGGGCCCAAACCATTCAAATTTTTCGACACGTGGTTATCGGAGATAGAGTTGGTCGATATAGTAAACAACGAATGGAAAAAAGAAGTGTCATCCAAAAATCCGGACGGTGTGTTTAGAGACAAGTTGCAGAATGTCAAAACAGCAATAAAAAATTGGGCGTGCAAGAAGTTCCGGAATTTTGGTAAAGGCAAAGAAGGAGTTTCTTGAGTTTTTTTTTGGAGAAGGTTCATCTGGGCTTTACCTAGACTACATCATTGGCAATTTTTACCGAGAGCTAAGACATGCTCCCCTGGGATTAATACTCAGTAGCCACCAATTGCGCACGCATGGAGTTTCTTGAGTTGGAAGATGACACACTTAAAAGAGGATGGGTCGATACCAAAAGGGAGGAATGGGTGCAAAAGCGAAAACGGTGGCTAGATCTTGAAAAAAGAAATGTCGACATGGACAAACAAAAACCGAAGCTCAAATGGATATTCGATGTGGATGAAAACTCGAAGATCTTCCACATCGTAATCAAACATAAAGAGAGAAAAAATAATTGGTAAGAGGGATCCAAACGCCGGAAGGATGGGTAGAAGACCCGGATAAAATCAAGGCGCATTTCTTCAACTCTTTCAAAGATAAAACCCGACTCTTCTTTTGACGGGGGACCCATTTTAGGAGCCAACAACTTTTCAAAAATCTCCGCCAAAGAGGCTTGTGAGCTAGAAAGACTGTTTGAAGAGGGAGAAGTTTGGGTCGCGATCAAAAATTGTAGAACAACAAATCCCCGGGAACGGTTGATATTTCCTTCGGATTCTTAAATTTTTTTGGGTCATCATCAAGGAAGATTTGTTAAAGGCGATCACATGGTTTTGGGAGAAAGGTGAGATTAGCCTGGGTTGTAATTCGGCTTTTGTCACGCTTAGTCCCAAATCGGATTCTCCTCTTCACCTTGGAGATTTTAGGCCATTTCTTACTTGTGTAGGAAATTTGCTTCCAAGTTAAACTTAAAAACAAAAATAATTAAAAGAAAGAAAACCCTAAATAGAACAACAAAAATCAGCAAAATGCCAAAATTCATGAGCTATACATACTTAGTTTTGGGTCACAAGTACACATACATGAAGCATGGATAAGAAGAGATACGTTACCAACTAAAGGAATAGGGATCGAGAATAAGTTATTGTATCTCAGGGAGGGAGAGATGGAGATGAGAAAAAGTCTTAGGCATTGTTTGGTAAAAATAAGTTAGCTTTAGTCAGGTACATGTTTGGGTGTAGCATAAGCTAACTTTTTGAAAAGCTAGTCTTACTAACCACGTGTCGAAAAATATATTTATATTACTAATTTTCAAACATGTCTTTTTTTGTCCTTTTACAGTCATAAGCTACCTTATCGGCTAGTTTTTGCTAAACGTAATTTATTCATCAGCTACTTTATCAGTCACCAGCTACCTTATCAGTCATATGCTACCTTATCAGCCATAAGTTAACTTATCAGCTAGTTTGGCCTTAGAGGATTGTAAATCTCCTATCGATGATCTGCAGAGAGAGTGAGTGCATCAAGTTGAGTTTGAATTTTAAAATTTGCATTTTAAGGCCCTGGGAATTAAACCTGATGCAATGATGATATATGGAAAGCTCGACACAAAAAGAAGACTTTGCACATGCCAAATGGTAGTGGTTAGAAGCATGTAGTAATAACATGTACCTTATGCTTCATGAGGTGTGATTCATAATTTTTAAGAAAATGCATTAAATAGCAGTACATTCAACTTAAACACTTGTACTTCAGAGTTTAGTTCTAAATACTTATATATGTAATATAGATATATTAACGAAAGGTACTACTGTACGTGACCCCAACTCAAAACCTAGGCATCCCATATGCATACATGCACAACACAATGGGGGTGCTTTTGAAATTGGATACATTTATGTTTATTTGATATAGTTGTATACTAGATAAACGGGGGATGCTATTGAAATTCCAACTAAGAAAACATGGAGGTTCAACGAGAATAGGGTCACAATAAGAGAATACAAGAATAACGATATCACATGTGATTTTGGACGATAAATTAAATGTGATTGTATACATTTCAGTCAATGCTCTCAGGCCATCAAGTCAAGTTCATGTATGTGTGTCGTGCTTTATGCCAAGTGTACATAAGTGTATCCTACTTCAGGCCAAGTGTGCACATGTGTGTTGTGCATTTACCGAACTTGAATCACACGTGATATTTAAACTAAAATCACATGTATTGTAAATTGTTCTTGTGTTCTCTTATTTTGACCATGTTCTTGTTTAATCCATACTCTCTCTCTCTCTCTCTCTCTCTCTCTCTTTGTGTGTGTGTGTGTATATATATATATATATATAGAGAGAGAGAGAGAGAGAGAGAGGGAAGTTCATGTAACATCCCATCCTTGTTTTTGTCTAATCTAGAAAGTTTGGTGTTTAAAAAGTACTTGTTGGTAAGTTTAAGGGCTAATGTGTAAATAGTTGGCTTAATTAGTAAGCTAGGGCAAGGGTTCTTCCATTTTCAACCCATTTGGGTAAAACATCAATGGTGAAATGTGTGTTTTTGGGAGAAAAACTTAAAAGAAGAGGAATTGGAGAGATTGGAGCTTTTGGATTTGGCAAAAGTGATTCAAGGAAGACATCATTGAGGTATGATCCTTTTTACTCATCTCCTTCCTCCTTAGTTTCTTAGGAATTGGTGTCATCTCCTTCAATGGATGAACCTCAATCACCCATGGATTATAGATTTACACTTTGTCAACAATTTGAGAATGTTGGAGGTTGATTTCATTTCATCTCCTAGCTATTTTTGTTAGTAAGATTTCTCCTTAAATTTGGGGTTTTGGAATTCAATTGGAAACTTTTGAGTAAAAACCCATTTATAGGTTTAATGGGGGTTTTCATAAATTTTGGATGATGGTGATTGTTAAACCCTACAAATTGATTCATGTTTGGCATTAAAATGATTGGGTTTGAGTGGGATTGGTTGGTAATTTGTTAAAATTAATTTGGAGTTGAGAAAACCTTGAGCAATGTGAAAATTGGTGAGAAAATGGATGAAATCGAGCTGATAAGGGGATTCAGACGCTTCCGCGGGTCAGCCGCGGGTTGGAGCCGCGGGTTGACCCGCCGTTAGGGTTGTTTCAGCTTTTCTTCGATTTTCAATTTCCTTCGTTTTGTGCCGGTTTCGAGGCCTAGCTTAGGGGTTTATCTAAGGGCAATATTAGAAGAGCAATGAGGGTTTTAAAGGGGTTTTAACACCACATTTGTATATCAAATTCAGATTTCGGTTTGGATCGAATAGGCGTACTCAAGGGGTTAGCTTGTGGTGGCACGCGAGGTGAGTTCCCTACCCTATAAATCTTTTAAATGATGATGTTTAAATGCTTTGATATGCATTTCACTCTCAAATGCTTATACCAAATGTTAATGAATTGATTTATGGAATATGGTAGAGTTAAATGTTTTTATGTTTAAATGTCTAAGCTTTTTGAGTGAGTTCTCTCTCACTATGTACCGATTTGGAAATCTCCTATGTGGATTGAACATGCTTTGAAACATGAAATGATTTAATACGTTGTCATTATATTGAGAAATGCATGGAATGATTGATTATGTGTTAAATGCTTACGTTTTGAGTGAGCCTTCAAGGTAGAGTACCTTGAGGTCGCATGGCCTCTTGGGAAGGAAAGTGAATGTCTGGATCATGGAGGAGTGTATATGATCTAGGGGTGCTCCTTCTGGAGTGGGTTAAATGTGGCTCCTTCGAGAGTGGGTTATGTTTCATCGCGGAAGGGGAGGCGATGGGGAAAGTGTCCTACCTTGAATGGCAAACTCTAAACTTAAGTGGAGGTCATGAGCTCATACCTTGTCGTTTAAATGATTGAATGGTGGAAAGAATGTTTGTACTAGCATTTGAAATTACTATGCGTTATGCTCTGAAAATGTTGGTTTTACTTGTGAATGATTTTTATAAAGTGTTAATTGTTGCCAAAGGTTTTCAAGGGAATTCACTAGACCATTCAGTCTAACCCACTCTATTTTTTTTCAAACTTAAAACATTTTCAGGCAAGTATCAGGAAAGGGAAGTTCTAATGCTTAGCATGAGGATGTCAGTGAAGTCCGTGGTCGATTTATAGATTAGTTTCCGTTAAGATTCTCAGCTGTAATAGATTTGCTTCCGCATCGAACGTAGGACGACCAGGTATACGGAAAAGAGTTAGCGAATGTTGTTAAGGAAAGTTCCGTAAAAGGGCCGGTTTGGCTTGGTTTTCGATTTAAGTTGTCATTGCAAATTGCTAAATTTGATTGTTGTCTTTAATTTCTTATTTCTAAATTTTTTGGGTCGTTACAGTTCATTTGTAAACTCAAAAAGGGTGTAAACCATGTGATGGTGTAAAATATATATATATACAAAAACAAAACCAAGTTTAACCACAAAATCACCTAACTAATCACCATACTCACAGGCAAGCGTACCTGATCGAAAGCAATATAGTTTAGGAAAGTTCGGGTATCGTTCTTACCACTGGGAACAGTTAAGCTAGAAGTCTACCAAAGTATTAATCAGTTAATCTAGAAAAGGGGTTTGCTTTTTTGAAAAAAGGATTTTTATTTAGAAAAGATTAAAACAATTAAATTACTAAACCTAACCAAGAAGTAGGAAAACTGATAAACAAACATACATCAGAGATGACGGTAATCATTATGGTTTACTTTTCATGAAATATAGATTTAATGATTATTGTCAAACATTAAGCATATAGCACCCGAACATGAATATCTAAGACTATCAACCAGGTTTGTCTCCCGGCCCAATTACAGGGACTGGTTGTCAAGCAGTCTAGTAAAAGTCACCTTAGTCAATGCTAAGTCGTGGACCCTACTGTTTAGTCTACTCTTGGTCCAAGTAAACTACTTACCACGTCTCTCCGCATCAACAAAGTGAAAGGTAAGAGAGGTTGATTAACCTGACGGAGTCTACTTATCTTTTTGTCAGAAAAATAGATACACCCAACCAACAAGTTCAGATAGTCGCAGTTTAAGCATTAACTTCGGAATCAAAAACAAACATTCAACAAACCATATATCTATTAATTAAATAAATATCCAAAGTAATCAAACCATAATGAAAACACAAAAGGAACTAGTACATAGACATACTAATCATAAATGCATAAACAAACCAACTATAGACCGGCAGATTTGTTGTAGCATTCCCTCGAATCATCTCCTCCGTAGTCGTCATATCGAGCCTTCGGCTTCTTGGGTTGTAAACCCTAAGTGGCTCCCATACTAACCTAGACTATTTTCTGAATAATGTAATATGAAAAGAATTGTTGGGTTTTTGGATGATTGAAACTGAATGGCCAAGGCTCTTATTTATAATGGAGTCGGCAGGCCCGTTTAGCGATCGTGAAACGGCAATTTCGCGGCGCTAAACGGCAAAGATTGCTCTTGCGACGCGAAACGGGCAACTGAACCTTCCAGAATCTTCTTTTTGGTGATCTTTTCCTTTTATTCGAGCTTCCAGAATATTCGAACGATCACTCTTTCCTTTAGCGATCGCGAAACTTTCCTTAGCGGTGCGAAGTTAATCTGATGGAATATTCTTGGATTATTCTATCTGATATTCCTTCATTATCTGCTGGGATATTTTCTTTGGGAGGAAGGCAACTGGATTGGAACATTCTAGAATAATCTGGAGCTGATATCTGATCAGATTCTTGCTTTGGGAGGAAGCAACTATCTTTGGAAGGGAATAAAAGCACATAAATGGAAACCAAATAATTGATTTTTCCATTTCTTCACATAGTATCCATTTTTGACGCTTTTTACCCTCTTTTTGATACTTTTTTCATTTCTCCCCCAAATTTACCTGAAATTACAATTCACACCCATTTAGTAGCAATTATGTCCAAATTAGGCCTAAAACATAAACAAATGTGGGGAACTAGTTCGAGCAAAACATGTATAATTTTGGAGTTATCACCATGTAAACTCATGGTTGCATAGACTAAATCAATGAAATTGTACTTTGGGTGAGAGGAAAGAGACATTTGGCATCATGTAAGTGGTTGTTTAAAAACAATTTCTAATTAATGAATAAATTAACGAAAATATATTTAATTTAGTATATTGGAGTTAACACACCCAACTCATGTCAAAATGCAAGCCATGGAGATGCTCAATATGTAATTATTTTAGATTAGGAATTGAATTCAAATTTAGAGTAAACCACAATGACATAGTGTAATTTAGTCAATGCTTTATTATCAATACAACCTTAGATGAGCAACATGGGAATGCTAATCAAGCCTAGCATCCATGCTATTAAGTGGTTTCACTCAATCTACAAACTAAATTAACTAGACTTCCATTTGAGCAACAACATGTAAATGCACATAATAAATGAAGAAGATTTTGAAAGTTAAATGCAAACTCTTGAATAAAAATATATAAAGATAAAAAATTAAACTACAATTTTTTGTTCTCTCTCCCATTCTTTTTTCTTTCTAACGATTCCTTTCTTAGTCCAAATAGTAAATGGCTACAACTAATATTACGCAGACATACGAATACAAAATACAAAACAAACATCATGATTAAAGAGAAAAAGTACACTATAACATAACGCTTTAATACGATGTTGCAACATTTATGGCTTTCCAAAGTGGAAAACTATGTCGTACAATTACTATACAACTTTGTGTCTTACTAAACAATAAGCATTTATAAATGTTGAGAAAATTGGACATCCTGAGCTTAAAGGGGATCATGGAAGTTGTGTTTGTAAGCGTGCTTATTTTAATGTAAACAAACCATTATACATGTTTTACTCCGATTATGTAATTACAAACTCTATGTTTGAAAACTTTTTCACTATTTAATTGTGTCAATGCTTTGTGTTGAATTTCTTTTAAAACAAAATGTAGCACACTCGGAAGTGAATCGGGCTGGGGGTGTTACATTGTTTGGTATCATAACATTGTTTGAGTGATTTAGATGTGACACGTCTAAACTCAAACATATGTGATAGCAAATTGACTTACATTGAGTTGAATTTTGGTTATATAACTAAGTGTTGGAGGTGCTAGGTGTCTATAAGGTATTTAGGTGGGAAATGTGGGGATATTATGTCTTAATCTATGTACCATAAAGCATTTAGAATGGATATCTATGCATGCTTGTTCCTAAGGGCAAAATTTTTCTTTTATTCTTTCATTGACTGTAATGTGGATGGATATATATGTTGCATTGCATGCTTATTGTGTCAAGACGATAATGTCTAAATTATTTTAAAGTCACTTATAATATGATGCATTGCATCTAGAAGCCTATTATTTGTATGTTTGAGCTACAAACGAGTATGGGATGCAAGATAGAATACGAAAAAAAGATAATGTCAAGCATATATCTTGAAACATCAATCAAATATACTGTAGTTGCAACCTAATCAAGAATACTTTATGTAGGTTACATTGTGTTAATTATCGGAGAATCTAGGGTATTTTAGAAAAAAAGATTTAAAGAATTGAAACTATTAAGATTTGGAGTTTATGAGAATACACTTACGAGATATGTGCTTTAATTACGTCACACGAAAAGGAAATGTGTTCATTAATGATTGGATGCAAGCCACAATGAATCTAATAACTTGATGATCAAAGGAACTGATTGAAGTACATGATGGAGGATTCATGTAGTTTAAATGGAATGGTATACGGGAGTTGTAACAACGGACGTAATATGTGAGGTGGTGTATGTGTCAAAGTAACATGAACATTACAAAGTTGTGTTATGGAGAAAGATAATACGATGCAACCAAGTATACATTTGGGATATCATATGTTCTGGGCCGGTCGAGATATTTGAAAGGTTGAATCGTTTTTTTATTTATAGAATTAGTAAATTCCAAGAGTCACATATAAAGTAATGATTAAGTAATACGACCGCGAAGACATGGTGATATTTTATGTTACACGTGTAACTACATGCAAAGGCAATTGGATACATATGAAATAAATACAGAGCCATAAAGTAAGAAAGAAGTGTAGTGGTCGACTATGAAATGGATTGAGTTTTTAGGGATGATCAAGGAATGCATTTAAGCACGAACATAGTTTAAATTTTGCTGCAAATGAATATAGTTTAAGCTTCACACTTGGCATTATCAACGAAAGATGTACTTAATAAAATGTGTCCAAGGTCGATTGCATAGACATCCAGATTTGGGCAAACTTCATCAAGACTTATAATATGAAAGACATTGGGCTTCGGATATATAAGGTCCAACCTTGGGCATGGAGACATATAAAAGAATAAGTGGAATATTTGAAAAAATGTGTAAAACAAGACGACGATTAGGCATAGGCAACAAAAAAGCAAAACATTAAATTCTCAAGGAAAAACTATATTAAAATTCCTGTATAACAATTTCATAGCCAATTAACAAATAAAATTGTTATACACGGTTAAATGATTGAAGTTCCTATTGTTTTAATACTACTACTTAACAATCGAAAAGGTTGTTGAATGATTGATTAGGGAACTTGTTAATCGTTGTTTATTTTGTTTCTAATGAATGTATATTAATGCTTGCCGTTATTAATGAAAGACATATATAATAACACTTGGCTAAGGTCGAGTGCATAGAGATCCAAATTGGGGCAAGGAAGCATCAACAACACTTCATATGAAAAGCATAGGTTTTCAAATATATAATGCCCTACGTTGGGCATATCTATAATGAAAAGTTGTACATCGGAATATTTGAAAATATGTGTAAAAAGACAAAAATACAAAGACAATTGGGCACCGATAAGTTGATAACAAAAGACACAACACTAAATTTTGAACGAGAATAAACACTAAATTCATAAAAATTAAATAGATAACTAACAAATAAACTCAGTTTACATCACTACACAACATAAAGTTTCTAGTGTTTTAGTACCACTACATAGAAATTAAAAAAGACTATTGATTGATAGAATCGGGAAAATCCATTATTGATTAACGGATTTCAAAAGAAATGAGTTTCCTAATATTTTGTGAAGACTGTTCGTATACGAAAGTCTCACAGTTCTTGAGTGTACCCGCATCTTCAACCTCAATTGTTAGGCGCCAGTTCATGCCACCGACAATCTGCATGTAGCCCATGACTACGCTCTCAAACGTCAAACTACTATTTGTATCTTTGTTGTGTTCATCTACCGCAAACTGTCCCACCTCTATCACCGCAGGATCATCAGTGCTCGCAATCTCTAACCAACTGCCGACCGTCGGTTGGCCATTGTCGGCAAAACAAATACCAAGAATAAAGTTCAACAAAAGGGGAATGACAATCATAAAGAAAGATTTATAATGAACGCAAGCCATCTTCGATGAAAGGAGAGTTTGATGATGGATCTTGATGAGTGATTTGCATAAAATGGACATGAGGCCTATGGTATTTATAATGTGAAAGGCTACTTGTGCACCAAAGGCTCAACCAAAAATCTTAAATGCGATATTAATTTGTATTAAAGAGGTCAAAGTCAGCGTCAAGGATTTTTTTCAAGAAAAACAAAAGTCAACCTTAGGTTAGTAAAGAAATTACCTTTGATGTATAAAAATGCGATAATCACGTATATTTATATTGCCAATTTACTTGATTCATACTATTTCAGTATTTGGATCACTAAAAAAAGGCCATACGTTGACTTGTAAGGCAAATGGTGAAATTAATAAAATAGATATGACCATAATATTTTGATTTGTTTTTTTAATTGTATAAATTAAATTAAGAAAAAATGGATCTGCTAATTAATGATGACATCTAAATGTATTAATAATCACCTAGACCATCTCCAATTGGATCATCAAATCTTACACTAAACATTAAATTCGGTGTAAATGTTACTATTCACATCTCCAATGAGGTCGCTATTTTTCACACTAAATTTAGTGTGATAATAGTATCACACTATATTTGGTGTAACACTATTTTTAACACTACATTTCAATGTAAAAAGGATTTGGTGTAAAAAATAGTGTTACCCATTGGAGAAGATTTACTAGTAACACTAAATCTTACACTATTTCTTACACTACTTTTGACATTTGGTGTAAAAAATAGTGTTACCCATTGAAGATGCTCTTAATAAAAAATATAAGTTACTAAAATCAATATTTTTCTTATATAAATGTATAAGCCCAAATACCCCCATTAAGTCGTTAGTAACCCTTAGTTGTTTTTACGAAGATAGATGACCAAACAATTAAGTTCCATTTTTTGTTGTTATAACCAAGTTGAACAATCTTATATGACTCAAGAAGTATTGAAATAGATGTGCTATCAACTTTTTACTAGAGATACTTCTTGAAAAAACGTTTTATGAATAGTTTTTTCAAGAAGTTTTGTCAGTATAGAAAAAGTACCAAGTATGTAGCTGTTATAATAGAAAACTTTATAAGATTTAAGTTAATGGGATTAGACAATAAAATGTCATATCTCAAGGTGTTAGATTATGTTTACCCTAAAGTTTCATCGAGATTTTATATCGAAATTCCTACATAACAACCTAATAGCTAATTATCACCAAATAAACTTGTTTACACTGTTAAATTAATGAAAGGAATTAATTTTCTACCTTCTTAGTACTACGACATAGAATCAAAAAAGATTGTTGATTGGCTGATTTTGGAACCCATTATTGATACTTGACAAAATGCAAGATATACTTAACAAAATGTGTCTACGGTCGAATGCATTTAGATATAGGATTGGGCAAAGAAGAATTGACACGACTTAGAGAAAAGGAAGACACTTTTCTTTGAATATATAAAAGGTCTTAACTTTGGCTCGACAATAATGTAACTTTGTATGTGCAAAAACAAGAAGTGGATTGGCTATGTGTAATAGAAAGACGCAACTAAATACTAAACGATATTTATAAAGAAGTTGTTCCATAAAAGATAGATAGTTGATTAACAAATAAACTCGTTCCGTATTGTTAACTTAAAACTTATACCCTTTTATGCCACAAGCTTAACAACTTGTATCCAAGGCCAGGTGCATAGACACCTAGGTTCGAGAAAGAATGTGTTCACAAAACTTGTAAAATAAAACACATTGGTCTTCGAATAAATAAGGTTCAACCATGGGCATGGCAACATCAAAGAGGTGTGTATGGGAATATTTTTGAAAAACTGTGCAAAAACAAGATGGCGATGGAGAAAATGTAACACACCATTTAGAACTAAATACTCAACAAGACTTTATATTAAAATTCCTTCGTAAGAATTTAATATATAGCTTAATTCCCATATAAACTTGTTATACATTGTTAAATAAGAAATCTTTTTCATTCATTTTGTAACGTCACTGAGAAAATGAAAAAAAAGCATTCATTGATCGGTTTGGAATCCATTGTAGATAGTTATCGATTTTGTTTCAAATAAATGCAAATTACGCTTCACATTTGGCACTATAAATGAAGGATGTACTTTATAACGTGTCTAACGTTCAAATATTAACCTAGGTTTCAGCAAGGTAACATCAACAAGACTTGTAAAATACAAGAACTAGTCTCGAAAATACAAGGTCCAGCCTTAGGCATGACAACAACGAAAAGTTGTATGTGAAATATTTGAATGCATGTGTAAAATCATGATGAGAATTCGGCATGTAACCGAAAGATGTAATACTATATTCTCAACGAGATTTTATAGCGCATATCTTCATAAAAGTTAGGAAGTTAATTAACAAATAAACTCGTTATACATCGCTAAGTGACATAAAACATTTAATCTTTTATTACTACGTAGACATCGCAAAAGGTTGTTTTCAATTGATTCGGTAACCAATTGTCGATAGGTATCATTTTTTGTTTAATTGAATACATACTAAGCGATACTTAATAAAACATTGTCTAAGACTTGTAAAATGAAAGGTGCAACATTGGACATGTCAACATTGAAAAGTTGTACATTGGGATATATATTTGAAAAAAAGAAGTAGCATGAACATGACAGCGATTGGACATTGCTACTAGAAAGATGCAAAAACTAAATTTTCAATGAGATTTTACATTGAAATTCTTCCATAAAATTTAACGTGCTAATTAGTAAATAACTAAAGTTAAAAGAAAGTTTCTACTCTTTTAGTACTACTAGATAGAAATCGAAACTAAAGTTTCTTGATTGATCCAATTGTGAATCCACTATTGATTAAAGGATTTTAAAAGAAACAGATTTTTAATATTTTGTAAAGATCGGTCGTATACAAAAATCTCACAATTCTTGAGTGAAAATACATCTTTGATCAAATTTCATTCCATCGTTTAGTTTATTTTTAAAGAAATTTTCAAAATCCATCAAATTTTACAATCAAAGGTATTTCAACATTCCTTCACTACAATAGGATTTTGGAAGAATAATGTACTTTCAAAATTCTAAATATATACTTTAAACTATATATAATTTTATTTTTTATTCTAATTTTACTTTTTCGGAATCTTTTTTTATTTTTTTTAAGAGTATACTTTTCCTCAGCTGGAAATTTATACAAAATCTATTTTAACGAAATTTGTCTTCATATTTATTTAGTATAATAGTTAATTTTTGTAATTAAAATTAAAAAAAAAATACTTAATCTATACATAATAAAAGAGTAACCGGATGCCACGTGTCGCTCTCTTGTGAGCCGAAATCTGTATTTGTTTACATAAACTTAAACATGGACGCATTTTTCACTTTCAATTGCGTTTTTCACTTTCAATTCGTTTATGCATAATAAAATTCACTAATTTCTTTTACGTATTCAAAATATAAAATATATATATCAAAATAATTATTGACACCTCTATCTATCTATTTGTTTTGAATATATATAATCAAGATAATTATTGAATTTTAACAAAATTATTTTAGGTAATTAATTTTATTTTAACGTTGTTCAAGTTAATATATGTATTGCATATAAACTCATAAAACTGACACGAAATAAGATTATCTATTTAAGTACTTAATAGCTTAAGATGTTTTGATTCGCATTGCGCGCGTACGTATCTAGTTATTTTATATGTATTTATGTTACAAGATAGAATTAGCTATCTTGAAACAACTTTAGTATTGATTACCAAAGGAGTGTTAGCTTAGTGGTAAGACTTGGGCACTACATAGTGGTGAACCCGAGTTCGAGCCCTGGGAGACGCATTCTGGAGGTACGGGGGCTTCGACACCGGGCTGCATGCTTTAGCAGTCGGGTTTCGGCCCAAAATTGCCGAGGATTAGTCTGGGCCCAATGTGGTCTGAGATACCTCTTCCAAAAAAAAAAACTTTAGTATATTTAGTAAAGTGATTTGGTTTATAGCTATATTTGGGTTGTGAACTTATACTATTTTATAACCACAAGGTTGTGGCGTACTCGTTAAGGCCTGTGGAGGAAGTGGCTAATTAACCCTTTTACCCCAGGTTCGAATCCAGACGCTTTCAGATTGTGGCCATTGAGGATTAACTCAGAACAACAAGTTTTAGTTGTCTGTGAACCTTGCCGGGATTAGTCGGGGTAAAGTCCCGAATACCCTTCCAAAAAAAACTTATACTATTTTACACATTAAAAAATTATTTTATTAAAGTATTTTTAGTTTTAAAAAAAATTTTAAAAAAGCATTTTGGTCAATATTCTATATTTTAAAGCTATATTTTATAAACCAAAAAAAAAAACAAATTTTAATTTCTTAACAAGTTACATTTCAATGTTTATCAATCAAACTATTTCAATGTCTGCAAACAAAACTCGTAGTAAAAATTGATAATATTTAATTCCAATTCTCTTCAAAATCAATTTCATTTAAAAGATTTACATTTGTTTTAAAATATTATACGAATCAAATTTCATCTAAGAATAAAGTTTAACATAGAAGAAATGAAAGGAAAGTTCCATAATGGATTTTGATGGGTGACTTGCATAAAATGGGCATGTTACTTGCGGTATGTGAAAGGCTACTTGTGTAACAAATGCTCAACAAAAAATCTTAAATGCCACATTAAATTGTATTAAAAAGGTCAAATTTCAACGTCATGGATTTTCTACAAGAAACAAAGTCAACGATATTCTAGTAAAGAAATTACCTTTGAGTGTTCAAAATATATAAATTTACTTATTTCCACATGTGTACAATAGATATTTTCTAAAAAAGCTTAAGTTGGCTTTTATGGTGCATTTGGTATAGAGAATAGGGTGGGATAGGATTGAACAAAACAAACTTGTTTTATGTTTGGTAAACATTTATGTGGGACACGTCAGAATTAAGTAGAACAAGAGTGGCACATGCCTGTTCCATCCTACCCACTGGAACCAAGTAGAACAAGGTCAGATGTACCATTATACCTCTCAAAATACAGATTGATTTTCTCTTTCACGATAATTGCCTCATACAGTCATCTAGGGGTGAGCACTCATCACTCGAACCCACTCGAAAACCCGAATAAAACATTTCATACCTGAAACCCGATTGAAAATCCAACTAATAATGTATATTGCCAATATTTATCTCGCAAACTATGATTTTTGATTATATATTTGATTATAGTTTTGTTGGTACATAGATTTCAGATTTTTTGTAGTTAATTTTCATTTAGATTGACTATTAGGTAAAAAAAAACACTAAAAATCTCATCAAGGATAAAATGGTAATTAGTCAGTCATGTTCGGTCTAGTCCTGCCCTGTCATGTCTTACCAAACGTTGAACAGTTATCTTTTCATGTCCGTTCTATCTTGTCTTGTTATGTCCTGTCTGATACCAAATGTACACTTGAGACAATTCTTAAAATAAATTTTACATAAAATCATACAAATCTCTATTGATCTTTTAAATGTATATTATCAAAATGTGCAATAAAATAGATCTGGACATCTAATTATATCAATAGTTTAAGAAGAATTTTAAGTTTATAACACTAACAATTGTGTTATATATATACTACACATATATATATATACACAGGGGTGCCATGTGACTAGGCCAAGAGGGTACGACCTAGGGTATCATCAAGTCAAGGAGCATCATCAAGTCCAGCCCAAATACCTATTAGGCTACACGCACCCAACCCACTGAACCCAATCAACCCACTCACTTTTTGAATGCCACATCAGCTGCCACATCAACTTTTGGTCAACCCTCTCTTTACCCTCCCATAACCCTCTACAACACACACCCAACCCTCCCAACCCTCTCACTTTTCAATTTATTTTATTTATTTTATTTATTTTATTATTTAAATAATATAATTAAATAAATAATATTGTTAAAAATAAGTTAAAAATTCTAATATTAATAAAAGTTACATAATTAACTAAACTAAAATTAAGTAAACTAAAAAAATTACGAAAAAAATAAACTAAAAAAATACCAAAATAAATAAACTAAAACTTGAAGTCGTGTCTCGCTCTTAGTACAGCCTTTTTTTGCAACACGGCTTCCAACTCCAAACCCGAAAGGTGGTCATGCGGGGTTTTGCAGAACAACCAGTCTTGCTCATATTGCGCATGTAGTTAGAGTTGGAGTTTTTTTTCTTCGAGGTCTGCATTTTGCTTATCGAGTTCAAGTTTTTTCATCTTGTACTCCATTTTTTCCGCCAAATTGCGGTCCCACGACTCATACAGTTCGGTCGTGGGGGTGGAAGATTGGCCCCCTCTAAGGGCCTTTTTCGCCTTGCCCCGACCTACGGGTCGTTTAGGTGGCGGAACCTCGACCTCGTCGGAATCTTGACCAAAGTGAGCGTCGGAAGACCCGGACGTGCGAGTACGTTTTGTTGAGCGAGACGAAGACCCACCGGACATTAACGGAACTGCAACCTATTTAGGGCTGTGACGGACTATCTCCCAACAGTTTTCGAAGGGGAAAGCACCGCCCTCCGTCATTTGGTATTGGGAACGAACCTTTTTTAGAAGGTTGACGTCGCTTTCTCCGCTAGGCCTATTGTTCATTATTTGGTTGTATATTCCGTTGAAGGCCATGATTTTTTTGTTCATCGCCTTCCATTTTGCAGTCAGTTGGTGGTGGGTTCTGTATGGGGCGACTTGAAGTCGGGCGTAAAACGACCGCTCGATGACTTCCAAAATTGAATTACAAATAAATTAACAAAAAAAATTAATGAATAAATTAACGAAAAAATAAACGAATAACTTAACAAATTAACGAAAAAATATACTAGATCTTTGCGCGTTACCGGATGCGGGGTTCTCGGACTCGTTAATCCACGACTGGCATAACGCTACTTCCTCCTCGGGTGTCCATTTTTTTGCAGTTGCGCGGGTGGGGAAGGTTTGTTTCGGTTTTTCGGGGAAAAGCTCGGGTTCGGACTCGGGTTCGGCCTCGGGTGAAGCGGAACCTTCGGTTGGCAACCGTTGGGTTTCCGGAACATACGAATGTGTTTCGCTTGAATCGGAACCCGAGGCTGTTTCACGGGGTATGAAATCGGGGTAACCCGTATTTCCGCGGTTATAATCCGTATTGACACCGGATGTCCCGTAGTGGGTGGGAAAGGCCGTATTAGAAAATTGGGTGGGAAAGTAATTTGGAGGGTAAGGAAAGAAATTTGGCGCATAACCGGTTCCGTAACCGGTGTTTTGTGTATCAAAATGCGGTATAAACGGCGGTTGTTTTTGAGCGTCAAATTGCGGTATATACGGTTCGTGGTTCGCGTAATCGACGAATGCCGACCCACCGTCGAATCCCGACCCACCGGCACCTCCCGACGGACCGGCACCTCCCGAACCACCGCCACCTCTCGAACCTCTTCCTCGTGAACCACCTCGCGAACCACCGGCACCACGTGAACCTCTTCCTCGTACCGACGTGTTTGGATTCATGGTTGTTTTGTGTAAGAAATTTGGTTGGAGGATGAAGAAATTTGTGTAAGATATTTGGTTGGGTATGTGTATATGTTGTGTATGGAGGGTATATATATAGAAGGTATTAAATGAAAAAGAAAAAAAAAAGAAAAATATATATATATATATACGTTGGGAGAGAGCCGTTTGGCAACGGCTCTCCCAACCCGCCGGCTTCTCATCCTCGCACACCCAACCCGCTGAACCCGGCGGCTTTACTCGCTGGAACCCGCTGGTAACCCAGCGTACCGGTGCGTGTAGCCTTAGTAGGTTCATTTTTAGACTTTTTAGGTCAATTACCATTATACATCATTCGATCACTGGCCCGTTCATCTACCCAAACACACTTATATTTTCGCGGCCTTCTTTCTTTCCCGATACGGAGTCCACCTTCGATTAATCACCTAATCGGTCCACCTTTTAATTTTTCTAAATTCTAATATGTTTTTGTTCGATAATCCGAATATGATTTGTCTAAACTCTAAAGAAACTCAGTAACTCATTGTTTGTTCTCTTTTTAATCACTTAATCAACTATCATCTTATCCATCGATTCAACATTCAAGATTGCCCTTTAATTTGTTTGTGTTTGTAAATTAATTGGTAAAATGATAGATATTTTTGTTTCAAAAAATACATGAAGGCATCGTTTTAGGTGATTGCATTTTATGTTTTATTACACATGGTTTTGCCGGGTTGTATCATTTTTCTTTTAATTAAAATCCAACGTATGGGTTTTGGTTTATCTCTTGGCCCCGTTGTTTTTTGGTTTTTTGTTTGCATAATAAAAGGGCATTTTATTGGCTTTTCATCATAGGCATTCGAAATCTCAAGGTCAGCCTGTATATATATAACACTTTATTGATGGAATGAGAGATTACTCTTCTACTTCTTATCTTTTTATATACATAATATGTATGATCCAACGAAAAACAATCTAATTTATGTGAATATGAAAAAGAATATGGGCCACATACTAAAAAGTAATTTTACAAATTAGGGTAATTACTGTTTTGAATTGCATATATTTGAAACACTTATTATATTTTTTAGATTTAGTTGTTTTTTTATTAATTCATAATTTATTTATCTAGTTTAATATATATTTTTTCTGTATATACATTTTTAATATATAAATAAAACTTTACACTTTTCATTAAACATAACATATAACTGTTTTGCATATATTTTTCACCATTTTTCATGCATTAGATAGTTTCTTTTTCCTTTTAGTTAGTTAGTTCGTGCATATTTTCCGTCTATTTTGCATTTTTCCATTTTAAAGTGCGATTGTTGAGTATTGGTGCATTAACCGGGTATTTGAGCTTATTGTATAGGAATTTGGTTTAGATGGTGACGACGTGCGCGATGGAGCTAAGGAGGATCGAGAGGCGGTTCGGGATGATTTGGTGAACGGAGATGCGGAGCCTAAAGGCGATGGAGTGAAGACGGATGAAGGAAGCGGTGAACCGGAGTTAGAAGCAAAGAAGGAGCAAAAGGAGTGAAGAAACAGCTAGCTAGCGATCGCTAGCCATTCTTGCTAGCGATCGCTAGGGTCGCAAACCATCCCCGTGTGTTTTTCTTGTTTTGGCCGTTTTTGACTTTTTCTGGAGTATAAATGTGGGTTTTGACTGTTTTAGTTGGCAGTTTTTAGTTTCACCTTTGATAACAACTTTTTGAAAGAATTTTGGTGGGATTTTGGATCTAAGAAGCTAGGGTTTCATTTTTGGGAGGAGCTCTACTAAGCCTTGGATGAGAGCTTCAAATCCTTCATCAATGGTGGCTTGATCTTCTTTGATGAACTTAGTACATCCTTGAGCTATTAGTATCTCTTTTCCCTATTTCCTTTAAGCATTTGATTAGTGTAATTGTTGAATTGAATGTTTAGATCTATGAAATTGATGATTCTATTGCTTAATTTCTGCAATTGTAGTTTAGTAGCTTTAATTCATGCCTTCAATTTGAGTAGATTTCCTTCATTAGGTAGTTTATGATTTGGTTAATTGATTGCATGTAGTTGTGGTGTGTTGATAATGGTGATGATGATGATTAGTTCACTTTGTTAATTTTAGGCAAATAGATTAGGTTAATTGAATGATTCACTTGTATGTTGATGCATGTTGATTTCAATTGTAGATCTAGGATTTAGATCTCATTTGATTAGGATATTATGTGTTTAATATAGATCTAGGTCAAATAATTGTGCGTATGTAGGAAATCGATATCGAATCACGATCGATAAGTCTCGATCAATTTATGTTTTTCATAACAAAAGTGAATCATCGATGAAGATGTGATTTGTTTAACGGAAGTTAGCAATCTTTCGATATCGATGATTTACGATAACTTTTAACAACGGTTGATCGGACGGAAGTTCGTTAACACGTTCAATGAATTGATCGAGAGCTTATGACCACATCATGGAAATAGATGTATGTTGTAATCTGGAGCATTTCCGGACGATGTTTTCATAGGAAATGATACGGAAGTAATCATATTTCTAGGGAAATGGTCTAGCTATCTCGGAAGAGTTATAGATGTTTCCTACGGAATCCACTTAGCGATCGGGATACGATATCCATATTTCCTATTCGTGTTTGTTCATGTCCCGTGTTTGTTCGTGTCTCGTGTTTGTTTCCTTGTTTTCACATGTTCGTTACTTGTTCAAATGTGTTCGTTGTTCCTTTTTCGCGTAGCAAGATGTCTAAGCTTTAGGCTAGTTAAGTAGATTTTCCTCTTGTAGCTAGAAACCAATTCCCGAACTTGAATTTCACATAACTTGCAAATTGGAAATGCAACACCATGCTTTGTCCGTTTTCTCCCCGTGTTCGACCCGTATGCTACGATACGATACCGTACGCTTGCGGTTTTATAAAATAAAGCTTGATTTTCGATTAAAAACGCGTACAATTCGAGCGAAACAATAACATATGACTTCCACAATCTTTTTCACCATTTTTTGATATCCATAATCTATTTTGGTACATATCACATGATAATTATGTTTAAATATAAGTGATATATTATTACATGTGATATTATTTTAATTTGAAAAGTAAAGATAGCAATCAAATAAAATATTGTAAGGGAGCGGGGTTGTATGCAATACAACAAAATTATTGTGGAAAATAAGGGTGCGTTTAGTATACAGACAGGACATGACAGGACAATGTAAAACAGGACAAGACCGGACATAACAGTTGTTCAGCGTTTGGTAAGACATGACAGGACTGGACTAGACAAAACATGACTGATCAAATGACCATTTTACTCCCGGTAAAATTTTTAGTGTTTTTTACCTAATAGTCAATGTAAATGAAAATTAACAAAAAAAACTCCAATCTATGTAACAACAAAACTTTAATTAAGTATATAAGCAAAAAATATAACTTACAAGATAAATAGTAGCAATATAATGAAAAATTTACTCCTATATAAATATCCCAAGTGTTCTTCAAAAGAAAGCAAGGAGAGAGGTGGAGAAGCCATGGTTTTAGAGAACAAGAGAAGAATAAGTCCAACAAGTCCAAACTAGTTTTATCACCATTTTCTATATACATCACATAAAGACATGATGATTGGATTAAATTCACGTGAGACCAAACTGTTTTCGTAAGATCGGTGAGACCATCATATTTTACATGAAACTTTACATCAAAACGTCTGTGAAGATAAAAAAAAATTGAACATTCATAGTAAATATAATGTAAATGTTATGTTCACGGTGTTTTTTGATGTCAAAGTTCAATTTTTTTATAACTTCATAGCATTTTCGTTGTGAAGGTTCACATTATTTATTTTAAACTTCACAGCATTTGAGCTGTGAAGGTTTCGTTTTAACCTTTTTGGATATTTTTTACCTCGAAAGTGTTTTTTAGGTGTGAGTATTCGAGTTTTATTTACCTTCACGATGTTTTTTTTGTTGTGAATTTCATACGTTAGGTATTGGTCTCACGCGGTCTCACGGAAACAGATTGGTCTCACGTGAACCTAAGTCATGATGATTAATAATGAATATTATTAACTTTCATATATATATATATATATATATATATATATATATAGAGAGAGAGAGAGAGAGAGAGATAGAGAGAGAGAGTGAGTTAGATTCAAACAAGAACAATTTCATTTTATAGAAATAAAGGAACAAATCTTAACCACATATCTATAGTTAGTAAACAAAAAAGTAAATCAATATTAATATAATTACTTAAAGGGTATTTTAGGAAAGTATTTACTATTGATTAAATATTTTACTGTAATTTTAAACATAAAATATCTTATCAAATTTGATTTTTCCTCTATTTTTTTTTCAAAAATTCATATAGAGCTTCATCATTTCAAATAATTCATAGAGTAAACTACGATTTTCGTCCCTGTGGTTTGATGATTATAACTATTTTCGTCCCTGTGGTTTGAAAATTGCTTTTTTTGTTCTTGTCGTTTCAATTTATTTCTATTTTCGTCCCCCCCTCTAACTCTACTAACAAAATGTGTTAAAATGTCAAAAAATTTCTTCTTTTGAAAACTTACATATTCAATCCTTGTGGTTTGTAAAGTCATAAATATTTATCTTTAAATTTCAAAAATTTTAAAACTTATATATTGGTTTTTTGTTTTTTAGTTTTTTAGTTTTTAGTTATTTCTTTATTATATTTCTATATTATATGTTGCCACTTCCCTTTCTTTATGATAATGAAACCCTCCGATCAAAACCAATCCAATAAAGAAATTTTTATAAAAGACTATATACACATATATAGCATATATATGTGTGTTTTCTTAATTTAAATTATAATTTTCTTTTTATAGTTTTATTTATTTATTTACTTAAGATCTTTATTACTATATAAAAATAAGTAAAACTATTAATTTTTATTTATAAGTATGAGTAAAGCGTACTTAAAATAAACAAGATTTTTATTTATTAGTGTGAGTAAAGCGTATTTAAAATAAGTAAACTATTAATTTTTACTTATTTTAAATTATCATATGAAAAGTTTAATATTACTCGTGAAAAAAATAGTTTTATTTTATACCAACCGGTTGTTTTTGTTAAATACGTTTTACTCACAATAATCCGTATACTCATTTATACTTTACTTTTTATTAATTAATTTTAATATTTAATATTTAAATTTAGAAAATGATACACATATATATAATGTTGTATATAATATATAGTATAGAAATATAATAAATAATAATAATAAAAAAAGAAGTAATTTAAATTAAGATAACACATATATATGCTATATATTTGTGTATATATATACAATTTAAAAAAAATGTGTATAATATATTATATGAAGATATAATAAAAAAATAATTAAAAACTAATAAGAAAAAACCAATATATAAATTTTGAAGTTTTTGAAATTTAAGAATAAATATTTATGACTTTATAAACTACAAGGATTGAATATGTAACTTTTCAAAAAAAGAATTTTTTTGACATTTTAACATCTTTTGTTAGCAAAGTTAGAGGCAAAGACGAAAATAGAAATAAATAGAAAGCACAAGGACGAAAATAGTTATAATCATCAAAACCACAGGGACGAAAATCGTAGTTTACTCTATATTATTACTTTTCCACTCTACCAATTTTACCTCTAAAAGTAATAACCCTTGATGGAAAGTAAAGAACTTTCCCCATTAACTATTATAGTGTCATTCAATATGATACAATTTCTTTCTACAAAATATGTGGTTATAATAAGATTTATTTGTTCCTACATATTGGGGTGGTTTTTGTATTAACCTGCCTGTAATATATATATATATATATATATAGGGAAGGGTTCAAACGAGAACCATATCTATTTGTGAGAACGCAAGAACCTTCGCCCATGTACAAAATCATGTATGATTAATGTACAAAATCATATATGATTTAAGTAGAAAATCATATATATAATTTACGTACAAAATCATATATGATTCATATATAAAATCACATGTACAAAAATCACATATATAATTCACATACAAAATCATATATGATTCACATATAAAATCACATGTGTAAAATCATAGGTGATTTTGTACATGGTCTACTTCCCATTTTTTTGTTATTGTTGAATCATATATGATTATGTACATGAAAAAAGGTTCTCGCGTTATCGCAAATAGTAAGGGTTCTCGTTTGAACCTCCACCTATATATATATATATATTTATATATAATCTATATATTGTGTCGGTTGAATCCCTACTTTTTAGCTATTTATTTTACTTTTAATCTTCAAAGTTTCACTTAATACCCTTATAATTAGTTATAAGTTTTACTTTTAATTTATTGTTTTTTAATTTTTTATTTTATACCCTTATCATATAACACAAATAATCATGTATTATAATTCTATTGTCAATACTTTCAAAATAAACTAATTATTAGATATAATACTATTAAACATAATTTAAATTAAGCATATCATAATTATAATATAAGTTTTTTGGTATGAATTAATTTTTTTAAAATTATCCCGTGTATTACACGGGATCAAATCTAGTATATATATAGGGAAAAGTTCAAATGAGAAGTGTTATAAAAATGAGGAGTAGAGAAGTGATCTCTACCACTCATCCGGTCAATAAAGGCGGCTTTGACCGGTTGCGGTGGACGAGATCACAGAGGATTGACGCGATTCATGGAGGGTAGAGACGATTAAAGAAGGGTGACCCGATCAAAGCCGCCTTTATTGACCGGATGAGTGGTGAAAATCACTTCTTTACTTCTCATTTTTATAGCACTTCTCATTTGAACCTAATACTATATATATACGAAAGTTCATTTAAAAACCAAAACATTAGTAAAAACTGTAAAAAACTCATGATTTTTTTGGCTTAAATTCGTGGAGTTGTTTAATATGATGCGAAAGTTTCATATAATTTATTTTTGATGAAATTGTGTCATATTTCGGTGTTTTTTTTATGTAAAATGAAAATGTTTCACACTTTTTTTATTCTTATGAAATGTTTCAAATTTTTTTTAATCCTATAAACCCTTGTATTTTTACAAAAAATAACACCAAAAAATAATAAAATATTATAAGATTTTTACGATCGATTATATTATATTTATTTTATGACTATTAATTATTAAAATAATATTATATAGGTGAGAGGTGAAGATATTACAATTAAAGTAATCTCTATTCTAGGAGGGAATAAAAGTTTAATAATAATTTTATTGTTGAGTAGTAATAATAATGTTATTGCTATCTATCTATCTCTATCTATCCATCAACCAACAACAAACCAAAAGGGGGTGGGGGGTGCGTTGAATTGAAAAAATCAGTAGTGTGTAAAACCCAGCAAACATCAAACATCAAAAAATACTGTTTTCTTTTAAAGGTTTTGTTCTCCAATTTCCATTTCCATGGTGGTTTGATCAAAAACCATCATCATCATCATCATCCATGTCTTTTACGGCCTTCGATTTTCTCCACCAGCGATTCAAGCGCAAGCTTGAAGATTTCGACGACGATGATCTCTCCTCCGAATTAACCTTCGTCAGGATGCGAAAAGATGATCCTAACCCTAACCCTAACCCTAATTCCCCCTTTCCTCCACCACCGCCGCCGCCATCGCTGCTGCTGCTGCCAACAACCCCTTCCTCTCCGTCAATCCTCCTCTCACTTTCAATCTAGGGCTTCTACTTCTTCCTCTGCTTCTTCCTTGTTGTCCTACCCTAATCGCATCCAGTTCTTCGTTCGTATGATCTCGGGAGGTAACACTCTAGTCCTCCATGGAAACCCTCACGATACTGTCAAATTGATCCACGAGAAGATCCAGGCCGTCACCGGAATCCCGATGATCGAGCAGCGGTTGATTTACCAAGGCCGGCAGCTTCAGTGGGACCATACTCTGGCCGAGTGTATGATCAGGAACGACGCCGGACTGCATCTCGTCGGACGGATGAGGAGCACGGAGCATCCGCAAGCTTGGCAATTGGTCGACGATTTGGTTTCGACGATTTACCGGCTGTGTAAGGGGGAGAAGGGGGTTTGTTTGAAGTCTGTGAAGCCTAAGCTGATAGAGTTCTTAAACATGACGGCGAAGAACAACGTCGATCGCGACCACCTGGCGCCGCACCTCAACATCTTCCTGTCGTTGTGCGCCCCTGCCGCGCTCGTGATGCTCTACATGTCGCCACACCAAGGTAATCGAGACTGTGCTGAAGAGTTAATTCGACATTTTATTGATTCCGGTAGGGATATGTTGCCAAAACCTATATATTCGCAATGTGCGCCTGTGGTGTTGGAGTTCTGTAAATTGATTGGTAGAACGGCTGCGCGTGATGATCCATTGTATACTTTATGCCGTGGTAGTCTGGCATCGATGGTGGAGGACCTCAGGATCGGAAGGAGTTTGAGGAGTTATGAGAACGGTGGTGGTAACAATAAGCCCGTGACCAATATTGCAGTGGAGGATATCTTTCCGTTTGTGGCCGAGCTCGCAAATTTGCTCTCGGAGACTTTGGTTTCGAGTATGGAGCCATCAAATAGCGTTGGTCCTTCGCTGTGTGACGTCAATAACTTTGCCGCATTCTTGCGGCCGCTAAGGGCTGCGATCAAAGATCAGCCAGATTTCGGGGGGCTCATACCGATGCCGATTAGGTACAGCCTTCCTTGTTATAGAGATGAAATCAAACTGTTATACGCTCTCTTCGATGAGTTGTTTGAGAAAGTGCAAATGTGTCTTGATAAAATGGAGGGTGACTTGGTGATGGAAGATACCGAAGAAGTTGGATGGGATCAATACCTTGCTATCTTGAAGGAGTTGCGTGGTATTGCGAAACTGTATCAAGGGGTGGAAGATTCCTTCTGGAAGAGTTTGAAGCGGAACAAGGTTTCTTTGAGCTATCTGATTATTAGATATGCGACGAGAGACGAGGACTATAAATGGATTCTTGAGCATAAGGAGCTTTTGGACTTTGAATCTAGGAGGCATTTGGTTATGTTGTTGCTTCCGGAGATGAAGGATGAGTATGAGGAGCTCCATGAGATGCTTATTGACAGATCTCAATTGTTGGCTGAATCTTTCGAGTATATTACGCGGGCAGATCCTGATATGCTACGTGGTGGGTTATTTATGGAATTCAAGAATGAGGAAGCTACTGGTCCTGGCGTATTACGTGAATGGTTTTTCTTGGTTTGTCGAGATATCTTTAATCCTCAAAATGCTCTATTTGTAGCTTGCCCAAATGACCGTAGAAGGTTCTTTCCCAATCCAGGTAAGCTTCTTTTCGCTTCAAACATTTCACCCTTTTATCATACATATATTGTTTTCTATTGCCTGGTCAAGGTTTATTAACATGTTGGTTTACATTACTTTCCGACGGAGTTACGAAAAGTGGAAGTATCGTTAGTCTATTTATATTATACATAGAAATATGTGTAGGAATTTAGGCGTAACGTGTAAGTAGAAGTATTGAAACTTATAGGTGTTTGGCTGACTTAATATATGTTTACTATATAGGACATGTAGGATTTAGGTAAAAGTAGAAGTATTAAAACTTATATATAGGGTTGGTCTGTCTTTATTATGTTAACTAAGAGTTAGTCATTAACATGTTCTTTCTATCATCTCACTTTCGAATATTTCAATAAATACATTAAATATCGTCTCCAAAATCTTTTGATTTTCCAAAAGGATAGGTGTTAAAATATTATATACAACAAATCCACTTTCCCAATAATTATCCCTAGTTCTAAGGGGGTGCATGGACACAAGAATTTTCAGTGTAGTAATATCTATGTAGTAAATTACACATCCGGTCTAGTGCTTCTTGTCACTCTGCTGCATGCGTAAACCCTCAAGTCTATTTCCCCCCATTAATTCCTTCTTAAATGGTCGTCAAAGTCAGCCCTTAAATGTTTCACATGCCATGCACGAGCTGAATAGGGAGGGGTTACTCGACAAAAATAGAAGCGAGTTACTAAACGCAAATTAAAAAAAGAAAAAGAAAAAAAAGGGAGCATCATATACCGGACCTGGGGTTGTGTAACCAGTTCATGAGACGTGTACGTTATCCAACCATAGTTGTCAGTAGCGGATAGCTATAAATAGCAATAGCTTACTACTATGCAGTCTATGCTATGTAGCGGATAGTGATAAATTACGACCGCTATTTAATAGTTAGTGATAGCCTTCTACAAGATAAATTATATATTTATATATTAATATATTACCTTAAAAGTCTTAAACTATTATATATATTAGAGAACAAAACATAATACTAAGTGTCTTAAGCCTTAAAATATTATATATATTAGACAACAAAATATAATAGGTTGAACCCTAGTATTTATCGAAGTAAAAAAATATAATTATGAAAATGCCATCGCTATCACTATATACCATATAGCAGTACATGGTCGCTATAGCTATTTTGCGCTATTTATCGCTATTGACAATAGTGTATTCAACCAGAAATATTGGTTGATTAGTTTAATGGATGTGAGATACTTCACCTATATAGAATCTAACACATGTTATGTTGACTAGATGCTGCCGTACATTGTTTGAAGTAAGAATATCGCAACGGTTCAGTTTTCTTCCATTACTGATTGTTGTAACTCGTATAGTAGCAAAGCGAGTATGGAGTGATGGATTGTTTAGGATAAGTGTAGAAAGCTGAGGAAATGGAAGTGATTGATTGTTGTATTAGTTTTCCTTCTAATCTCCGGCAAGTTAGTCATAATTCTACAAATACTTCATAATGATGATATCCATTTCCAAAGCAATGTGTTTGTCTGACCCATCAGGTTATGTATGGAAAAGCTTAGGGTGTGTTTAGTTGTGGAAAGCTGTTTTTCATTTTCATAGAAAACGTTTGCAGAAAGTGGAGCTGAGTTTTTCATTTTCAGTTTTCTATAAAAAAATTTAGAGAACATGTTTGGTTGAAATGGTGGAGTTGTCATTTTCCATTTTAGAAAATTAATAACTCCTTCAGAAAATTCTGAAAAACTATGAAAATCAGTATTATAAATTTATATAGAAGTTAGAAAACATAAAATTTTCATTTTCTTTGAAAGCTTATGAAAACTGAATGAACCAAAAGCGTTTTCTAAATTTTCATTTTTCTTGGAAACGTGAAAAAATTTCCACAACCAAACGCACCCTTAGTCCTTCGTTCTCTGTTGCTCTGCTTGTAATCCGTTGTAGGTTTCCATAATATTTTGGTTTTTCCAATTGTATGTTTTGTCATATGTGTTGTATGAAAAACCATCTCTAGAGTTCCAACTTTGTTTACAAGTATCATATTCTAAATCTGCATGCCTTTCATTCTCTGTGCTCACTAACGACAACCCCTTTGAGTATCTAGAATTTTACCATGGAGCTAGAATTGTGATGGAACTTGGTTTATGAATGGTTTAGATCTTCGATTACTCAATCATGATCTAAAGTTCTTATGACCAACAAAGTATCTATGAAATAGAGAAACCCAATTAGATTACATTTTCAGTAAGTTGAATGTAACATAAATATGGATGCATAGCTCCACAAGGATGGATGTGGGCTGGAGGGTTATTGATTGAGGAGGATAATGAATTGGCTTTAGATGCTAGTTATCTTCTTGAGATATGGGGATCGAATATATGTATATTTGGTTGACATGGATGCTTCAGAATGTCACAATCTGCAGCCAAGTATTGTATATCTATTAGAACTTTTTAGAAGTAAATATTCATGTGTCTATTTCAATATGCATTTAAAGAATTCCATTGACATGCTGTGGGAGAGGCTATAAATTAAAGAGTGTTGATGTTCTTCTTGACAACTGTATATGGTGGCAACTTTGCAAAGACATGGCTCTAGATTGGTGAATGATATATACCTGATATGGTTATAATATATATTGATATCATAAGAATGTTTGTGGTGGTTTCGGCCTTTTGTAATTTAAAATCTTATTGCTTTCGCCTTTCGGTTGGATTGATTGAAGCAAGATACTTGAGTTTATCTGTAGACCAGTGAGTTAATTACAGGCCTGCTTAAGCTTCACTACCTTGGAAGTTATACTGGGAGAGAAAAAGAAATAGAAAGGAGAAGATCTTGATTCTTGAATGATGCTTGTGTTTGTTAGTCTGTGCACCAAATAGATGTTATGTGACTCCATAACCACTGTTGTCTCAGGCGAAACCTAAGTACTATATTTTGCAAGACAGACCATAGTAGTTTGGACATCAAACAAATTCTACGAAATCATATGAGCTTATTCAGTTATCATGATCCAAGTTTTCTTGCTCCAATAATAAGCTTTAGAATATGCTTGGGTTGTCTCTGTAGACAGCTACAATCCTAAGCCAGAGTAGTAAACAACCCTTCAGTTTCTTTAGAGTGCTGCATATAAGTTCAATTTCTTCAAATTGCTTACATGTTACTTTTAACCGACATGTTCTGGTTGGTAATTTGTGCGATCTTGTGGTGTTGTGATAACAGAGGGTCACTCACTGATGGTAGCCTAGGTGTCTGAATACTTGTCTTTAGTTTACATGTTTGACAACATGCTTAATTAATAAAAATTAGAAAATGCTTGTAAGAATGCATGAATCTATGTTATATGAACTTCCACCCTTATGAGTACAATGGTTTAGAAAGTGTTTGGATGGCATGGAAGTTCAATGGCCATAACACCATACCCTAGTCCCCATCTTATGCTTTCTTTTTTCTTCTGAAGTAGAATTGATTTCTGATTCTCTATACTAATTGCTACTATGGCTTTATCATTTTCTTGCATGCTTTCCAGTACTGAGTTTTGGTTTTTATCTGCCTTTAAAAATGTTAGTGAAAGAAATAGCGATGGTTCCATTACTCTTTACACTATGCACCTTAGAATTCCTCTTGAAATCACCTCTTGGACCTTCCTCTTATAATTTTGAAAAATCCTGTATTTAAAAAGTTGTTTAACTGACATTCTCTAGGTTACTGTATCTTAGGTTCTAGAATTCCTCTCCTTTATGCAGTTGGTTATCAAGATATTCTTATTTAACACAGAATAGCAAGTTGTGCATATCTTTTGTGTTATCTTTTCTTTTAAATTGTGAAGCATGTTTGTTGGGTATATCTATTCGTGTTAATTGACATGCTATAAACCAGGACTTTGGCAAATACTGCTGTAAACTATTATGCCAAGTTCCCGAGATACCTAGGGTGCGTTTGGTTTTGGAAAACTATTTTCATTTTCCTAGAAAATGTTTTCAGAAAATGGAGTTCAGTTTTCATTTTCAGTTTTCTATGAAAATTTTAGAAAACACGTTTGGTTGAAATAGTGGAGTTTTTATATTCCATTTTTGGAAATTAGAAAACGCATTTAGAAAATTTTGGAGAACTACTAAAATCAGTTTTCTAATTTACATAGATGTTAGAAAACAGAAAATTTTCATTTTCTTGGAGAACTTTTGAAAACTGAATGAACCAAACGCTTTTTCTAAGTTTTCATTTTTTTAATAAAATTTCTTGAAGAACTGAAAATTTTTCCACAACCAAACGCACACTTAGTACTTGCTGCAAATTCTGGGTATCTATTGATATCTAGTTGCATCATTACAAGAACCAAGCAGAGGACGAGTCTGACATAGTGGTATAAGCCCTTCATCCGTTCCCAAACTCCAGCTCATGTAATTAGATTGGTAATAAGTCAGAAGAACTAAAGAAGGAATTCTTTTTGAAAGGGTGGAAGAGAGGATGGTGAATCTGGATCAGCCCTGTTCCGGATTCTGGAGAATAAGCTACGATTCTGGTGCTTTGTTATTAAGCAGCTTATTTGACATTTTGACTGTATATTTCAGTCCAGATTGATTGTAAGTGGGTAATTGCTTATCCAACACCCAAGACAACTAGCATGTTCAGCTATACCGCTAATGGTCTATAAATTATCTGATTAAATGTCACGAGTCCCTATTTGTCAACATGCTTCTATATCGTGGAAGGGCACAATCCATGGCTCCATGCTCTTCAATTAACATTATTTAGTTGTAGTTTTCTTTTGAGTAAATTACATATCTGGTCCCTGTGGTTTACACTATATTGCACTGTTGGTCTCTATTTTGAAATAATTATGGAAAAGGTCCCTGTGGTTTACATTATATTGCATGTTGGTCCCTAACCCTAACTCCGTATGAAATCAGTTTGTTAAACATAGAGACCAATAGTGCAATATAGTGTAAACCACAACGACCAACATTGCAATATAGTGTAAACCACAGGGACCATAGTGCAACATAATGTAAACCATAGGGATCTTTTTCATAACTATTTCAAATTAGGAACAAACAATGCAATATAGTATAAACCACAGAGACCATATATGTAATTTACTCTTTACTTTTTTATCGGATGTATTCAATTGTTTATTGTTGTTTTATGCATATTCTATTCAGTTGTTGTTTGATAGCACAATTTGAAGGTAGTTTGAAACCAGTTTCCTTTCATGTACATACTTTTCACATGAAGTGTCTGTATGAAGTTCATAATTTTTGACAGTTCTGTTATATTATATCTGCAGCATCCAAGGTGGATCCCTTGCACCTTGAATATTTCAACTTTGCGGGTAGGGTAATTGCCTTAGCCTTGATGCATAAAATACAAGTTGGCATCCTCTTTGATCGGGCATTTTTCTTGCAATTGGGTGGAACCAATATCTCTTTGGAAGACATAAAGGATGCAGATCCATACTTGTATAGTAGCTGCAAGAAAATATTGGATATGGATCCCGTAACAGTAGATCAAGATGTCCTTGGTCTAACATTTGTTCGGGAAATCGAAGAATTGGGATCGATGAAAGTCGTGGAACTTTTTGCTGATGGAAAGAACATTGTCGTGAATAGCAGAAACAGGGAGGAGTACGTTAAGCTTCTTATTCAGCATCGTTTTGTAACATCTGTTGCCGAGCAGGTAAGCCATTTTGCTCGGGGATTTGCAGATATCATTGGGGAGGAAAAGATCCAGAAGTTATTTTTCAAGAGCTTAGAGGTTGAGGATCTTGATGGCATGCTGCATGGGAGTGAAAGTCCTATTTCCGTGGAGGATTGGAAGGCGCATACCGAATATAATGGGTATTTGGAAACTGATCCTCAGATATTATGGTTCTGGAAGGTATGTTTTTTGCAAGATTTCCATTCCCTTCTCCCTCCGAAATCTAATGCTCATTTTGCATCTATTTTTTGCCTTTACCATTCAGCTTTTTGTTTTTAGTTTTTTAATCAGTGGGATATCATCAACCAGTGACACTATCTGGTTTCCCCATCATAGCTTACACCATAATAGATGATGCTACAAATCACACTAAGAGTATTAGGTGATTTGTGTACTCTGTTCTTCATCAAATTGTAAATGTGCATACACCTTTTGGACACTAATAGGTAGTGTATGCCTGCAGTTATAAAGGTTATATTTTCTTCTTTCTAAAATAGCGCCCTCTTTAGTTTTTCACAGCCTATATATGGGGTGTTTTCATCAGATAGTCTACACTCATATAAATGATATACTTCCCTATATGCATACCTCCTTTCCCAGAATGAACCTACTTTATAAATACCCTAAGAGAAATAATATTATAAAAGAAAGTGTACTAAGATCAACTCTCACTATGAGTCCCCCACCAAGTTTTCATTTTCTTTAATGAGTATTCACACGGTCACACTCAATATGGGCCAGAATGTTGGTGGAGGTTCTTATATATCGAGTCTAGATCCAGTTTTGAATATTAGTTCAACTAATTTGAGATCATTTATGAAAACTGAAAGTGATAGAATAAAATCAAGTTCATCACTTCTGGATTGTTGACTGATGGTCGAGTAGCACAAAGTGGGTGCTTCTGGTTTTTGTCATTGCGAGATAAAATTGCTAACTAATAAAGTTTATAAGAACTACAACAGGGCTGGTTTTAAACTTTAAACAATGTCCTTATCTTCCCGTCAAGTTATGCACATCAGTTCAACTTGTTACCACTAAACTCTACGCATTTAAGTCTATGTTTGGCTATGAAACTTTTTTATATGGAATTGGTACTGGGATTTCAATCAACTTATCAACACTTCAAGTGTGAAAGAAATGATCACTAAAGGGACTCAATTATACATCAACTCATCTATCGTGTTAGAAAACAAAGAGAAGTTAATGTATGTTTCACCATTTTTCCTGTACTTGCCCTTTTTTCGTATAGCATTTGCTTGCTTATACACAACTCTTGCAAATTTTAGTTGTTCCGCATTTCCATTTAAGAGTACCCTCCTTTTCTCTATTTTGAACACCTTTCACAAGACAAGGGTCTTCATGGAAACAGCCGCTCTACTCTTTTACTCTCCCCAGACACCACTTTTTGGTGGGTTTTGCTGGCTTTGTTTGGTTGGTTTGGTTTTAGAATTTTATTCCATTTATACCCTTATAATCTAGTTGTCGCATCCGCTTTACATAGATCTCATGTTTATTAGTTATCTAGTTTCAACTTTAGAAAACAGAAGATATCGGGAACCAAAATCCGAAAAGGTAGGCGGGGGTATCTAAGGAAATATATAAATGACTAACATCCTTAAAAAGGTTAGCAATTAGAAACTAACTTTGTCTCTTTAACAGATTGTTGGGGAAATGACATCGGAGCAGCGAAAGGTTCTACTCTTCTTTTGGACATCCCTGAAGCATCTACCAGTAGAGGGTTTCGAAGGCTTAGCTTCAAAGCTTTACATTTACAAATCGAATGAATCCGTGGACCTTCTGCCTTCTTCTCATACATGCTTCAACCGATTATGTTTTCCTGCTTACCCGTCGATGAGTGTGATGCGGGAACGGTTAAACATCATCACTCAAGATCATGTGGGCTGCAGCTTTGGAACTTGGTGAAAGGAAGAGGAGAAGTTTTGAGACAAAGGAGATATCATTGCACATATAACAAGTACTTTGTACTCATCTTGTGCAGATAATAGGGGTAAGTTGGTAAATTTATCTTTGAAAGTTTTCAATCTAGATTAAGTAAGAATGCAGTCATACTGCCGCTCTTGTGTTCTTCCTTTGACTGTTGTAGGGTCTGAGTCTGTCATGTTTATAACTAGGTATATATATAAATATTATTATGAATAAATTAGGCTGCTTTAAACTTCATTAACAATATCGCATATATGGTACATGGTTCAAAATATGTTTTTTGTTTGTACAGTATGAGAACATGTGGAAAGATTCCCTTGAGGACAGGAGAGATTTTACAAAATATATCGAGGAGAAATGGTCCAAAGTCTAGTTTGATGTGGAACTCAAACACCCCCCATCCAATAGAGTCTAGTAAGCCTTATTGGCAGTTAAGCAAACCCCACAAGGTTGTTCTTCCTTGGAGCTTTTTACCTTGTAACCATGATCCCTTAACCGGTCTCTAGGGGATTCTTTTTTCTTGATTGGGTATCCGGTTCTAATTTCTGTTTCTTTTTTTGGTCGTTTGTACCAAGTCAAACCTCCATGGAATAGTGAGTTGTTATTTAGGTTACTAGAGCCCTAAGTTAGACTTCCCCTGCCTTTGTTATGTTTTCATGTATTTGTTTCGATTCATATTGTTATTAGTTACACATATATCGCTTTTCATAATGCTTCTCTCTTTCACACAATCTTCACATGTTGGAAATCATCAAGTAACAACCTTTTATTGATTGATATAGAGGTAAGGTTTGTATACGTCTTACCTCTAGGCCCCACCTCTAGGTGAGATAGTGCTTGTTCGGTTTAATTTTTAGATGTATTTGTTGCGCGCGCTTTTCACAACCCGGATAGTTTTCAAGTAGCAGCGGCTCTCCCATTTGAGACAGATTTGTACATTCCATGATTCTACTTCTGAATGTGATATATTGGGTTTCGTTGGCTTACATTGTTATGACTTATGAGTGATTGGCCACATGGCATGAATGCAAAGATTGACTAAGCTGTCTGTTTGCTTTTGAAGTTTTACTTCTTATTTACCACTTATATCTTACAATATTACAATTTTAAGACTATTTTTTCCTATGATAAGAGCTTAGGTGTTGTTTGTTTACCTCTTAACAGTTCATTAAAAGCAACCTCTAAATCGTTAAGAGATGAATCCTGTTTGGAAAAAAATGGATGCTCTAATGGTTCCAAACCCTCTGAATGATTTTGTATCCAGGACGTTTCTTAACCATTCAGGTCCTGATTTCATACTCAACAATTACCAAACCATATTTCATTTGCACTTATCATAGATTCTTACCACTTAATCATCCAGTACCAAACCATTCAGCAACTGCCAAACAGCCACTTAATATTCTTACCATATTACAATTTTAAAACTATTTTTTCTCCCATGATAAGAGCTTAATACTTTTTACCTTCTCTTATCACAAAGGTTAACCCACATCTTATTTTCCACTTAGATCTTACCATATTACAATTTTAAGACTATTTTTTTTCCCTATGATAAGAGCTTAATGCATCTTACCTTACCTCTTTATCATGCAAGAGGTTAAAACCACATCTTATTTCACACATATCTTACCATATTACAATTTTATGACTATTTTTTTCTTCCTTGATAAGAGCTTAATACTTCTTACCTTCCTCTTATCACACAAGAGGTTAACCTACATTATTTCCACTTATCTTACCATTTTACATTTTAGACTATTTTTTCTTCCTATGATAAGAGCTTAATCATCTTGCCTTCCTCTTTATCAGCAAGAGGTTAACCACATCTTATTTTCCACTTATATCTTACCATATTACAATTTTATGACTATTTTTCTCCCTATAATAAGAGCTTAATACTTCTTACCTTCCTCTTATCACACAAGAGGTTAACCCACATCTTATTTTCCACTTATATCTTACCATATTACAATTTTAAGACTATTTTTTTCTCCCTTGATAAGAGCTTAAAACATCTCTTCCTCTTTATCACGCAAGATGTTAACCCACATCTTATTTTCCACTTATATCTTACCATATTACAATTTTATGACTATTTTTTCTCCCTATGATAAGAGCTTAATACTTCTTACCTTCCTCTTATCACACAAGAGGTTAACCCACATCTTATTTTCCACTTATATCTTACCATATTACAATTTTAAGACTATTTTTTTCTTCCTATAATAAGAGCTTAATACATCTTACCTTCCTCTTATCACGCAAGAGGTTAACCCACATCTTATTTTCCACTTATATCTTACCATATTACAATTTTATGACTATTTTTTCTCCCTATGATAAGAGCTTAATACTTCTTACCTTCCTCTTATCACACAAGAGGTTAACCCACATCTTATTTTCCACTTATATCTTACCATATTACAATTTTAAGACTATTTTTTCTCCCTATGATAAGAGCTTAATACTCTTACTTCTTCTCATCACACAAGAGGTTAACCCACATCTTATTTTCCTGTTATTGACTTACATTTTCACCATTTTTTATGAGTTAATACAATTTATACATCGCTTTACACCCAAGTAATGCAGGACTTCCACTTATATCATCAAGGGGTTGTTTGTTTTTTGCAAAGAAATCTCTTAAATTCTCTAAAGTTTGCTTCGGTCAATCAAATAAGGATTCAGAGTGTTTGATTTTTTCTTAGATAAGAGCTAAAGAAAATGCTCGGAATATTTCAGTGAGAAAAACCTCTTGTAATATTTGTCAATTTAAAAAAAAATATTATTGATTCAGATTCAGACGTCACAAAACAAGCAGCCTTATAGATTTAGATTTCAGACTTCAGCATCACCTCTCAATTTTAAACATGCAATTAGACTTCAGACTTCAAACCTTTTAAAAAACAAACAACCCCTAAGTATTAACCACCTTATAAGTGATTTGGATTTTGCTTTGATAGTGGCTTAATGATATGGAAAACTCTCATAAACAGAACATTCTCAAGGGATGTTTGTTTACCTCTTAGCAGATCTATCAAAAGGCAACTCTGAATTGTTAAAAGGTAAATCTTTGTTTGGTAGGAAAAAATGTCTACTCATTAATGGTTCTAAAACCCTCTGAATGATTTTGTATCATGTGTCTTTCTTAACCATTCGACACATTGATTCCATTTTCAAAAATTACCAAACCACCATATTTTATTTTGCATGAAAACTAATATTGAAGAATTCTATAGCGGCAACAAAGAGCGAAAAACCAAATAAATCAATTATAACAATATCGAGTTTATAGGATATAAAAAATGATCAATAAGACAATAGTTTTGAGGTATCTTGGTAATTTTCTTAAAACAAAAGTTCTATATAAAAATATTACAATAAGTTTATATAAACTTTTGTGTTAACAAGTTTTTTATGAAAATTTCAAATTAAATTTACATCTACAAACCTGTTGAGATGATTTGGGTACAGGGATGCTTTACCAGTAGAACTTCACAACATATAAGATGCCAACATTGAATTTTGTTTTGATTTTACTTTTTTCATATTAGGTTAAGTATAAAGTATTCAAAGTATTCAAACTGTTTATTCAACCCCAGCCAAATAACTATCTTTAGCTTAATTTCATACAGACAACTCGACCCATACAAGGCTTAACCAAAAGAACAACATAATAGCCCCTAAATTATATGTTACAACATCCACAAGGTACAAAAAATTCTATCACAACACTGGTCAAAACTAATAACATTTTAATTTGTTCAAGAAAACAAAATTCGAGAGAATGATCTGAACACTGGTACATGATCAGAGTCTACCAGCATCCGAAATAAGAACAGTCGTAAGATGAAAGCATGATCATTTAGCTTAGACGTTTTCTCAAAACAGCTTCAGCTCGTTGTTCAAATTTCGGTAGTACCCAGTCGTGTTGGACGATGTCAAGACCATCTTTTTCGGCACCCAAACTCTGCACGTAAAATAGAGAGGATAAAAGAATGCACCAAATGTCTTCAAATTACTGCCTCCAACCCAAAGTAAATTTCCACAATTGAAAATTCACAAGGTTTTAGAAATATTAGGGTGCTTTTGGTTGTAAAAAATTTCAGTTTTCCAGGAAAATTTTCAGAAATGAAAATCAGAAAACGTGTATGGTTCATTTGTTTCAAAAGTTTTCCAATAAAATGAAAATTTACTATTTTCTAATTCTATGTAAATTAAAAAACTGATTTTAGTACTTTTTCCAAAATTTTCTAAAAGCGTTTTCTAATTTTCTAAAATGAAAAAGGAAAACTTCCCCAATTTCAACCAAACATGTTTTTTAAAATTTTCATAGAAAACTGAAAATGAAAACTCAACTCCATTTTCTAAAAAGTTTTCTAGAAAAATGAAAACAGTTTTTACAATCAAAGCATCCTAAACTTTTTAAGCAACTGAATAACAATTTCACCCTCGAATGAATTTTACCATTTAATAATTAAGGGTAGACTTGGAAAGCTGACACTTACTTTGGGACAAGCTAAACTAGAAATCTTTACAATTATTTGAGGACAGAGGGAGTATACAAGAGCAACATGGAGCTTAAGAATCTAACAAACCTATAACTTGGCATGGTTAAAAAACATATGGGTATCGTTGGATGAGTTATTTAGACGAAATACCTTATTTAGAAGAATATTCTAATGAGAAATTTTATTAATTACATGACCTTTTGACAGATTTGGGCATCCCTGTGTAAGCAAGTTTCGTTCTTCTGTTAGGCAGAACGTTCATAAACTTGTCTGAAGGTCGTGCATTAAAAAAATCTATCAAAGAGTTTTATATCTAAAACATAACAGAAATCAACAAAAGATACCTAAGCAGAAAGAATCCAAAGATGATATAAGAAGTATTGATACCTTGGAGGGGTCAAAGCCAAATCCACTCATTTGCATCATTCTCTGTGTGTCATCTGTGGCTGCATTAAAGAATCATGTCATATTTCCATGGAAACGGAGAAGTTGGTACACGTAAATATGATCCAAATCTAAGCGGTTGTTTGGTGTTTTTCCATTAAGCTTTGTATGAATTCATCTAACTCTATGATTTATGATATAGCTTTTGTTCGTTGTTGTGCTGAATAAACAGTCTGGATGTGGAAAATGACTATTTTACCCCTTGGTCATCTCAACAATGATTAAAAATAACTGTTTGATGAATATGTTGAGTAATAGACCTTGAATGATAAAAAAGACCATCAATTTATGTGTTCTTTACATAATAACAACTTGATATAACATAATGACACAAACTGATCACAATTTGACATCATTTGACAATATTTCGACTTTCTATTTTAGCATTATTGTTTAAGAAAAATATAAATTAGATAAAAGCGAATTTCACTGGGTATTTTTTTGGAAATCAAAGTCGGTTTAAAAACTCTCGATCATGTGAATCTATTTTGAATTAGAACATTTTTGTTAATTATAGTATTATGAGTATTTTGAATATTGCTAATTATAGTATTACTTGTATTCCGAAGATTGCCAGTTATAGTATGTTAGTATTCTTAATTAGCTCTCAAATTTAATTAAAATAATATAATTACAATTATTTATTAAAAACATGTAAATAAAGAAATGTGTGTGAAACAAGGGGCAAATGGCTTAATGGAAACAACATCCTTCTCCTAACTTAATGAAATAGCCATCATCTGAACAACCCTGTATGGCTTACCAAACAAGCCATACAGCCCATAATGCCGTTACCGAACAGCCCCTAACCGTGTGGAAGATAGTTGAGTTGATACAACATCGACAATATAAACTGGGATTGGAAGTGCAAAAGTAATACTAACCATTTTCTTCTCCAAGAATGAGACTAAACAAACCTCTTAATCCAAACAGATTAAGGAAGTACCTGAAAAATAGAAAAAAAAGCAATTTCAACAATGTCCAACTAACAGAGTTTTTAGTTGATATATGACTTAAAGACACACCATGAGCGACTGCTAACATAGCTAACATCAACGGTACTCAAGTCAATCCCATTCTGTAACATTGACCTAAACCTCTGAGTCAGAGGAAAAGGTATCTTTGCTGAAAAAAAAAAACAACACACAAGAATTTAGATTCTTATAACGCAGATGCATTTATTAAACCCATCATTATATAAGGAAACACAAAAGAATATATTCATAGGGTACCCAAACTTATTATGAAAAATATTAAGGCTGTGTTTGGCAAACTAGCTTAATAAGCTAGCAGGTAGTTGATAAGCTAGTTGTTGATTGATAAGCTAGCTAGTAGCTGATAAGCTAGCTTATGAATAAATTATGTTTAGCAAAAACTAGCTTACGAGTATGTAAAATGACCAAAAAGGGTATATTTTAATTTAATAAGTTAATATTAATAAGGGTATAATTGGAAAAAGCTACAAAAAGCTCCCAAAACACTACTCCAAGTAGCTTTCAAAAGCTGACTTATAAGCTGTTATGGTACATGTTTGGATGGACTAGCTTATAAGCTAGCTTATTTTTGCCAAACACAGCCTAAATCCATGCCAAATAAAAAAAAAGGATCTAAGAAGGGGTGTACCTGCTACAAACCCAGAGAAGAAGAAGTTAACCCATGCAAAGGTAAGGGTCTGGCAAAAAAGAGAGCAAATAAATCAGCATTTAGAACTCGTTTGTGTGTGTGGTGTGTTGTAAAAAAGCAATGATGAATGATGCAAATGAGTAAGTAACCTGTGGGACAATCATTGAAAGATTTTTCTTCATCATATCCATAGCCATATTTGGATCAGAGAACATTTGTGCCTGAGGATTCTGTCCCTGCTGCCCTTTCGGAACATAAAGTAGACCATTTTCCTGCATTTAACGTATAAATTGTTTCGTATAAAACTGATTTTCAAATAATAATTCCAGGAAACTCATAACAGACGAATTAAACATATATATATGGCAAGTGACATGTATTATATTTGCTATTGATGTGTGTAAGTTATATGAACCATTAAAACACAAAGATATTAACATCTGGCCATCAAATATTTACTTATAGCCTTTAAAAACACACATATGGGTCATAACAAATAACGACAGTAAGGTTTCCTATTTTGACATTGTTCAATAAATTTGCATATACATTTCAATATGTAAAGCAATGTTACACTAATAAACTGCAAATCATGCATAAAAACTATGCATTGCCTAAGATTAGGTAGTTTCAGTTCTAGAAAAGAAGATGGATGAAATACATAATAGAAAAAGACATTAAAATTACTCCACTAAATAAAAAGACAAGGACACAGGATAATAAATAGAAGAGCTGCACATTGGAGATATAAGAAGAACACAAAGAATGGGTGTTTAATTGCATTGCTCAACAAACAAGAGGAGAGTAGAGATGCTTGTTCAGTCTAAGAGGAGACAATATTGCACTGTTGTAATTCAAATTTCAAGTTGGATTTTGAAATAAAGTTCGGGAAGTGGGTTTTTTGCTTCTTCAAAAATAAAATAAAATTTAGGAGTACACTCGGGCTTATGATGATGTCAAGCAACCACCATTTTGAATTTTTGATCTGAATCAGACACTAAGAATTATATGTGCGACCACCATTAAACCGACATTGTGACAAGGGATCGCCATGTCAATTGGTCATAGCAAGACAACTATGAAACAAATATTTGCATGCTAGTTACAACCCCAACTTGTATAATTTGAACAAGAACTGCTGAATTTTTTAAGTAGAGCAAGCAACTATGTCATTTATCATATTATTGATGGTAAAATTCGACTTGTTTGTGGTGACAAAGGCAAGGAAATTGATATCATCTAGGCAAAGCAACAAAAACCAACAAGTCTATTCAAACTTCAAAATTCCAGGTAAATAAAGGTTAATCCCAAGTTGAAACATAACACTATCAACAGCCCTTCATTCAACCCCTTGTTGCATCTCTCATAAAATATGCAAAGTTATTATTAGGGTGCGTTTGGTACGCTGGACAGGATGGGACAAGACAGACCAGAACAATAGTGTGGGACACACCAGAGCTAAGTAGAACAAGAGTGGGACAAGCTTGTCCCATCCTACCTCCTGGAACTAAGTAGAACAGAGTTAGATTTACCATTATACCCTTAGCAAACAAGGCATATCCATTCTAATATTTTTAGCCTTTCTTCATAATAATAATAGTCATTTTCACCTAAATTAGCAACTTAATAATTAGGTTTTTTCTAGTTGATTGAATTTTTGCTAGAATTCAAAATCCCTATCCAAGAACTTGAAATCAGCATATATCTAAAATATAACAAAATTAAAAACTCAAAAATAAAAAAACTTACCTCATTAGTGTAATAAAGTTTGCGAGCACGAAAGGCCTTTGGAGGTATGAAATTAGCAGCCGCCCGTAGATTTTTAGCCCTAATTATAAGCTGCCTAAATTATAAACAATCAAGTAAGAATCAAACACTTTCTCAATTTATTAAAAGAAGAAGAGAAAGAATTAAAGTAGTAAACCCTATTACCCTTCTTTGATGATCTTTGAATCTGGCAATTGAGAAGTACGCATGAGCTTAGAGACGAAGTAACGAAGAACTCCGATTAGAACCATAACAACCGATAATGGTATCAGAACCCAATCTCTGATTGCAGTATCCAACACCAAATCTTCCGCCATTGTTGATGATATTTGATTTCTTCTATTCAATAAAATCGAGATTTGATGAGTTATGTGTTATTGAACGACGCCGTCGAACTCACGACTACAATCGATGAACACGACCGATCTAATCGGACGGTTTTTACAATAATCTTATTTTTGGGTAAATTACGATTTTAGTCCCTGTTGTTTGTTAAAAATTGCTTCTTTCGTCGATGTGCTTTAAAATTTAGATTTCATGCCCTAAAGTTCTACTCAACTTGTTATTGAATTCTAACAATTTAAATTTACTGTAAATACAATTTGACACATATGTTTTACTGAAATCACAGTGGGTTCTACGAGTACATTTGATAAGATCATAAGTACTTCACAAGAAAAAAAATGCAGATCAAGACAAAGCCAAGAAGTATTTGGCGGTGTTGTAGTTCGATGTTAAGTTATCCATGATTTATTATGAGATGTATGTTTCATGTTAAAGCTTCGTTGATGAACGTCTTTGGCATAAATCTTTCCACCAACTTCAACGTTAATAGATCGTTTAAAGTTAGTAGTTACTGGCTTACTAATACATTGCAAGGAAATCTATTGCTGGATGTTAAAAAAGGTAAGGGAATAGTGGGAAACTTCAACGAATAAATTGGACTTCAATTGGGCTGAGTGTCAAGGCAACTGTTTTAACTCAATAGTCATGGATCAAAGAGGATTCAAAATTAACACATAAACTTTTCCATGTAGAAGGTCCTCTATCACTTCTAATATCTTTGCTGTAAATGCTTTATCTAACAACAAGATCGGGCCTTTGATATGCTAACATTATCCCGGCATAAGCAACACAGTTCCGCATGGTAGCATAAATTGTATCTTGCTTGAAATGCCTGTATGAAGTCAAACTAGGTGAAAGTCAAGATTATTTGTTTTTTTAATTGCCACGTTTTATACCAACGAAAACCGTCATCTGGTATTAGTAAACACAAATAAATGTTCAATAGTATATTGAGTACAAAATAGCTCATGATAGATTAATCAAAGGAATAGTTTGTTACCTAATCAAACCTAGCATGTAACGGTTGGTCTCGTCAGTATTAGTGAGATAGTGTCAAATTCCTCCAAATAATTAATTATTTGAAGATTTATAATATTATGATGTGTCTTGCTTGATAGATTATAAGCAATGATCGAATATTTGTAAGTATACCAACCATAAGAAAACGGAGCTATGGCATGTCAGATCGAAAAGTTCAAATTTAGTGCTATAATTTTATTTTATATAGCTAAAATTATCTAAATTAACAATTAAAATCTAATTAATATATAAATATCCAATTACTATCATTAAAGCTCAACAAAATTCTTAAATCCAAACTGTTTATATCATCCAAAAATAAGAAGAATAGCCCAATTAAGTTAAGAACCCATTTGTTATATGTTTCTTATCACCTAGAACTAATGCGGAATTGGACAATAGTTCAAAAAGATTTATAGGAAAAGGACTCCTATACATAAATAGACCGATAAAAAATGTTGCTAATACCCCTTTATCTAGTAATTTTTTTTTAAAGGCAAAGAGGAGAATTTATTAAAAGAAGAAGTCTCTAAGGCAGAGACAAAACAAAACAACCCAAGTCACAAGACAAAACTACACAAGAGCCAAGAAAGAAGAAAACCATAAAGGAGATTTGCACCAGCCAATCCAATTAATCTTACTAGAACGCCCATTATTTCCCACCCAAAGCGCCGAGAGACTTTGTATCGAAGGGAACAGATCCTCTTGCCTGATGCAATTCAAATCATCAGCCTTTCCATGTAGGATACGGTTCCTCCAAGACCACAAATTCCATAAGGAGATCGAGTAGATTGCATGAGTGATTACCGTCTTGGGACACTTACCTTGCAAATTACAAAAAAGAGATTTGAAGGAGTGTAAAGAGTCCGACCTTGCACTTGCATTCGAGTGGTCCCACTCCACACGTTGTTACTGTTGTTCTATTAGTAACATGTTAATTAGTTAGTTTTGATATAAATTTGATAACCATCACCACACCACTAAAAAGTTAACCCATCAAACTATAACAATTAAAAAAGTAGTTGATATTTGCTTTTGAACTTTATAAAAAGTGATGCTTTATTTACTTTTAAAGAAGAAACTTATATACATTGTTTTTGATTCTTTAGTTAATTTTGAGTGTTTAAATCTAACTTAGGTGCATAGGATTAATTTCATTGAACCATGGAATTAAATTAACGGTCACATGCCTTATAAAGATTACAAACTTGAAATGCATGAACTTTTCTGATCAAATCCATCATCTTTTCAGAATTTTGATTTGATAGATATCGTGAACTAATTTATTCTTAACTTGTACATCAAAGATTCCTACCTTCTACCCTTCATCATCCAACAAATTTGGATATATTTGATTTATTTCCATTTACATACCTTCCAAAATGATCCCAAAATCTTTCCCTTCGACCACACCACCCCTCGACTCCAAGCCTATCAATCCACTATTCTTCGACACGAAAATCTTTCATAACACAGTTTCATACGTAAACTCATCAAAATCCAAAAACGTTGTCGAGTTTGGTTTACAAAAAACGCACCACTTGAAACAAACAAGATTGTGGCCGCCATTAGCTTCAAGAGGATCGAATGGCGGAGCTAACAAAGCCATGGAAACGGTCCTCAAACTTTACGAAGCAATTAAGAGCAAGAACGTTAATGAAATGTCCGAGATCATCGGACATGATTGTCTTTGCGTATGTAGCTTTGTCTCCACTTTTCAAACCTTTCGTGGAAAGAAGGTACATATGAATGTGTTTTTTCGAGAATAAGTTCTAAGTTCTTTCATCAACATCTTCTTAGTTCTTTATTCATGGGACCTATAATAACTTATATTATTTGTGCCTATGAATAGGACCTATGAGATAAAAATATTAAACGTTAACTATATTATCATTAAAGTGTTGGCCATAAACGAAAGATTTATAGCATCTTGGCACTAACTTATGGTTTTTCTCAAACAGCAAGTAATGGAATTCTTCTCTTGGCTAAGGGGTAACTTGGGAAATAATTTCGAGTTCGTGGTACAACCGACATTGCATGATGGAATGACGGTTGGAGTTTCTTGGAAACTAGGTCTATTTCCGTTCTCAAACTTCTTTCAAACGATTCTTGATAAATTCAACGGTTGATCTTGAACCGTCTGTTGTAATCGTATTCGGATTTGTTTTAAGAAAATTGTGGTGATCATGTAGAATGCAGCAAGACCCATAAACCATTAGGAAAGGGTTTTAGTTTGCACATGTGTCACAACTATCAAGGGAAGGTGCTTATAAGGTAACTTAAACTTGAATGCGATTATATATTACACCTAATTAAAAAATAAAGTTGACTTAAATTTATTTACAGGAATGTAGAGATGTTTGTGGAGCCACTTTTGCACATTGAACCCGCTGGATTGGTGAGTTTAAAACCTAGCATATAAACTAGAATTCGATAAAAGTTTTCTACATATATATCAAATGAGAAGTGCTAAAAAATGAGAAGTAGAGAAGTGGTCTCCATCACTCATCCGGTCAATAAACGCGGCTTTAACCGATTACGGTGGATGTGATCACAGAGGATTGACGCGATTCATGGAGGGTGGAGATTACTTCTCTACTTCTCATTTGAACCTAATAGTATGTATATATATATATATATGTATATATATATATATAATTTAGGGTCAAGATATTTTGTAAACCAGTTTTTGGTTGTAAACCGTGTAAACTCATGGTTGCACAGCTTAAATCAACGAAATTTCTTCAAGGAGTTGTTTAATACGATGAAAATGTTTCATATACTAAAAATTTTTACGAAATTGTTTCACATTTCGGTGTTTTTTATTCACACGAACGTTTTTCTTATTTATATGAAACTTTTTTCATTTCTACGTAAAATACACCGAAATGTGAAACAATTTCGTCAAAAATTTTAGTATATGAAACATTTTCATCGTATTAAACAACTCCATGAAGAAATTTCGTTGATTTAAGCTGTGCAACCATGAGTTTACACGGTTTACAACCAAAAACTGGTTTACAAAATAACTTCCCTCTTATATCTAGGGGTGGGTTCAAATGTGAACCACTTTTTGGTTGTGAACGTGAGGACAACCGAGAGAGCGACATGTGGCGGAAGACTAGTGCTATGTCAGATCCACGGCAGATGACTAGGCGCGATTCATGGGAGGGAATTGAATTAAAGAGGGGAACCACACTCAAAGTCGCCACGTGTCGCACTCTCGATTGTCCTCACGTTCACAACCAAAAAGTGGTTCACATTTGAACTTTCCTCTATATCTCTCTCTCTATATATATAGGGTTAGGTTCAAATGTGAACTAAAGTTTGGTTGTGAACGTGAGTACCACTAAAATTGCGTCACGTGACAATTTTCACTCTGAATATCATGTATTATTCAGAATGAATAAATCATTTATTCACTTTGAATAATGTATGATATTCGGAGTGAATAATGCCATGTGCCATGATTTTAGTGGTTCTCATGTTCACAATTAAAAATGAGTTTTCATTTGAACTTTCATATATATATATATATTATATATATATATATATATATAGAATGAATATAGAGATGTTTATATTCATTCTCCACCCTCCATGAATCGCGTCAATCCTCTGTGATCGCGTCCACCGTAAGCGAAGATGTGTGGCTGAGATTCGACCACGTTCACAACCAAAATTGAGTTCATATTTGAAACTAACCCTATATATATAGTATTAGGTTCAAATGAGAAGTGCTAAAAAAATGAGAAGTAGAGAAGTGATCTCCACTACTCATCCGGTCAATAAAGACGACTTTGACCGGGTCCCCTCCTTTAATAATCTCTACCCTCCTATGAATCGCGTCAATCCCTCGTGATCGCGTCTACTGTAATCGGTCAAAGCCACCTTTATTGACCGGATGAGTGGTGAAGATCACTTCTCTACTTCGTATTTTTTTAGTACTTTCTCATTTGAACCTTTCTCTCTATATATATATCGTTCTAAATCTTATTTTTTTTAGCGGGTTATATAATGCATTGAGTTTGGTTTATAGTATGAATTAATCTACTTAGCAAGAATATGGTTAGTAGAGCATCTAAAATGGTGATTATTATATTGCCAACCTTTTTGCAAAGTTTATTTGGCACATGGGATTGGGTAAGTAAATCCCCCTTCAGGCAAAGAAAATCGCTTTTTGTTTTTGTTTGTGCAGTTAGCAAGCCAAGTTTTTAAATGGGGCTGTTGGTTCATTCCTACTACAATAAAATTTGGTTTATAAAATGTAAAAAATTTAAGCATTTTTAGGTTACCAGTTAAGACTTAGGGCCGTTTATCAAATTTTTACTGAATAAAAATTACCCTTACATACCTTAACATTCTTGGCCATATAATGGACTATTGGTAAACATCTTAAAATTGATAAACACTTACCTTGGTTATTGCTATGCTCAATTAAATAAGATAGATGATACTAGCAAGTTGTTTACAGTAAACATTTAGAAAATGGCTCTTAATCAGTATGACCAAAAAATAAAGCGTGGTATCTAAATACATTTTAATATGTCTATAAGACAGTTTTAGGCATGTCACCAGTTATTTAGGACATTTTAGAAAATAAAAGAAGTCATATTAAATATTTTATAAGACACTACTTAAGAAGGTCTTATATACAAAAAAATGTCCCATAAAGAGATGGGTTTACATGATACATTCTTAAAAATATCTTATAAAATAAGTAATGCAATGTTTTGTACTACAAATGTCCTAAAAAACTTATTAAAACACCCAATAAACATCCTCTAACCTTATTACAACGCTTTTAGATAGGATGTTTTATTTTCAGTCCTATAAAATAAGTTTTATAACGTAGTCTATTAGGACGCATAGAAATTAATGGGTCCTATAAACCCAAAGCTTAGAGCTTTATGTACCAACTTATCGACCATCTTTGATCTTGTCATTATGGTTGCAATAAAGAAAATTATAAACCATGTACAATTGTCATTTTGCAACAAAATCCCAAGAGCATAGTTTTGGTACATCCCAACCTTCTTGGAAGTAAATGATTTAAACCTTATCAAATATCTAAGATATTTCAAATTAATGAAAAAGGCCCCACAAGAGCAATGGATATTATCACTCATTTTAGCATATACCAAGTTTCTAAAAAGGCTCTTCTCTCTAATTTGGTAGAAAATGGTGGGATTTGTTGCAAGCATCATAGGACAACTGGTGTCCATGGCAATACTCAAGGGTGAGAAGAAAAAAGCTGGCTATCTTTTCTGTAGCCTAGTCGCATTGGCAATGCTCTTCATCGTTGTAACGACATTATAGGAGTTAGCTACATCCTAAAGGGTGATAAACCAACGTTCCCATACCATGACTACAGTGCTTATATAGTTATATTGGCAAGGTCTGCGTACAACCTACTCTCAGATCCTAGCTATACCTTTATGTGGACTAATATACTGGGTTCGTTTAGTTTTGATAAAACCATGTCTATTTTTCTTGATATCGCTTATAGTATTGATGTAAGCAAAATCTATGTACATCCTACACATGATCGTACCTTTATCTGGAATGTACCGTGCTTATGTGGTTTGGTAAACCACACCTTCTTCTCTGTAAGTTTGTGGGGTATCTGGAATGTACCGTGCTTATGTGGTTTGGTAAAACCACACCTTCTTCTCTGTAAGTTTGTGGGGTTCCAACTCAAAACCAATTGGCTATGAGTGGAGTAGCCCATGACGCTTATAAGCACATTACAAGTTCACTTTGTGTCCGATGTGGGACATTGCTCAACACGCTCCCTCACGTGTGGCGTTCTTTCAGCCTATCACGTGGATACTTTGGGTTACGTGGAGTCCGTGCGGCTTTTTGACCAACCACGGGCGAACCTTGCTCTGTGTTTCGCTCGAAATGTACGTGTTTTTAATCGAAAATCAAGCTTTATTTTATAAAACCGCAAGCGTACGGTATCGTATCGTAGCATACGGGTCGAACACGGGGAGAAAACGGACAAATCACGGTGTTGCATTTCCAATTTGCAAGTTATGTGAAGTTCAAGTTCGGGAATTGGTTTCTAGCTACAAGAGGAAAATCTACTTAACTAATCTAAAGCTTAGACATCTTGCTACGCGGAAAAGGAACAACGAACACATTTGAACAAGTAACGAACATGTGAAAACAAGAAAACAAACACATATGAACAAACACGAGACACGAACAAACACGAGTAAGGAAATATGGATATCGTATCCCGATCGCTAAGTGGATTCCGTAGAAAACGTCTATTCCTCTTCCGAGATAGCTAGACCATTTCCCTAGAAATATGATTACTTCCGTATCATTTCCTATGAAAACGTCGTCCGGAAATGCTCCAATTTACAACCTACATCTATTTCCATAATGTGGTCATAAGCTCTCGATCAATTCATCGAACGTGTTAACGAACTTCCGTCCGATCAACCGTTGTTAAAAGTTATCGTAAATCATCGATATCGAAAGATTGCTAACTTCCGTTAAACAAATCACATCTCCATCGATGATTCACTTTTGTTATGAAAAACATAAATTGATCGAGACTTATCGATCGTGATTCGATATCGATTTCCTACACACGCACAATTATTTGACCTAGATCTATATTAAACACATAAAATCCTAATCAAATGAGATCTAAATCCTAGATCTACAATTGAAATCAACATGCATCAAGATACAAATGAGTCATTCAATTAACCTAATCTACTCGCTTAAAACTATCAAGGAGAACTAATCAACTTCATCACCATTAACAACACACCACAACTACATGCAATCAATTAACCAAATCATAAACTACCTAATTAAGGAAATCTATTCAAATTGAAGACATGAATTAAAGCAACTAAACTACAATTGCAGAAATTAAGCAATAGAATCATCAAATTCATAGATCTAAACATTCAATTCAACAATTACACTAATCAAATGCTTAAAGGAAATAGGGAAGGAGATACTAATAGCTCAAGGATGTACTAAGTTCATCAAGGAAGATCAAGCCACCATTGATGAAGGATTTGAAGCTCTCATCCAAGGCTTAGTAGAGCTCCTCCCAAAAGTGAAACCCTAGCTTCTTAGATCCAAAATCCCACCAAAATTCTTTCAAAAAGTTGTTATCAAAAGTGGAACTAAAAACTGTCAACTAAAACAGTCAAAAACACCATTTATACTCCAGAAAAAGTCAAAAACGGCCAAAACAAGGAAAACACACGGGGGTGGTTTGCGACCCTAGCGATCGCTAGCAAGAATGGCTAGCGATCGCTAGCTAGCTGTTCTTTTACTCCTTTTGCTCCTTCTTTGCTCCTAACTCCGGTTCACCGCTTCCTTCATCCGTCTTCACTCCATCGCCTTTAGGCTCCGCATCCTCGTTTACCAAATCATCCCGAACCGCCTCTCGATCCTCCTTGGCTCCATCGTACACATCGTCACCATCTAAACCAATTTCCTATACAAATAAGCTCAAACACCCGGTTAATGCACCAATACTACACATTCGCACTTTAAAATGGAAAAATGCAAAATAGATGGAAAATATGCATGAACTAAATAACTAAAAGGAAAAAGAAACTATCTAATGCATGAAAAATGGTGAAAAATATATGCAAAACACTCTGATACCATGTAAGTTTGTGATGTTCCAACTCAAAACTAATTGGCTATAAGTGGAGTAGCCCATGACCCTTATAAGCACATCACAAGTTCACTTTGTGTCCGATGTGGGACATTGCTCAACATTCTCGATAGAGCTTGGACATACGAACTTTCACAATCTTTTAACATGCAACTAATCTATATTTTGTCTAATGGAGGTTTTGTGATCAATATATATATGTTATGATCATCAATAAATCCAATTAAGAAAACTTTTTGTTAAGGTAAAACGAGATTGAAACTTTAACTAAAACATATATATCAGGATATAAATAACATCAAAAATGGCTGCAAGCAAAGAAAAATCTTTTCCAAATGAGTATCTAACCATATAAATCAAGATAAGACGACGAAATTGAACACAAACTTACGGAGTTTCTACATAATCTAGAGATCACCATAAATCATTAGCTGGTGAATGACTTTTATGCCTATAACAAACAATCGGAAAGGGATCTACTCATCTACCAATAGTTGTATGATCATATGTAATATTGAGTAACTTCAAGAGAGATAAATTAAATAAAAGGTAAAATTGTCATTTGGTTAATGCTAAATAAGCCCTCGGGCATGTAACTTAGTTGGCAAAGAGTATGAACAACTCTGCTCAAATACACAACTTGTTCAATTTTGAATCATGTCGGATACGGGCTTGAACCCCTTCGGTAGCCTCAACCAATAAGTCAACTCTAAAATGTCACTTTACGGTTCAAAAGAGATAGGTTTCGTGTAGAACGAGTAAAGATTGTCGATAATGACGTTTGACCTTTGCAAAAATCCATTGACATTTTAGAAAGCTCCATAATTAAACTTTACGTCACATATAATCATCACTGGATTTTAAGGATCCAATCAGCAAACTAGCAATGACCACCATACGTGTCTACCATATAATCACCATTTCGACATAATCTTTATGATAACTGTTCCATATGGAGATACTGAAACAACTTCTTATGTGACCAAAAACTACCTATCTTACGTTACTTAAATGTGCCCACAGTCCTCCAAACTTCTGGATCCGCCACTGGATATATGTCACTTTATAACGTTTATCGAATGGTACAAGTATTTAAAGCATACGGCTTCTAGTTACGTGCATTTTTTGGAGCCATTACTTTTTGGAAATTAAATTCCCTACTTAATGGTTTGTTTATTTTTTACAACTATGGATGTTCTGAGTCTAGCTGTAAAGATTAAAACCCTGATGCGATAAGAGAGTAATGGATCGTTTACTAAACACTTACCTTCTTAACCAGTTATAGGTCTAATTACCTTACTAGGCCAACATAAACATCACTGAAAATCTTATTTGGTAAGAGGAAAAGCAGGTTTTGACTATTAGTTTTACCCGATAAATGATGGTGACAGCTTTTACCTGATAAGTGCTTACAAGGTAAATTATTGCATACGGCATCGTTTTGATAGACTACAACTTTACTCGACCAAGTAAGTTATAATGTCAAATGTTACTGATAAGTGCTTACCGGGTAACTTATAATGTCAAATATTAATGACATCCTAATCAAGTCCTTATATATTTTCTTAAATCGAATCTAATAATAATATTGATTTTCCTTCAAAACAGAGTGTATATGTAAAAGATCATCTGCAAAATGATTTTCAATTGTGAAGCGGGGATGAAGTAGAGTGTGACACGCGACAGGTTCCTTTATGCACCGGTTTAATCAATTTTTCTCAAATAAAATCGTGTTTGAGACAAGTCAAAGGATATCAATAATAGAGCAAAGGTCTTAATCATATATTATATGTATATATATATAGTATATAGGGGCAGGGGTGGGTTCAAATGTGAACCACTTTTTGGTTGTGAACGTAAGGACAACCGAGAGCGCGACACATGGCGGATGACTAAGCGCCACGTAAGGTCCACGTCGGATGACTAGGCGCGATTCATGGGAGGGCATTGAATTAAGGGGGGGGGGGACCACACTCAAAGCCGACGTGGCGTCTAGTCATCCGACACATGTCGCGCTCTCGGTTGTCCTCACGTTCACAACCAAAAAGTGGTTCACATTTGAACTTTCCTCTATAGGGGCAGGTTCTAATGTGAACCACTTTTTTGTTGTGAACGTGAGTACAGCCGAAAGCGCGACACTTGGCGGATGACTAGGCTCCAGGTCATGTCTACGGCGGATGACTAGGTGCGATTCATGGGAGGGCATTGAATTAGGGGGGGGGGATCACACTCAAAGCCGTCACGTGTCGCGCTCTCGGTTATGCTCACGTTCCCAACAAAAAAATGGTTCACATTTGTGTGTATATATATATATACACACGTAAAATGTGCACCCTCAATTTTTAAGGGATGCAGATATTAAAAAAATTATAAAGAACAGCAATCAAAAATACAAAAGTCATCCGATACCAACTAAAAAAATTAATCAAAATTAACCGAAAACAATAAAAATCTTTAAAATTAACCAAAATATTTGATGAATGTTAAGAAGGGTGTTGAGATTGATACAACTTAAAAGTGTTACAAAAAAACTCAATTATTTATATTTACAAAAGCCAAATTAGATAAATCACACCTTCTTTTTTACCTCCAAGCTTATTCTCTCCCAAAATTATAAAAATAGCCCTTCAATCCGTAATTTAAAGTCGTCATTGCGGACGTGGACCAAATTTGTAATAAAATTTACGAACCTGGTCTGCAATTATCCAGCCAGGTCCGCAATATACGGCCTTGTCTTGATTCGTACCAGGCTCCCTAAGCATGGCCTCACTTAAATGTCCTTAGGCTTGTGCACAGAAAGGCTCGAACTCGCTAACACCTTACTACCATAATACAAAATCGGTAACAAATACAAATTAGAGAGTGTCTAATAAAATTTCTAAAGATGGTGAATGAAAAGATGACTTTTCCTTAAACTCAAAGGGCCACTTTTCTAATTAAGCTACAGTTTTTAATACTGTTTTCAAAAAATGTAAGGTGCAAGTTAAACACTATGATACTATATCTTAGCACATATATATTATTCTATATAGCTCCATCATATCTGGTTCATCAGAGCTTCTTTTTTGCAGCAAGAAACTAAGAAATAAAAAGCAAATAGAGAGAAATGGAGGGGGAAACATACAACTTCATTTTAGATTGGAGCCTAGCTTTGGCATCTCTCTTCTATTCTCATAGTGTTTGTTTCTTTATTCCACAAGGTACAACTAGGCTCTTGTTTTTGTTTCCAGTCATCTTTCTCTTCTTATATCTTCCTCTGAATCTCCATACCATGTTCTTCTGTGGCCCAACCTTCTTTTTCATGTCATGGCTTGGAAGCTTCAAACTCATACTTTATGCTTTTGGTGAAGGCCCTTTGTCTTCTTACCCACCCCTCTCTTTATCTCACTTCATATCCACTGCTTGCTTACCCATCAAGATGATAATGAATCAACAAAACCCATCTCACAAAATCACTAAAAAGTCCCTAAAACAATATGCTCTTAGGAGTTTTCTCCTTTTGATCACCATCATGGCCCATAGTTATAAAGACAATTTCCACCCTTTAGTAACCACAACAATTTATGCCTATTACATATTCTTCTCACTCGAGTTACTCCTAGCCGTGGCGGCTTCTTTGGCTCGAACGCTAGTCGGGGTTGAGCTCGAACCACAATTCGATGAGCCTCACCACGCGACATCGGTCCAAGACTTTTGGGGGAAAAGATGGAATCTCATGGTTTCTAGCATCCTACGCCCTACGGTCTACCATCCGGCTCGTGCGATCTTTAGCCATTTGGTTCCTAAAAGATGGGTATCGGTGCCTGCTGTGTTCACAACGTTTATGGTATCCGGGATCATGCACGAGATGATCTTTTACTACCTTGGCCGGTTCACCCCAACTTGGGAGGTCACTTGGTTCTTTGTAATTCATGGGGTTTGGGTTGGAGCCGAGATCGTTCTCAAGAAAACCGTTGGTGGACGGTTTGAGCCACCCGCGGTTGTAGCTCGCTCGTTAACATTGGCGTTTGTGATCGTCACGAGCTTTTGGTTGTTCTTTCCACCATTCTTGAGACTAAATCCATTTGCTAGAGGTTGTAGAGAGATGATGGCGTTTGCAGGGGGTTTTAGGCATTGGCATCTAATTAGCCCAGATGAGTATTCTTGTCCATACTTTTAATTAGAATGGACATGTAACATGGAAATTCAATATCATGGTATGGTTTCTCAATATAGCTTCTTTTAATTTTCTTTTTAAAACAAAAAATCTCACTATAATGTGAATGGTGGTTCTCTTTTTATAACATCATAGGGGTCAGTGGATGGTATCCCTAACTACATGGGTTTGAACCCCATGGTGAGTATGTGGTGGTATCTAGATCATTGGTCTGCCACATAATAAATGGTACTCTTAGATGGATTGAGTCGTGGTCGACGGAGATTAGTCGGATGCCCTTGGATCCTGGATACCCCGGGAACATGTGTATGTGTTTCCCTGCCGTGCAAAACTTCAAATAAAAAATATGGTTCTCTTTAATAAAGACAAAAAATGGGTATTTGAACGTGTGTATGTGTATGCTTGCCGTTCAAAAAAAAGATGGTTATCTTTAATAAAAACAAAAAATGGGTATCTTATGATATTACTTCATGGCAATTTTCGATAAAAAAGTGAATATATATAGTTTTCAAAAGCCATAACGATACTAATTTAAACAGATTTAACATTAAATTCGACGTGTTTTTATATATATATATCATCTGGAACTTGTCAATGATATCTTCATTAGCCGGTATGGTAAGATCGGGTGGTAAGTTGATTTCAACATGGCTTTGTTTGGACTTGTTTTGGACTTGCCATCGTTAATTAGGTGGCTGTGGCTTTCACTCTGATGAATCAATGATTTCAGAATAGAAGTACTTCTATGGATAATATTAAGACATATGTTGAAGTTCACTAATATTTTATGTTTTAATGTTTGCATATGGTGAAACAGGAAGTTAATGAGTTTTGGAAGTAATGAAATAAACAATGTATAAATGTGGTTGGGACTATATCACAGTGGAACTAATAATAGAGACTTGGTATAAATGCCAGATCTATTTTATTTTTATTTCTAAAAATACATGACCCCAATTTAATTTAACAAATTATATGAAGTATTATATTTAATTTTATATAGTCGAAAATAGTAAATAAACACTTTAATATAGTATTTTATAAAATCAAAGATTATAGGATTAATAGAAAACGTTTTATCTATAAGGGTTACAAAAGTTTATAAAATTTTACGGATGTCGTATCAAGTTTTTTAGAACATTGTTTCAATAAAATGTCCCATTTATATAAAAACATGTTCTTGAAAAGTATCCTCCAAAAAGATAGGTTTATAGGACACTATTTAAAATCGTCCTATAAAATTAGTTAATATAACATTTTTTTTAAAAACTGATCTAAAATTTGTTAAGACATTTTAAAAGCGTCTTACAATGTTATTGTAACACTTTTAGATAGAATGTTTTTTTGTTTGGTCTTGTAAACTTAGATTCTATAGACATCTATCAGCAAGTTTATTTATTTTTGATATTCTATAAACTACATTTTATTGCATTGAATGCAATAAAATTTAATTTAGCTCTTTATAGTGCAATGAACTTTTATTTTTTGTCAATGGATGTTAGATATGTCAAAATTCATATAGTGATTGTGTAATCAATTTGATCAATAAACTTCTCATATATTTGATGACATGCGTGCACTCTAAAAAATTGTGTTTTAGCGATGGACTAAATTCCCTCGTTAATTAGCCAGGAATTAGTAAGGACTATAAATTGAATCTGAAAAAAGTAAATACAAAATTCTTAAAAATTCTTAAAAAATTACAAAAAAGTTGGGGTGACATTGATAATAAATTTGACGTCCACATCATCAAATATTGTGAACAAATTATTTATCAAAAATATGTAATATAAAATGCATCAAAATATTCTACATTAAATAGGTAATTTAAAATTCACATCAAAATATTCTACATTAAATAGGTAATTTAAATTTCTTCAAAATATGCTTATGGGGCAACCGAAGACGGAGAGCTCTCGGTTACGATAGGTGATGATGGAGTGACAGAAGTTGCTTAATGAATAATAGGAGGTGACAACTGTGGAGCTGGAGCGCGCTGTAGTAGGTGGGTCTCGAGCGGTTTGAACAATGATGGGTGGCTCATGACCAGATGACCCAGGAACATCACCTGTCATGATTTCATAACCACCAAGAACTAAGTCTTGATTGGAGTATTTGTCATTTGATTCTTCTTTTTCTTGATCCACTTTTTTGACTTTGAACTCAAAGTCAAAGTATTCATCGTCAGACAAAAGAATTTCAACCTTGATTATCTCTTGCACTTCGTCGTAGGTGATTATCGAAATCTGAACGATTAAGTGTCTAGATGGGTGTAAAGGATGATCTCCCGACTGCTAATTCTAGCAACATATGTTTCTGGATCCTAGAATTTCAGCTCTTATATTTCAAGATTGAGTAAATTCTTCGTTATTTGCATAAACATCCAGAAATGCATCCATGAATAATAAATCGAGTTTTGAATTATATGGACTACAAATAGATTTAGAAGTTTTAGTCTTTATAGATTTAAGTTCTACTTTGTATTGAGTAGAAGTTTGAACTTTATTTTGTGGTCGTGAACTACTTTATTCAAAAGTCGTCGTCAGATTTTCATCAAAGGTAACGTTGATGCTCTCCATAACAATCTTGTTTTTTTTGTTGTCGATTCGGAAATCTTTTGAGATTAACGAACATCCAGTAAAGTATCACTCATTAGCTTTCTTCTCGAATTTTCCAAGATTGTCATGGTCGTCGAGTATATAACACCTACAACCAAAAATATGAAAGATTTTCACAATAAGAATGTTACGATTAATAGTTTCATATGTTGTTTTCTTTAAGCGCCTAGTGATAATGGTTTGGTTTTGTGTAAAACACGTAGTTGAGACAACTTCAACACATAGAAAAAGTGGTAATCTATAAAGCATCGTCCTTGCAGCTTCCACTAAAGTTCGTTTCCTCCTTTCAACAGCTCTATTTTATTACGGAGTACGAGCAACTGAAAATTTATGAAAAATTCCAATAGACATTAGAAAATTGTGTAAAATCTCATTTTAAAACTCAATGTCATTATCACTCCTTAGCTTCTGAACATGAAGTGGTCGAAGAAATTGTATCTTCTTGATGAACTTAATAGTCAACTCTGGTGCTTCAACTTTTGTTCTAAAAATAATTCTAGCCTAGTATACCTCGAGTATTCATCAACCATTATCAAAATCTATTTCTTGCCATTATTTGACTGAATTCTCAATGGTCCACATAAATCCATGTGAATCATCTCAAGCGGTGATTTGATGAAGATTTTGTCTTTGGTTTTATGTGAAGTTCTTTTCATCTTTTCCATTTGACATATGCAGAAAATAAGGAATCTCTTTCAAATCTCATCTTTGGTAGTCCTTTCACCTAGGGATGGCAATGGGACGGGTATTGGTAATCTCAGTCTCATAACCTATTATAAAACCATGTCCCATACCTGATACTTGGTCTCGTCCCGTCGGGTATCCCGTTACCAAATAACCATCGAGGTTGCAGGCATTCCCTCGGGTATTAGGTACACCATTAATATTCTTACTCGATTAAATTTAGTATATATAATTTCGTTTCCTAGAACTATATGCGAATCACGTCAAACAATGGGTTGGCTTCTTATTAAACTTTCATTTTCTAGCAATATAAACAGTCAACAAGCTAGTGTCAATTGGGAAGTTGAAACATATTACTAATTTTTGAAAACCATTACTCATATTATTATCTATATAATCTGTTCGTCATTCGTTACAAATTTAAAACATTTAGTTGCATGCATTACCTAGTAAAAAGTATAACATTATATATTTATCGAGTTAAATTAAGTATTGACTATAACATATCTGTTTTTCTAGAAATTATATCACGTCAAAGATGTTGCTTAACTTATTAAACAATATATCATTTTGCATTATAAACATTCATAACAAATTCAAACTAGGAGTTACATGTTATACATACATCAGGTTGGTTAAATTAAGATACGATTCTTTATATTAAAACACATTTGTATTATATTAATTTTTGTTTATAATAATAATAATTTATATAATGATTTCTGGGTAATGAACAGTATTACTAAACCATAACCGTCAACCCGCAAATATTTTTGGAATTCTATATCGTCAAAGATTTCATACACCTGTAAACAAAATCAATAATCAATGTACTCGAACTCCCATAACCCAAACTAAAACCTATATATACACGTGAACATGCACTATCAAGGGTGTCAACAGAACGACTCATTTAGGAATACGAGAATGATTTTTAGACCAATTTCTTGCAAATACATTACCCACACCACCGCATACACACACCCATCATGCACCTCACCACGCCGCCTGTCACTGTGTCGCCTCGCCACCGCAACACCACCACCACACCCTTCGCGCCACCACCCCTCCACCACTACAACCAACACCTATGCCGCCGCCATCACCGGCACCGCTGTCGGCACCATCGACACCGCTGTCGGTACCTCCGAAACCACCGCTGGTACCTCCGGCACCATCGGCACCACCACCGGTAACTTTGAAACCACTGCCGGTACCTTCGAAACCACCGCCGGTAACATCGAAACCACCGCCGGTACCTCTGACACCATCGAAACCACCGCCGGTACCTCCGGCACCACCATCGGTACCTTTGAAACCACCACCGGTACAACAAGACCACCTCTGCCAGTGGTGGTGGTGGAGGTACAATTGTTGGTGGTGGTGGCAGGGGTGGTGCTGGTGGCGGTGGCGTTGGTGGTGGCGGTGCTGGTAGCGGTGGTGGCAGTAGTGGCAGAGGTGGTGTAGGTGGAGGAGTGGGGTTGGTGGTGGTGACAGAGGTGGTGGCGATGGTGTTGTAGGTGCTAGCGGTGATGGTGTGGGTGGTGGTGGTGGTGTAGATGGTGGTAGCAAATGTGGTTAACATGTGATTTCAATGTAAAATCATACGTGATTTAATATAACTTTGATTGGTTAACACCATGTGTGATAACAAATCATATGTGATTTCAATAAAGAATCATATGTAATTTCAATACATAATCATCTGTGATAACAATATCATATGTAATTTCAATGCAAAATCATATGTGATTTAATATAAGCTGACGTGTTAAGTTGTGATTTCAATGCATAATCATGTGTGATCACAAGATCATATGTGATTTCAATGCATAATCATGTGTGATCACAAGATCATATGTGATTTCAATACAGAATCACAGATGATTTCAATGCAAAATCATCAATGCAAAATCATATGTATAATGGCGGTGGCGAAGGTGGTGCTGCTGTTGCTACCGGCGGCGAAGGTTATACTAGTGGTGGTTTCGAAGGTATCGATGGTGGTGCCGGAGGTATTGGCGGTGGTTTCGATGGTGCCGGAGGTACCGGCGGTGGTTTCGGAGGTACAGTGGTGGTGCCGGTGGTACCAGCGGTGGTTTCGAAGTGACGGGTGGTGGGCCGATGGTGCCGGAGGTACCGACGATGGTTTCGGAGTTACCTGTGGTGTTGTCGGAGGTACCGGCGGTGGTTTTGGAGGTACCAGTGGCGGTGTTGGTGGTGACGACAGCGGTGCGGTGATGGTGGTGTGGTAATGGAGGTAGTGGTGGTGGTGGTGGAAGTGACGTGGGTGGTGTTGTTGCTGTTGTTGGTGGTGGCAGAGGCAGTGTTGGCGGTGCTGCTGGCGGAGGTGGCGGGGCGGGTGGCGGCGGAGGTGGTGGTGGAGGTGGGGGAAGTGGTAGCCATAAAGGTGGTGTGGGTGATGTATTTGAATTACAAAAATGGATGGCTAGGAATCATTCTCATATTCTCTTAAGAAGATATCATTCTCGTTTGAACCTCCCTCTAGAAACATAATTATGGCTCACAAATTTCATGAATAACGACACAAACTCTAGAGTCTTCTCATTAAACCTTAAGAACCAAAATTATACTTTTATCTTTGATTAATCTACTCGCTTGCATTTAATTATTCATAGATAGCTTTTTCACTTGTTCTTTTTGAAGGAATTGGGGTTTTCTGCTATCTCTTTCACAATTTCTTAAGATATGTTGAAAGCAAACATGCATTTCATCACTCACCACAAATTCATCAACATATTCAAAAGCTCTTATTCCTCCTTATCCCAAAAAAGAGGTTAAAAATCACCATGGTTGTTTCTTTCATTCCACCTCTGAGCTAGCTTGTCTTGCTTTTAAATGACCACATATTATCTTTAGCAAAACTTGGAGGGTTTATAACCATAAAAAAATGAAAAAGACCTTAGAACCATATCCATGAACGTGTTAAACGATCCGTGTTTTGACAACTCATAAACTAGTTTGCGATTCAAAACTCGTGTTTAGGAAAATATTACTATATTAGATGTCTCGAGAAGACATGATTCAAATAAAAGTGAAAGGATGTGGATGTGGACGTGTATGTGGCCCTTAGCGTACATAAACCATACAAATTAAGGAACCGTACGTGTGTTGTGGAAAAACAAAGTTGGTTTACAAGTTTTTACCATTGTGAACTAGACACATTTTCACATGCCCAAAAATCATATGGTATGCACTTGGATTGTCTTAGTTGTTATTTAAGATAATAATCATTTTGTAACAAAGTTTTTAATACATTTTTTTTGTTAACTGTACTAGGTATCCCGCCAGCTGGTGTTACTAATTCCACTGATCACGAACCATAAGACAATCCGCAATGGCATTGAAGGACATAAACCGGTGACCTAGCTATGAGTAGTAGCCCAAAGTCCCAAAGTCCCAATGTTAAAATTATAAATTTGTCAATCCTGATTCGTAACGTGTTTATTTTGTCAAATTTGATGTCTTAAACGACAAATTTATCATCTACCATGACCTAATCTTTTTTAACACATTTTGTTAATGGGTATCCATGTCATCAAATGTTACAAGATTAACATTAGATTACTAGTGAAATTGTTTAAGAAATATTAAAGTTTGAAAAAAAAATTACATCAGTAAAGACAATTAAATAAATCTTCGTTACACTAAGTAGAAACTAAATTAAAATTTTCTGCGTATTAATTACATCTTCTTATTTTATAGTTTAAAAGAAAACAATTTAATTTATGTTTTTGGCTTCAGCTTAACAGAATTGGTTCAAACATTAAAAGGAAAAAAAAACTACAATGTGAACATAACTACATTTTTCCATATATATATATATATATATATATATATATATATATATATATAGGGGTGGGTTCAAATCTGAACCACTTTTTGGTTGTGAACGTGAGGACAGCCGAGAGCGCGACATGTGGCGGATGACTAGACGCCACGTTAGGTCCACGGCGGGTGACTAGTAGCGATTCATGGGAGGGCATTGAATTAAAGGGGGGGACCACACTCAAAGTCGTCACGTGTCGCGTTCTCGGTTGTCCTCACGTTCACAACCAAAAAGTGGTTCACATTTAAACTTTTCTCTCTCTCTCTCTCTCTCTCTCTCTATATATATATATATATAGAGAGAGAGAGAGAGAGAGAGAGAGAGTGTGTGTGTGTGTTTTAATCAAATAACCATTTTATTTGTAAAAACCAGTGAAAACCAACTAAAAATAATTTTTTTTACGATTTTTTATCAAATACTATGATATTAACTATTGCTACACATATTTTTTTTTTCATAATATAAGTATCATCCATGAAAAAATAAAATTTTTATTCATATTATGAAACAAATTCATGGATGATATTCACCTTATGAAAAAAATATATGTGAAACAATATATCAATTCTAACATTTGATGGAAAAAAATCGTAAAAAAAATTATATTTTAGTCGGTTTTCACAGGTTTTTACAAAAAATATATTGAAACTGAAATTTGTAAAAACCATAAAAAAAATTATGAAAACTTTGTATCTAAGTATCTAGACTTAGGATCAGGTGAGACCAAGCTGTTACCGTGAGACCGCGTGAGACCAATACCTAACGTACGAAACTTCCCAAAAAAACACCGTGAATGTACATAAAACTCGAATACGCAGACCTTAAATTCACTTTCGATGCAAAAAAATATCGAAAACAAGCTAAAAAACGAAACCTTCACAGCTCAAGTTCTATGAAGGTTACATATATATAATGCGAACCTTCACAAAAAAAACTGCTGTGAAGGTTTCGTTTTTTAAGCTTTTTTTGAAAAAAAAAATTCGATAGTGTTTTTTAGTATGTTTTAACGATGAATATTCAATTTTTTTTACCTTCACAAATGTTTTGATGTGAAGTTTCAAGTAAAATATGTTGGTCTCACCGGTCTCACCAAAAAAGCTTGGTCTCACCAGAACTTAACTCAAGTATCTGACTAACTACAAATCTGTAAATCTAAATTATAATATTATAGCGGGTTTTTACAACTGAAATAGGAATTGGGCTATCTAAAACAATATCAAGCATTTAAGCAGCAAACAACGCTTTTTTTTTTTCTTTCTAAATCATTGATCGATGAAACTTGAAAGTACCGATAATAAAAGACCACCCACATAAGGGAATTTGGCGAGATTAGCCATTTCTCTCTCCTCAATGACAAAACTAGCCATCTCTCTCCCATATTTGCAAAAATGTCACTCAACTTCGTGACCTCCCACTTCTTGACTACGTGATGGACCAAAATGTAAGAAAATTTATAGAAAGTCACGAAGTCGTCAATGTTATGAGTTCGTGACTTCTTGACTCCTCTCATCCCCTCATTTCTTTACCTTATGTATACTGAAGGAATCACATAAAAGTCCAAAAAAATCACGAAATCACGAGATTGGCAACTTCGTGACTTCGCGACTCAGAACACATGGCACGATTTCATGGGCATCGGGTACGAAATCGCGAAGTCGGCCACTACGTGACTTCGCGACTCTGACGCAAAAGGACGAAATCACGAACTCATCTAGTTCGCGACTTCGCGACTCTCTGACATGGGCGTAGGATACTGACACGTGGCGGTCGCGAAGTCACGAACTCAGAACATTGACGACTTCGTGACTTTCTATAAATTTTCTTACATTTTGGTCCACCACGTAGTCAAGAAGTGGGAGGTCACGAAGTTGAGTGACATTTTTGCAAATATGGGAGAGAGATGGCTAGTTTTGTCATTGAGGAGAGAGAAATGGCCAATCTCGCCAAATTCCCCCACATAAGAATTTGCAAGCGACTTACAGATGCAATTTTAATATGCTATGTCATAAAAAATTCCAAGTACAATTTTAAAATTTGCAATTCTTGTTATAAGGCAGGTGGGCCACCATCGACACTCTTTTTTAAAAAAAAAAACTCTTTTTATTATTTAAATAAATTGTTTTTATATAAAACTCAAAATTTTTATAGAGTAAAATACATTTTTGGTCCCTGTGGTTTGACAAAAGTCTCAATTTTGGTCCCTACAGTTTAAAAAGTACACATTAGCCACTGGAGTTCGTGTTTTGGTCCAATTTTGGTCCCTGAGATTAACAGCCGTTAAAGAAATCAGTTAAGTCGGAGGCAATTTAACTTTTTTTCATTTTTCTCTTGTTTTTGCTTTAAAAATAACCACAGGGACCAAAAATGTAATTTACTCTATACATATTACCCTTCATCTTCTTCACCACCATCTACCACCACCACCCATCACCACCACCACCACGAACCATCACCACCCACCACCACCGCCTACCCACCACCACCACCATAGCCACCACCAAATCACCACCACCACAACTTCCACAACCACCAAATCACCACCACCATAGCTTCCACAACCACCACCGCCGCCACCACCATAGGTGTCACCACCACCTCTCCAGCCACCTCTCACCGACCACCTCTGTCGATAATGATCTGAGTTTCAGATCTGATTCTAAAATCAGATCCAGATCTGGCTCTTTCACCATGGCCGACGAGCTCTTCTCCGATTCTAAAATCAGATCCAAATAAAACCCTCCCCTATCGTCGCCGCTGTCGCAATCGCCACCGCCAATAAGCTCAAAATTCATCCATGGAAGTCTCAAGATAGCTCAAACCTAGATTCGTATATTTTCACCTTTTCCTTGGCGATTAATTTATCATCTTCTTCACTTTTTGTAAGTATTCATACCTCTTGCTGCTTTAATTTCTGTTTTTTGATCTTCAATTTCCAATTTGGAGCGTAAAAAATGGTGATGTGAAGCTATTGATTTCAATTAATTTTTTGTGTTTACTCGAGGATTTAGCTACTGATGAAGCTGAATTTCTGCTGATTTTGAACCAATTTTTTTTATAATTTCTAGCTCGATTTCTCAGATTTTATCCCTTTTTGGATTTTGTTTTACTTATTAATCGATTATAACCTCAATTTCTTTGAATGTTATAAGCATGTTGCTATATATACTAATTTGAGCTCAATTTTGTTACAATTTCAAGCTCGATTTCTCTGATTTTATCCCCTTTTTGGACTTCTTTTTACACTTAATAATGGTTTTGAATGTCAAATTCTTTGAATGTTATAGGCACTTGCTGTTAATCAGCTTTCTGTTTCTTATTGGATGTATCAGTGTTGACTTTTGGAGTATTTATTGTTTTAGTTCATGGGGTTGGTGTAATTATGGTGGTGGGTGGTGGTGGTGGGTGGTGGTGGTGGATGATGATGAAGAAGATGAAGGGTAATATGTATAGAGTAAATTACATTTTTGGTCCCTGTGGTTATTTTTAAAGCAAAAACAAGAGAAAAATGAAAAAAAGTTAAATTGCCCCCAACTTAACTGATTTTTTTAACGGCTGTTAATCTCAGGGACCAAAATTGGACCAAAACACGAACTCCAGTGGCTAATGTGTACTTTTTAAACTGTAGGGACCAAAACTGAGACTTTTGTCAAACCACAGGGACCAAAAATGTATTTTACTCATTTTTATAAATTAATAATCTCAATATATTTTCTAATTACATCAGTTATTCTTACTAAAAATATTCTATACATGTAATACGTTATTTAAAAAAAACATAAATATAATATTACTAAATCAATTTAAACATTAAATTACAATTAATATTTATAATTAACATTGAATTAAAATAATAAAAAATATATCATGGTATTAACTAAAAATAATTAGTATGTATATATGATAATGTATAAAATAGTTAATATTAAATATTGAAGTAGAGACCACTTTTTTGAAAGTGTATATATTGCAAGTGTATGAAAAAAGGCAACATTTCACAACTGAAAGTGTAAATGAATTGTAGAAATATGAATAATCTAATCTGAGGAGAGTTATTTTTTTAACCCATGAATTTGTGTTAACCGTGTTAACAAAAAATGAACCAATAGGATTTCTTTATTTTGTCTATTTTCCTGAATATGTGGGTCAACCTCCTTTATTTTAGGATTTAATAAACTTCCCTCTAATTTAGGAAATCAATCTTAACCATTGATTGAAATGATCAACGGTGGTTATATGGTTAACACGGTTAATACAAAATAATGGGTTAACAAAATAACTTAACCCTAATCTAATAATATCTAATTTGTATAGACTTTTGACATCTGAAATAAAGATAAACATCACAATAAAAGTGTGATTTGGGTCTACTTGACTAAACGTATGGGAATTGATTTCCAACGATCACAAATGAAATGATATAAATTTTTGGTCTACGACTATGACTCACACATAAATTATTTATACAAGGGGTATTGAATAAACACACATAATTTTTACTTTTTAATTTTAAAGTTTATTTATTCTTAGAATTATAGATGTCTCATAGACAAAACCTCGATTCTTAATTATTTAAGAGTAACAAATTTACCAACATCAAAAGAAAGAAGAAAAAGATCGTCTTTTAGATCTAAGAGATTAAAATACCTCTAAGCATATTGATCCCAAATTACTTTAGAAAAGTTCTTTCAAAGCAAGTGATTTGCAAACTAATACAACGAAAACATTTATTGCCTTCGTCGAATTAAATATCCTCCTTCAAGTTTAACAAGTGTCATCGTTTGACTTGTTGATCCATGCATGTATTCTTCACTTTAGCTATTATAGTTAATATCACTTGTTAACCCATCTTATCCTTTGTATGAAGAGGGAACAGTAAAGTAAGAATGACACTAATTAAATAATGTTTTAGATCATATTTTTCTGACATGCTTTTACATGTTCTCTTACTAGGATGAGAGTTTGGGAGAGTTGGCGAATCAAACTTGCTGAATATGTTTGTATTTCGACTTCCTAGTAGTGGTATTTATTTGACTACTAGTTGACTATATATTGTGTTGATCTTGTTTTGACTATATGAGAAACCAATCCGCTTTGGTGATATCTTGGCCGCTCTTTAACTAACCTTTCTTCGTTGTAGGTTAGAGATGACATGCAAAATGAAAGTAGAAAAGGCTCGTTTGTTGATCAAATTCCCGATGTTTATAGGTTTCCTAACTTGGTTATATGGTAGAATTGCTTTATATCTAACATGCTTTAATGGTGGATATGTTCCAAGTCGATTCCTAGTTCCAATTAAATAAATTTTACTTGTTTTAGTTAATTTATTGGATATTTATTCACTATACTTGTCCTACATAGAACAAACTTAAAAACTTAGTAACATTTACAAGTCTACGCCTACAATTATTTGATGGTCAAAAGATTAAGCTTGGGCACATGATGAGTTTCTTTTGGGCTTTAGTGAGAGGTATAACACTTATTTGATGGTCAAAAGATTAAGCTTGGGCACATGGTTTCTTTTGATCACAAAATATGATTTTTGTTCAAAACCAAAACAATGTAGAAAAGTGGGTACCATGAGACCATACACGTATACAACTCGCTTCACTCTTTGTTTACTCGATAGTAATGGAGTCCTATATAGGTACCATGTGGCTAAACCTACATCCAAGTTGCTTTAGCCTCTCGTGGTATAAAATTTGGGTGTAACAATCTTCCCTTTTGATTTGAGATCACAAATTTTTTTATGACATATTCTATTAGGACCAAAATGTCCTGATTAGTGAAAGTTTTATAAATAAAGCTTTGAGGAAGTATATTGTAATTAACTAGTAGTTGTAGCTTATGGGCTTGGTCTTGATGTAAATGGACCCTATATATAGGAGTCTAGGGTTTTGGGAAGGTGTGTCAGCCATTTTTTATGAGAATCGATTAAGGTGTTTGTGTGTGTGTTTCTTGTAAGCCTTTAATAGCTCTTTAATAATACAAGAACTCTTCATTTTCTCTATTAATTTCTCCTTGAAATCCCCTATATTGTTTTATTATTTTTGGGACCAACAATTGGTATAATAGCGTAGCAAATCATTAGATTTGTTGTTCCTATGGAATCATTCAATTAAAGGTAAGTTTATTGGATTTTGGAGCATTGTTCTTAGGGTTCGATCTTTGGATCTGAATTCTGAAATGGATTTTGGATTTGGAAAGTCGTCTCCCGACTCTTCAGATCCAATTTTCCTTTATTTCCTGACCTCATCATTTTTTTAGTGACTCGAAGAAATGGGTTGTGCTTCCCGATCCCATTACTTTTTCCAACTCGGGAAGTATGGTTTCCCAACTTTGGTTTCCCGACCTCGATTTTGTTTCCCGATGTTCACTCTTGAAATTGGAAACTATTCAAATCGGAAATTGGTTTTCGATTTGGAAAGTGAAGTGGAAAACAACTTTAATAAAACAACTTTAATATTGGTTTTCCGATATTTGAAATCGGAATATTTCCCGACGTGGCTTGGAATCGGAATTGTGAATGTGACATTGGTTTCCCGACGTCATCACGTCATCACTCGGGAAAGTGAATTAAGTTTGAAGGCTTAAACGCTCTAGGTCCCTGCGGTTATAATGGTGTGACACTTTAATGGTTCAAGTTTCTTGATTTGACAATGCCAGTCCCTGCAGTTATAAAGGGGTGATATTTTAATGGATCAAGTTTCATAGTTTGACACATCAGCCCCTGAACTGTGTTATGATAAGTTTTGAACTTCTATCACTTTTGGTCCCTGCAGTTCGCTATTGTAATTCAGTTTGGATTAGTGATAGAAATTGTCCCTAAAGTTTTGTTCTAGATTAAGTATGTTTACTTGTCGAATCTAGTCCCTGAATTTTGCGGAAATTTCAAAATCTTTTTTAAATTTCGATGAATTTTTTTTTTCACTGACCGGGCAGCGGAACCCCCTGTATCGGGTGGTTTGAGATTAAAAGAGCTTTCTTTGATCAGCATTCTCAAGGGTACTTAATCATTTTTATCCAGATCAGGGATTATTTTCATGTTAGCTTTGAAGATTATACAATCAATCGGGCTTTCAAGTTTTATTTGTTTTGGAGCTTCCTTTCTTATTGGGGGATTTGAAGATTAATTTGTCCCAAGTGGTTGATCAATTTCAGTTTAGATTCATATCTAAGTAGATTCAAACACTTTTTGCTTCAAAATGCCTATGCTTAATTAGTCACATTTCATTCCCATTTGGTTTGTAAAGTTCACATCAGCCAGCCCGTTTTAGCCCTTCAGTTTTCAACGTGAAAATTGAACTTCTCTCATTTCTGTAAACTGTTCCAGATTCTTTGAAGACATGTCAGATTTGTTACGATTTCAGAACGACGGTGTTTGGATTCTGCATTTGGTTAGATTACTTAGAAGTCGGGCTCTCTGCAAACATTATTCTAGAGTTTTTCGTTGCGAGAGGGGAATTTTTCCTTTGGGTGCCAGCTTCGGTGAATGGTACAGTTATTATTTGCTTAATTCCTAACCATTTCACTATCTTGGAGGTTCAGTTGTGATCTAAAATTTTAAGTGATGGTCGTCATCCATCTGACTAAGAAGACTAGATCTGGATCTGGTTACTTGACATTTTGGAAAATTTCAGGAAATCGACTATTTTTTGACTAGTAGAGAGATCAAAGTTGAGTATCTCGTTCAGTATTTACTCCCAGTTTTTCTAGCTATACGGCGTTCGATGTTCCAAACTTTAGTGTTTTCTCTAAAATTGAGTTGGAATTTGGAAAACTTGTGGATCGGGAAATCAAGTTGGGAAATGTCTTTGACGTGATCCCGAGTCGGGAAATAATTCCAATTCGAAAAGGGAATTCCAAGTTGGGAATATTTTTCCGACTTGACGAACAGTTCAAAAAAAAAATGCTAAAAAGGGAACTCCAAGATTGCGGCTTTTGACCGGTCAAAGCAGCAATCATTGACTAGTCAACTACGATCTCAACCGTATCAACGGTTGAGATCACCTCTGTACTTCGTATTTTTTTTAGCACTTCTCATTTGACCTTTCTCTACACACACATTAAGAGAGATACAGAGAGGTAAGTTCATACGAGAATGCTAACTATTTAGGAATATAAGAAAAACTTTATCAATGTATAAAATCAATATATGATTTACGTAACTATGCCCATGACTTTAAGTCGAGCCCAAAGCCATTTGCGTCCAATTTTTTTTCATTAGTCTAAAATTAAATGTTAACGTGTACATGAACAAAGTTTTTCTTATTTTTTATATAGTTGGCATTTTCGGTCGAACCCCCCCTCTCCCATATATATACACATATATATGTATATATATATACACACACCACAAGGGCCCTCCCTTTCCTCTAGTAGTTGGAGACCATACATAACATTAGTGAAGGAAAAAGACCTCCTCTCTTGATGTAGGATGTCAACTGGATTCAAGACATTTGTGTGGATACGGTTAGGCAACGAGTTGAGTTGGTTGCTCATATTCAAATATGGCATCAAAGGGTTGGTGGTTGTATTGGTGAATTTTGGAACACCTATCCTACTCCATTCATGGACGACGATACTTAGTGTATGACTCCTGTCTTCCAACATTTTATTCTACAAGACGGCTTGCGCGAGGCGAATGCATGTTACGAGTGATGGGGTGCTTTGACCCCACTTAAAAAAAATAAATCCTTATTATTATATGTATTAAAAGATTTGGACCTCCCTTACATATGAAGATTTGGACCCCACCTCTAAATAAACAATTGAGATTTAAAAATACCTATTAAAAAGAAAAAAGAAAAACTACAAACATCCCAACCTCTTCGTAGTCCTCTCACTCTCTACGGTTTCCCAATTCGCCAATTCCCCTCCATCCAGGTAAGTTACTAACTCAATATCTCCAATTTTCCGTTAATGCATCATCATAATACTAAAGTCTAAATTACTAATTGTTTTCTAATTTGTTTGATACTTTGATTCATACTTATTTTTGTTTAGTACTTTAATTTGTTATGTACTTATGTGTAAATTTAGTAATTAGGTCATATTTTATATTGAATCATATTTTGTCTCTTTGCTAATTGTTTATTAGTTTGTTTGATTTATACTTATTTTTGTTGAATATTTTAATTTGTTTATAGTTTCTAACCATTTTTTATTGATGTATTTGCTTTGTATCATACTATCTAACCCGCAAAATTATTCTTTCGACCGATTCATCTTGTCATATAAACTATGTTGGACCCCAGTAAGTTTAAATCCTGGATTCGCTAACGCGACCCAAGGTTTAACAATCTGTTCGTAACTGATAATCAATCTGTGAGAAATCACAACAAACCTGAGACCAAACAGAAGATGTCGTGACCCAAGTTGAGTAAGTCACCAAGTAGAATTGGGGAGTGCATTATAATGAGTAGAATTGGGGAATCACATATGCATAGATGATAAACATATTTCCATTTTTGGCAAAAGGAGAAAGTGAAAAAGAAAAACTAACCCTTATGTTGATTTTAACATCAAGGGGTCCAAAATCCAAATGCAATTTGATTGGATTTACTTCACAAATGCCTCTTTTAGTTATCATACCTTATGTTGATTTGTCAAACGTTAATTTAATAAATAATCATTTGTACCATAATGTGTTTTGTGTTAATTTCTTGACATTCTTTTTTAATTAATTATCTTCTTGATATTGGTAACACGAAACCTTTAAATAAACTTGTGGGGTTATATCTATATATATATATATATATAGGTATCCAATCTTTATGAGCTAAGATTACCTATATAGAAAGAGTGAAGCTAGTGATGGGGGGAGAGATACAAAATCTATTGCTAGATTGGAGTATAGCTTTGGCATCTCTTCTCTATTCTCGTGGTGTTGGCATGTTTATCACCCAAGGTACAACTAGATTTTTGGCTCTATTTCCGGTCATTTTTCTCTTCATGTTTCTTCCTTTAAATCTCTACTCCATGTTTTGTGTTGGCCCAACCTCTTTCTTCATGTCATGGCTTGGAACCTTCAAGCTCATTCTCTATGCTTTTGGTCAAGGCCCTTTATCTTCAAATCCACCTCTACCTTTATCTCACTTCATATCGACCGCTTGTCTTCCGATCAAGATCACAAGAAATCGACAACACCCATCTCGCAAAATCACCACGAAATTCAAATCGCCCAAAGATTATACTCCTAGGGTTTTGCTTTTCATCATTGCAATCAAGATTTTTGACTTCAAAGACCATCTCCACCCAGTTCTTGTCACATGCTTATATGCATACCACCTTTTCTTCATGCTTGAAATATTGTTAGCCTTAGCCGGTTGGTTAGCACGAATCACGGCTGGAGTCGAGATCGAGCCTCAGTTTGACGAGCCACACCACGCCACATCCGTTCAGAACTTTTGGGGGAAAAGATGGAACCTCGTGGTTTCGGGCATACTACGTCCAACCATCTACCAACCGGCTCGAACCATCTTTAGCTATATGGTTCCTCAAAGATGGGTTTCGGTGCCCGCAATCTTCTCGACGTTTCTGGTCTCGGGAATCATGCACGAGGTGATCTTTTATTACCTTGGTCGGCTTACGCCAACGTACGAAGTCACTTGGTTCTTTATAGTTCATGGGGTTTGGGTTGGAACCGAGGTTGTGATCAAGAAAACTGTGGATAAAAGGTTCGAACCACCACCTGCGATCACCCGACCGTTAACTTTAATGTTTGTGATACTTACGAGCTTTTGGTTGTTCTTCCCACCACTCTTGCGTACGGATCCGTTTGGGAGAGGTTGTAGGGAGGCCATGGCTATGGCTGGGTTTTTCATGCATGGGCAGCAACTTAGCCCCAACGAGTACACGTGTCCCCTTATGATGTAAAAGGGTGAATGAATGAATATATATGCATCAATACTTTATTTGGTTTGTCTTTTAAGATGTCAATATTTTGCTACAACAAAATTCGTCTTAAAATAAATTAAAAAAAAAACATTTTAATAGAATGTTTTATAGTAAGCTGGTTTATATGATCAAATACAAAAACGTTTTATCTAAAAGTATTATAGAAAATTTATAGCACGTTTTTAGGCATCACAAAAGTTTTTTAAAACATTTTTTAAGTAAAGCGTCCTATTAAATATTTTATACAATACTATTTGAAAAAGTGTCATATAAACACAATTGTCCTCTAAAAAGATCGGTTTATTGGACAATTCTCAAAATTGGCCAATAAAATTAGCTAATACGACATTTTAATTTAGAAATGTACTAAAAATCTTGTTACAACACTCAAAAACGTCACATAAATTTATTGTAATTAACTCTTTTGCAAAGGATGGTTTATTGCTTGGTCCTATAAACTAGTGTCGTATGAAACACTCTATTAGTTTTTTACTTTTTTTATTTTAGGCATCCTAAAAGCTTTATTTTGTTTCGAATGTTGGTGTGGAATATACTAGTTCAATAACTTCATGCCCCAATCAAAAAAATATTCTTGTCATACATATATAGATCCAAATTAGTTCCAAGATTTCTATGCTATTTATGGTAGATTTTAGAGTGATTTATATTAATGGTCCATTTTTTTTTATGTTTAAGATCCCGACTAATAGTTTTAACGTGGTTGCTAAAAGCCTGGCTCAGTGTATTATTATTTGTCTTATTTTAAGAACATTTTGGTCTTTGCTCCAACCATCTTCTTTGACAATGTGTACCCACCAATGATTGTAACATTTAATTATTTATTTGATTCTATAAACTGAAGTCTTATCAAGCATTTTTTAGAAAGTTTAGTTATTTTAAGCATTTTATAAACCAAATTGTTATTGTATTGGTGGAATCAAAATGGTACGAGGTTTCTTTTAGAGGACGTTTGGTTCGCAGAACATTTTCGAATGAAATTGGAACCTGTGAAGGAATTGGAATTTGAATCCAATTCCTTGTTATTTGCATTTGGTTGTGTCAATAGGAATTGAAATTTGAATGTAATTTCACCACCCCCACCACCTATGGGTGTTTTTTGATCGGGTTGTTCGTGTTTTGGGTCATTTGGGTAGGATTAATCGGTTTTGAGTTACTAAAATTATTCCCGATAAACGAATTGAATACAGTTTAGGTTTTAGGTCGAACCAAACGAAATTTTTTTACCTATCACCTGAATCGAATGATATAATTATAAATCCGGTAACCCGAACAATCCACCCCAAACCCTAATAACCATAAACTGATTAACCCGAACTTGAATCTGCTCAGTTGGGTTATATGGGTTCAGTTGTAAACCGACCCTATAACACAAAATCCAATTGACTTCAACCCAAAGCCTAATAGGTTTGAGTTTCGAGTGAAGTTTATTTTTTTTAAAGCCCGATGAACCCAAAAAACTGATTGGGTTTACCCAATTAACACCCAATCGAGTGAATGAGAGGAGTGGCGCGTGGTTGGAAGGAATCTAAATTCCTTAGAGAGAGGGAAGCAATCCGAATTCCTTCAAATGAAGGAAAATTTAGGTGTAAAGGATTCCAATTCCATCCTATATATGGTGATAAGGTACTAGTTTAGGTTTTGATATAAAAATATAAAACAAGATTGATCATTATTAAACTTTATGAATTTAGGGGCCAAACGAAATGAGAACTATAAGGTACCTAGATTTTAATTAGACCATTTGAGTTATACTTTGTTTTTGAACCTAATGTTACCCAATGACATATCAACGATACATCAGCTTTTCACTACTTACTTAAAATTATGCAAATTATGAGTTATACCTAACCAATCTTACCCACACATTTTATTTTATTAAATAACTAATAAAAAAAGAAAAAAGAAAAGAAGAGAGAGAAAATTAAGAAGAGAGAGATAGAGAGAAAGGAGGTGTGTGTGTGTGTGTGTGGGGGGGGGGGGGGGGGGGTGCCATGCCGATCGGCATCCAGGAGCCGAAGACCACCAAGCCGAAATTGGCAAAGTGGCGTTGCCGAATCTTGTCGATGAACTCAAGCCTCTCGGGTGAGGCATAACGCATGGTTTATGTCTGAAATTGAAATGTGTATGATTATATATGTTATGAAAGTAATGAAGCATCTTCTGTTTATTTTTCTATTGTTCAACTAAATTTGATGAACATTCTAATCTTTATTATTTAAGCCCATTTTTTAAACGAGTAGAGATTTTTTAACAATAGTATAAGGTTTGTAGCGAATTTTTCCATTGTAATGTTTAAAGATAAAAGTCTATGGTAAAATATTTCATTCTAAAAGGTAAGACACTTGTTCTTTTTGATATACTATTGATACTTAAAATTTGATACTTGTAACAAGTAACAACTATCATGAATTGAGTCAACTAGTAGATAAATTTTATTCAAGTTATTGACTTCTCTAAATATCCACTATCTTATCTCCAACTTTTGTCTTTTCCATGTTACCAATCAAAATGTTAGACCCCTTTTAAAACTTACGTATATGTGTTTGATTTTATTTTATCAAAATAAATTAGAATATTGAAAACTTGCACGAATACCTCCAATGAGATAATAATTTTAAAAATGAGCTACCAAAACATAAAAAGATATTCAAGAAATGAAAACCAAAAAAGTAGACAAAGTAGTCAAGAACATATAATATATATAACCATTTAAAATAGAGAATAAAAGAGAAAATAATTATTTTGTCCCATCTCAATAATTAGTTTTATCTTCTATCTATTTTCTCTTTCAATTTCATTAAATACCCCATCATTCCCTATCGTGCGAGCCATATTAGCCATATTATACGAACAAGTATTTAACTCACTTGATGATCATTAATTGACACGTGCTCTCTACGTCCCAAAATTATTGTCCAGTTTTGACTTTTAAATGTCTTTTTTTTCCGACTTTGACCTTAAATATTTTTTTTTGTGTTATATAATACTTAATGCAAAATATATGAATGAGTTGTGTTTTTAATGTATTTCTATTGGTATAAGTTCCATCAAGTATTATATAACACAAACAAAAATATTTAAGGTCAAAGTTGACAAAGAAAGACTTTCAAAAGTCAAAACTGGACAATAATTTTGGGACGGAGGTAGTATTATTTTTGTATAGGGTATCCTAGACATTTTGCCTAGATTAATAATCTTTGCCAATTATTGATTACTTAAGCTTCTAGCCCTGAGATAATTAATTCTTTAGTGACCATTAGTCATTAACGCTTGGATTCAAACCCGGGATAACTGGGTAGTGGGTTATTGAGTCATATCTCCTACAAGCCTTAACGAGTATGTCACAAGTCTTGTAGTTGACATGTATTATAATTTAAATATAAAATCCTTTTCTTTCTTTCTATTTCTTTTTCCTATTTTTCTATCCAACAATTCTTTTTCCTTGTAGCCACCGAGTTCTCTATCTATATACAATATACGTGCTCATATTATGACTATGCAAGATCAATCTTTATTAGGAATCCCTATTGTTTAAGTTACATTAGCAGTTTGGTGATGCACTATCAGTGACAAATTCAGCGATGGATGAATTCCATCACCAAGTAGCTATCCTTCAGCAACATAATAGCGATGGAATTGCAACGGAATTAATTGATTATTTTTAATTAATTTCGTCATTTATTAACGAGGGATAGCGATGGAATTACTTGATTATTTTTTAATACGATACATGAAGAACCATAAAAACAGATTATGATCCATTTAGTACAATAATGGTCTATTATAATACGTCATTAATCATTAGAATGGATTACCATCTATTTTGACAAAAGAAATCAAACAACTAAACCCGCGCCGATAACCTATGCAATCTTCCAATAAATTGCAGCAGATTCAACAAAAAATATCAATTAAAATGTCAAATTTTATTAAAACAATTAATTGTTGGAAATTAGTCCATAGATTTTGCCACGTTGTCCGCTAAATATTAAAGCTTTTTGCAGACTGAATAAAGTTTGTATTCAATCTGAATAAAGCATGAATATTCAGTTTGAATAAAGCATGAATGAATGAATAAAGATTTATTCAATCTGAATAAAACTTAGTCGCCGATTTAAATTGCCACGTGACACGATTTTGTTAGTCCTTATGTTCACAATGAAAGATGACTTCACATTTGAACTTTTCTCTACCTATATATATGTATATGTAGAGGATATGTGTATGTAATTTGATTCTATCGTTCATCATAATCCCTACAGCCAGCCATATTGAGAAGACACAAACAAAAATATAGACATTTCTCTAAAGATGGAAGGGGAGGTACAGCATCTGATGGTAGACTGGGTTGTGGCCTTGGTTTCTCTTCTCTATTGTCATGGTGTTGGCAAGTGTATCCCACAAGGTACAACAAGATTTCTGTCCCTACTTCCAGTCATATGTCTCTTCCTATTCATCCCCTTAAATCTCAACACCATGTTTCTTTGTGGTCTAACCTCTTTCTTCATCTCATGGCTTGGAACCTTCAAGCTCATTCTTTTTGCCTTTGGTCAACCCCCTTTATCTTCATACCCACCTCTACCTTTATCCCACTTCATACTCACAGCTTGTCTACCCATCAAGATCACAAGAAATCAACAAAACCCATCTCACCAAACCACCAAGAAATCCGCCAAAGACTACGCCCCGAGGGTCGTGTTATTCGTCATCACCATGAAGGCCTATGGTTACAAAGACTATCTCCACCCTTTATTAACCACATCCCTTTATGCATATTACCTATTCTTCATGCTTGAACTCTTGCTAGCCATGACCGCTTCTTTGGCTCGAACCATGGTCGGGGTCGAGCTCGAGCCACAGTTCGATGAGCCCCACCATGCGACATCCGTACAGAACTTTTGGGGGAAAAGGTGGAACCTCATGGCGTCTAGCATACTACGTCCTACCGTTTACCAGCCTTCTCGAGCCGTGTTTAGCCAATTTATTCCGGAGAGATGGATATCGGTCCCTGCGGTTTTCACGACGTTTCTAGTCTCGGGGGTGGTGCACGAGTTGATCTTTTACTATCTTGGCCGGTTGAGACCAACATGGGAAGTTAGTTGGTTTTTTGTGATTCAGGGAGTTTGGGTTGGAATTGAGATTGTGGTCAAGAAAATTAGCATGGGTCAGAGGTTTGAACCCCCAGGGTTTGTTGCCAGGATGTTAACTTTGGCATTTGTGATGCTTACTAGCTTTTGGCTTTTCTTCCCACCCTTGTTGAAAGTAGACCCGTTTGATAGAGCTTGTAGAGAGGCCATGGCCTTTGTAGGGTTTTTCAAGAATGGTCACATGCTTAGCCCCAATCAGTTTGTATGTCCATTCACATAGAACACGAGAACTAAGAAAATCATATATGATTTTGCAGTATATTTCGAAAAAGGCCACGAGAATGCCTTTGATAACAAATTGCAAAGTCCCATGAACCATATATGCTTTTGTACATCAGTCATACATGACTTTTTTAGTTCTTATATTCTTTAAATTAGATATCATTCTCGTTTGAACCCACCCCTATATATATATGTGTGTATATATATTATATCAAAGGTGTATGTTGTATGTTTTTGTGTTGTAGTTTTTTAAAACTTCTAGTCAGACTTATGAACGACGAAATATATATGATTTAAATGGATAGACGAGGGTAGATGAAAGTTTGACTGCAAAATCAAATCTAATTTCTAACGCGAGGACATCCGAGGTGTGATACATGTCACATTCAGCCTAAAAAATACAAGATTATTCAAAATGAATGGTATGCATTATTCGTGGTGTATAAATACAATATAGCATTCAGACTGAATAATATTGAATGTTGTATTATTCGGTATGAATGTTGTATTATTCACCACGAATAAAACATGAACATTCAGTCTGAATAATCCTGCAATATTCAGACCGAATAAGACTTGTGTCACGTTCTCAGCTGTTTTCACGTTCGCAATTAGATTTGAGTTTCCATTTGAACCCGTCTCTAAATGGGTAATCGATCTAGTATCAATACAAGAACTTCTACTCTGATATATATGTTTTTTTTCTGGAAAGGGTAGAACCCTGGCAATTTTATAAAAAGAAAAAATAGTACAAATAGCACACTAAGGACCCACAAGCCGGGGACTCAAAGCGGCACGCCAAAAAGGAGTAACACGAAAAGAACCATCAAAAGGAAAAACCCCGTCCCAAGAAACAAAAGAAAGAAAGGAAAACTAATGCTCCGTCTTGGGAATCAACTGTCTGTCAGCTTCAGAAAGCTGCTCACACTGTTTGAAAAAGTAAACCACCTGTTTCTCCGTCCACGTAGCCATCTGAGTAACAGTAGGCCAATCCTTCTCAGCCAACCTACGATCAATATCTTGTTTTTGCCGTAGCCAAGTGCCATACGAGGTTCCCAGAGTTGCATCAAACGGCGCATCCTCCACAAGTTCAACATCATCCTCAGAATCAGAATCTGAACCATCATCATCACTAATAATCTGTCTATCCGGGAGGGCAAATCCTCTTAACGTACCATCAGGTTCCTTACCAAAGACTCTTTCCCACCTCCCAATGAAATAATCCAACTTTGTGCGACTCCAAGAATTAATAATTACAGGCTCAAGTCCCACACCTCTTTTTTCAATGAAATCATCAACTTCTTTTTTGTCCAAACTCCACTGCGGGTACTCTTCTAACACAGTAAACTGATTGGAAACTTTAACTGGCATAGGAATCCTCTCAATATTAAATTTAGGGGCCTTAGGAGAGGGGTATCGTAGGTAAAATAACTTTGGGCATGTACCTTTTGTTGATTTTGATGCCAGTATTAAAAGCAACCTTAGGCCCCACTTTCAAAGGGTTAACTGTCTTGGGCTTCTTTTTCCTCTTTGGGAATTTAAACCCATCATCCTTAGGAATAGAGGATTCACCAACATCAGGGTTAACCTTTTTCACCTCATCAGCTGTTCGTGGTCTTACGACACACATATCAAAATCATGACCGAACACTTTACAGTGGCTATATCTCTTAGGTTTCCAAAGAAACTCAGTTTTGAATTTCCTTAGTTTATTCAAGATAATCGCATCAATATCCGAAGGTAACTCATAATCGGCCGAAACATTAACCAACATTCTGGCAAAATTAGCTCTACCAGACTTGGTTACACACATTTCATCCGTGTATCGATCAACAGACACAGGTTCCCCAACGACGCTAGCAATCCGACTAATAATCTCATAATCCCAGACATCCAATGGTAAGCCATAAATAGTAACCCATAAAGGGACTGTTTTCAGCTCAGGCTTGTCAAAACAAAGTCCCTGTTGCCATCTCTGAATAAAGATTGGCATGTCATTAAATAACCACAGACCATTTTCAAAAACAAAGTTTAATCCTTGATCAGAATTAAATTTGAAAAAGAAATAACTTGGCTCATCTCTGATATATATGTTGGTAGTACTATTTTGTTTATGTAATTGAAGTGTTTAAGCATCTGGCCCATAATAACATGAAATGGCCACGCAATTAACTACATCGAAGGAAGTTTTGTCTCAGACTTATCCACCCCCTTTTGACAATTTAACGTACAAGCTCAATAGGCAGCTAGAAGTCTTTAGAGTTTTTTTTTTTTTTTTTTTTACACACAAACCACATGACATTCTATAATATTTTCTTAACTTTCTGTGACACACAAACCACATGACATTCTATAATATTTTCTTTTAATTTAAAAATGATGTACCGAGGTTTCAAATTTAATGTGTATGTTATTGTTGTACTTGTGATGTCTTGAGGAGTGTGCCATATATCAATTTCGATTTATGAATTTGAAAATGGACTCATAATGATTTTATTTATTTAAATATTTATAATAGGTCAATTACTTGAAAAATCATAAAACAAAACCTTTATTTATTATAGTTGGTCAATTACTTGCATGTGTCTACTGTATTAACTATTTCTACTTGTCAAAATGTTTCAAGGACGTTACTCTTTAAATAATGTACTTTTAATCGTTTTACTCGTTGAATTGTTATAAACTTCAAAAAGTAATGGACAAGCAAATGCATACCCAATCGGTTTCAACTAAAACTAAAATTTGTTCCTTTATTCTGATTAGTCGCTATATATATATATAGGGGTGGGTTCAAATGTGAACCACTTTTGGTTGTGAACGTGAGGACAACCGAAAGCACGACACGTGGCGGATGACTAGGCGCCACGTCATGTCCACGGCGGATGACTAGGCGCGATTCATGGGGAGGGCATTGAATTAAAGGGGGGACCACACTCAAAGCCAACGTGGCGTCTAGTCATCCGCCACGTGTCGCGCTCTCAGTTGTCCTCACGTTCACATTAAAAAAGTGGTTCACATTTGAACTTTCCTCTATATATATATATATATATACTTAATAAGATTACTAGCAATTATACCCAGACTTTGGGCCGGCCTTCGGATCGGTTCGGGTCCAGGTAACGGGCATGCCAGTCTATGGGCATGCGGGCTCGGCCATAGGTCGGGCTTAGTCGTGCCTGGGCGGGTCTAGTCTATGTAGACTGGGCTGGGTCGCCGCGGATTAGTCGGTGCTGCACAATTGGATGCCCGGATACCACGGGTGCGTGTGTAAGTTTATTGCCGTACAAAAAAAATTAATAAAATTGGTTTTTTAGGATGTTTAAAACGTCTAAACACCATAATAAATATTTTATTAGACTTAAACTTATAGAAACAAACCAAAATTTTTGTTTTATTAAGAAGTATTATAATAGATTTATAGGACGCTTCTAGATGTTTTAACAAATTATTAAAACATTTTTACATAAATTGTCAAATTAGCTATTTACATGACACTATGTGAAAAATTACTATATAAGCACAGTTATCCCATAAAGCGTGAGTTTATAAGATACTTATAAGATTGTATAACATATATGACTTATTCTCTCAATCATACCTAATTATTCGGAAAGTTCTTATTTACTTAGCCGATGAATGATTCATTCAGCTAAAAAACTCGTAACCTATATATGCACATACATCCATTAAATTCCATTAATTTCCTTATCCACCCTTCATACAAATCCTTTATTTTTTTTAAAACGACTACTCCATAGAAACCCATACCCATAATAGCAATTTCATCTTAGAACCAAGATTTATGCAAGTTTTTGTTTGGTATCTCCCTACCAATATATATTACCTCCCTCACAGGCCACAACCTTTATACTAGAAGGCAAACTACACTCATCTAAGGAAAGGAAGGTAAGAGAAAATTCGTCACCATTTGTTTTCCAACTTTCTTAAGTTAAGTAATTAAATTAATAGTTAAGATTAAATTATTGGCGGATTATGTAACACCTTTATTTTCACCATGAGTTGTGCCACACTGCCACTTCAAATAACAATAAATAACTTATAAATAACGGCTAATAGCAAAACTATTTTTTTATCCATTCCTACTAATTGTTTAAAAGTTGGTTGAATTTTTTATTGGAATACTAAATATATTGAATATTTTAATAATATAAATAATGATTGATTCTCTAAAATAGCAAAACTGTTGGAGATGATAAAAATTGTTTTTAGAGATTTTAGCTTGCTTTATCTATTTTAGAATTTTTTTTAGAAATGCTGTTTAAGATGCTTTAATGGTGCAACTATTTTATTTCCTTGCGTGCTATAAGTGAATATCATAGAGCTAATTGTTATAAGTTTTATTAAGTCCTTTTTCTATATTTTCATTTTATATTATAATAATTTTACACTATCACTTGAAAGAAAATTCTGAATCAAACTCCTGTGTGGATATGTGTTCTTGCGTGTCCAAAGAAAGTCTCAATCAAAAAGAAGATAAATAAAGGGTTTTTGTGGCTTCACTTTCAAAGTTTCTTGATCATACAAGCTTTCCTCCTTATCTCTAAAATTAGGTTTCCCCTTCTGTTGTTTAATTAGGCAATCTAAATAAAGTTATCAAAGTATTTTTAAAACTCTTACATGGGATTGCTCAACTTCTAGTCTTCAAGGTATCTAACGTAGCCATGCACAACATTGAAGTATATAATATTTCAATTCGTACGAACAACATCAGAAAGTAAACAATCAAACAACCAATAAAAGAGTGCTGATGTTTGAAGACCTTACGTATATCAGGACACGGGAATGTCTAATGACCATAACTACAAGAGGTGTTATTTTAAAAGAGGATAAATTACATATTTGGTCTATCTGGTTTACACTTTATTGCACTATGGGTCCCTATTTTAAAATGATTATGGAAAAAGTTCTTGTGGTTTACACTATATTGCCCTCTTGGTCTCTATTTTGCCAATAGGATTAGGGACTAATAATGCAATATAGTGTACATCATATGGACCAACAGTGCTATATACTGTAAACCATAGGGACCAATAATGCAATATAATGTAAACCACATGGACCTTTTCATAATTATTTTAAAATGAGAACCAATGATGCATTAAAGTATAAAGCATAGGGGCCAAAAATGTAATTTACCCTTTAAAGAAGTATTGAAGATGTTATGATTGCAACAAATTGTACATTGTTGCTTTCCCATAGTAATTTAAATTCAGTATTATTTCTTACAACAGCCTTTTGCTTTTTTATATAATGAATTCACTATTATATTTTTCTTACAACAACGTTTTGCTTTTTTATATAATGAATTCACTATTATATTTTTTCTTACAACCTTTTACTTTTTCTATTACCATATTGTATTCATAACATTGTTATAAAAGAACTGACGCCCATTAGTCACTCGTCACACCATGAGTGTAACGACCACCATCGGTTTTTCTCAATTTCTTAGATTTTTTTTGGCATCAAACTTTATTTGTCCTGTATCGCCTTTGAGGCCCTGCATATCAAGAGTTGGGGCTGGGGCTTCATCCCGGTAGGCTGGGCAGGCTCAGCGGCTTTGGTTACGCCTCTAGCCCGCTCAACAACATTGGGCTCTAGCGGTGTCGACACACCATCAACCCGTTCGATTAATTAGTAAAAAAAATTTAAATAAACATTGTATAAATATACAAGGCTAAAAAGTAATATTTTTTTATTATTTCCAATTTATTAACCCTATATAAATAATATTTTATCTTAACTTAATTTTCACATCAATTCCATCTTTCTCTCTTAAATACATTTCTATACTAACTTATATTTTCTCTAACTCATGAATCCAAACACTAGATCTTCATCCGTCGCTCATCTTCCTATTTCACTATTGTTCATGTTGTCCAATTTTCCGATCCTGTCTAACCGACGTACCGAAATCATTCTTGGGTACCTTCTATTCATTAACACCAATTTCACAAAAATAGACTAGCTTATAAACTAGCACATGTTTGGATGGACCATAAGGTAAACGCTAGTTGGAGGCGTGTTTTAGAAGCTATTAGTAATTTTTTTTCAATTATACTCTTATTAATATTAATTCTTATACCCAAGATACCCTTTTTGATCATTTTACATATTAATAAGCTAGTTTTGCCAATCATAATATATTGATAAGCTAGTTTATTAACTATTAGCTAGTTTGCTAAACAGAGCCTTAGTTTATTTATTAGTAATTAAATGATATTTTGGTATATAATACTTATTAATATCATTTTTTCACATTAATTTACAAGTTTTAGATGCATTTAGATAGTTAATAGCTTAGACCATGAGTTATACCTTACCCGCTGGCAGCAGGTAACCGTTGGGTTCATTGGGTTGGAGCGGGAACACCATCAGGTCCATCGCGGTGTCATTGGGTAGAGGAAATGGTTAGGGGCTTCGGCTTCTCACAATGCTCCCACATCCATAGCATGAGTAGTTAAAGCAAGTGAAAGCCCCACCTCAAACCCCCCTCCCCCTTCTCTCTATCTCCTTTTTTTTTTTTTTTTTCGTTCTCTTTCAATTAAATAAAATAAAAAAGTGAGTAAGATTAGATTGGGAATAAAATATGTATTGGATAAAGTAAAGGATAAGAGTGAGAAAATGATGTAATGGTATGTGATGGTGGGTAAAGAAAGGTAAGTTGAGGAGTATAACTAACCTTAAAACACAAAATATTTACATTGCCACATACAACTAACACATCATAACAATAAGATGAAATAAAAAAGATAAATAACCGGCAAAAAGGGTAAATAACATATAGCAATTAACAATCAAGTAATTGCATAACCTAATTTACAGAAAACCATTCAAATACTTAAATGCATGTGTTTTATTATGAAAGTTTTTTTAATAACATCATAATATACTTTTAATACAATAATAATTGATAAAAGTTATTGCAACTACAAAATGTTTATGAGCAAAATTTGTAAACAAAAAGTAGTTATGAACTACAACCACTAAATTCTTTACCAGAATAATTAACATAACAGAAATAGTAAAGTAGTTGAATCTGAATTCAATCAGATCAATGGAAGGAACGATGTTAAAGATGAAGGAGGATATATATGTGTATGTAATTTGATTCTATCGTTCATCATAATCCCTACAGCCAGCCATATTGAGAAGACACAAACAAAAATATAGACATTTCTCTAAAGATGGAAGGGGAGGTACAGCATCTGATGGTAGACTGGGGTGTGGCCTTGGCTTCTCTTCTCTATTGTCATGGTGTTGGCAAGTGTATTCCCCAAGGTACAACTAGATTTCTAACCCTACTTCCAGTCATATGTCTCTTCCTATTCATCCCCTTAAATCTCAACACCATGTTTCTTTGTGGTCTAACCTCTTTCTTCATCTCATGGCTTGGAACCTTCAAGCTCATTCTCTATGCCTTTGGTCAACCCCCTTTATCTTCACACCCACCTCTACCTTTATCCCACTTCATACTCACAGCTTGTCTACCCATCAAGATCACAAGAAATCAACAAAACCCATCTCACCAAACCACCAAGAAATCCGCCAAAGACTACGCCCCTCGGGTTGTGTTATTCGTCATCACCATGAAGGCATATGGCTACAAAGACCATCTCCACCCCTTACTCATCACTTCCCTTTATGCATATTGCATATTCTTCATGCTTGAACTCTTGCTAGCCATGACCGCTTCTTTGGCTCGAACCATGGTCGGGGTCGAGCTCGAGCCACAGTTCGACGACCCGCACCATGCTACATCCGTACAGAACTTTTGGGGGAAAAGGTGGAACCTCATGGTGTCTAGCATACTACGTCCTACCGTTTACCAGCCTTCTCGAGCCGTGTTTAGCCGATTTATTCCGGAGAGATGGATATCGGTCCCTGCGGTTTTCACGACGTTTCTAGTCTCGGGGGTAGTCCATGAGTTGATCTTTTACTATCTTGGCCGGTTGAGACCAACATGGGAAGTTAGTTGGTTTTTTGTGATTCAGGGAGTTTGGGTTGGAATTGAGATTGTGGTCAAGAAAATTAGCATGGGTCAGAGGTTTGAACCCCCACGGTTTGTTGCCAGGATGTTAACTATGACATTTGTGATGCTTACTAGCTTTTGGCTTTTCTTCCCACCATTCTTGAAAGTAGACCCGTATGATAGGGGTTGTAGAGAGACCATGGCCTTTGTAGGGTTTTTCAAGAATGGTCGCATGCTTAGCCCCAATCAGTTTGTATGTCCATTCATATAGAACACGAGAACTAAGAAAATCATATATGATTTTGCAGTATATTTCCAAAAAGGCCATGAGGATGCCTTTGACAACAAATTGCAAAGTCCCGTGAACCATATATGATTTTATACATCAATCATATATGATTTTTTTAGTTCTCATATCTATACTATATATATAAGAGAATAACTCAATTTGACAGTTTTTTTGTTCAACAATTACTTTACACATTTACACTTTATACCCCCATAGTTAGTTATTAAATCTTATTTTATTCCTTTACTTTTTCATTTTCTATTTTAAACCCTTATCATATAATCTAACTAATCATATATTATGAACTAAAATTTATATTAAAATTACGTTTTTTTTAACAAATTATATCATCATAATCGTCTCGTCAATACCTTCGAAATAAGCCCAATATTGAATATTTTTTATTCAATTATATTATATATTCTATTATATAAAGATAATACTTTTATTTCAATTTTCGAAATTGACTATTCAATAAACCATTAGGAGGTTAATTGATTGAAAACATATGATTAAATTGATGTTTACAATGATGTATATAAAAATCGGGCAATTGATACATACTTCGCGCTGCAACGCGCGCGGGTATATTTCTAGTTATTTTAAATAGATATCATTCTCGTTGAAAGTTTGAACCCACCCCTATATATATGTGTGTATATATATTATATCAAAGATGTATGATGTATGTCTTTGTGTTGTAGTTTGCTAAAACTTCTAGTGAGACTTATCAACAACGAAATATATATGATTTAAATGGGTAGACGAAGGTAGATGAAAGTTTGACTGCAAAATCAAATCTAATTTCTAAGACGATGACAACCGAGAGCGCGGCACGTGTTACATTCAGCCTGAAAAATACAAGATTATTCAGAATGAATAGTATGCATTATTCATTGTGTATAATACAATATAGCATTCAAACCGAATAATATTGGATGTTGTTGGTCTGAATGTTGTATTATTCACCAGAATAAAACACATGAACATTCAGTCTAAATAATCATGTAATATTCAGACTGAGTCTGAATAATCATGTAATATTCAGACTGAATAAGACATGTGTCATGTTCTCGGCTATTTTCACGTTTGCAATTAGATTTGAGTTTCCATTGGAAACCGTCACTAAATAGGTAATCGATCTAGTGTCTATACAAGAACTTCTACTCTGATATATGTTGATAGTACTATTTTGTTTATGTAATTGAAGTGTTTAAGCATCTGGCCCATAATAACATGAAATGGCCACGCAATTAACTACGTCCCAGCGAAGGAAGTTTTGTCTTAGACTTATCCATCCCCTTTTGACAATTTAACGTACAAGCTCAATAGGCAACTAAAAATTTAGAGGTTTTTTTCACTTTTAAGATGTTTTTGTAGAAAATTAACAAAAATAAGGTGGTGTTTTCTGGATTTTCAAATGTGTGGTTTTTGGGATTTGAAACCCTAGTTTTTGGTTGTGTTTTCAGGGTTTTAAATCTCGATTCTTAACTTTCTATGACACACAAACCACATGACGATCTATAATATTTTCTTTTAATTTAAAAATGATGTACTGAGTTTCAAACCCCGGGCTAGTTAATGTGTATGTTAGTGTGCCGTATATCAATTTCGATTTATGTATTTTGAAAATGAACTCATAATGATTTTATTTATTTAACTATTTATAATAGGTCAATTACTTGTAAAAATCATAAAACAAAACCTTTATTTATTTATAGTTGGTCAATTACTTGCACGTGTCTAATGTATTAATTATCTCTATTTGTCAAAATGTTTCAAGGTTGTTACTCTTTAAATAATGTACTTTTAATCGTTTTACTCGTTGAATTGTTATAAACTTCAAAAAGTAATGGACAAGCAAATGCATAACCAATTGGTTTCAACTAAAACTAAAATTTGTTCCTTTCTTCTGATTAGTCGCTACCCAACATATATACTTAACAAGATTACTAGCGATTAATAATATAATTAATAAAATTGGATTTTTAGGATGTTTAAAGCGTCTAAACACCTTAATAAATATTTTATTAGACTTAAACTTATAGAAACAAACCAAAATTTTTGTTTCATTAAGAAGTGTTATAATAGATTTATAGGACACTTCTAGATGTTTTAATAAATTTTTAAAACATTTTTACATAAATTGTCAAATTAGCTATTTACATGACACCATGTGAAAAATTACTCCAAAAGCACAGTTATCCCATAAAACATGGGTTTATAAGGCACTTATGAGTTGTGTAACATATATGACTTATTCTCTTACCCATACCTAGCTATTCGAAAAGATCTTATTTATTTAGCCGATGAATGATTCACTCAGCTAAAAAACTCGTATTCTATATATGCACATGCATACATCCATTAAATTCCATAAATTTCCTTATCCACCCTTCATACAAATCCTTATTTTTTCAAAACGACAACGCTATAGAAATCCATACCTATATTAGCGATTTCATCTTAGAACCAAGATGTTTGTTTATGCAAGTTTTTGTTTGGTATCTCCTACCAATATCACCTCCCTCAAAGGCCACAACCTTCAAACTTTGGGATCCCAACTTGCATGTAGTAAGTTAAGAAAAATCAGTGTTAGGACTGAATCTGTTGCATTACCACTGCTGAGGATTAACACTGCTGGCTTTGGAGATTTTACCACTGCTAGTTCATCTGAAGGTTACCACTGCCAGTATGTGAGGTTTTACTAAAGATCAGATTACCATTGCTGTTGAAGATTACCACTGCCTATACAAAGTTATCACTGCTGGTTTGAAGTTAACACTGCTTTTGTTTTTACCACTGCTAACAAGATGAAGATAAGGAAAGGATTGCGATGATTGAAGATATGGACAAGATGCGATATGCTTGGAGATATTTTAGAGATTATCTTGTAAATCTAGTTTCCTTATTGTTATCTTGTAATTCGTATATATAGCTGATAGGTTTATCTTTGTTAGATACGAGTTTTTCATAGCTTTTGTTTAGAATTTAGAGCCTCAAGATTGTTCTTGTAATCCCTGCAATAGAGAAGTATTGCACGTCTGTTTGAGTCTGTTCAAACAGATTGGAGCTTGAGTTTGTAATCATTAAGCTGTTGAAATCAATACACATACAGTTTGTTCTTAATCCATTGTTTTAATTCCATAATCAAAGTGTTATTCCGCAAACTTCTTTGATTAAGTTTTCTGATCTTGATCATTGATCCTGTCAAGTGGTATCAGAGCTAGTTTATTCCAGAAAACTAATTCACAATGGATACTCAAGAAACAGTTTTAGTCTCAAAAGTCCCCATGCTCAAACCCAATGAGTTTGACATGTGGAAAATCCGAATCCGACAATACATGCTTCTCACAGACTATGGGATGTGGGAAGTTGTTGAAAATGGACCTGGTGTTGATGAAGCTGTGGCTGAAGGAGGTGCAAGACCCCACCCAGATCTGATGCTGACAGAAAAAGAAGGCAGACTGAGATGAAAGCATTGAGTACTTTGTTGTTGGCCATTCCCAATGAATACCAACATCAATTCAGTACTTATACAGATGCAAAGTCTCTCTGGACTGCTCTAGAAAAGAGGTTCTCTGGAACCAAGAGCGCAAAGAGGAACCAAAAGGCTATTCTGAAGCAGCAGTATGAGAATTTTACATCCCTGAAGAATGAATCTATGACTCAGACTTTTGATAGATTCAATAAGCTGATTGGAGAGCTGGCAACTGTAGATGTGAAGATGGATAAAGATGATGTGAATAGAAAATTCCTCAGATCTCTTGGAGAGGAATGGACTATTTACACTGTCTCATTCAGGCAGGGTGATGACTTGGAGGACAAGGAACTTGAAGATCTTTACAATGATCTAAGGATCTTTGAAGCAGAAGTGGAAAAGAAGAAGAGACCCATTGGATACACTCATAATACTGCTCTTCTTTCTGAAAACCCTAATTCTTTCAATACCACTGCTGCCTATAATACCACTGCTAATGAAACTGTCTCTAATGTAAACTCTTGTTCATCTCAGGAAACCAATGAGGATACAGTGCTGGAAGCTTTCTTGGCAAGTCATGTCAAGTCATCCCTGATCAATGATGATCTGGACCAAATCAATGCAGATGATCTTGAGGAGATGGATATCAAGTGGCAGATGGCCATGCTTACTCTGCGGATGAAGAGGTTCATTAGAAGAACTGGAAGGAACAACTTTGATCTCAAGAGAGGAGATAAAGCTGGTTTTGATAAGACCAAGGTGAGATGCTACAAGTGCAATGAACCAGGGCACTTTGCCAGAGAATGCAAAGGAGTAGCCGCCAACAACCAAAATAATGGAGGTGGATCTGCACAAGCTCCTAAATTCAACAACAGGGGAAGCAACTCAAATCCTAGTTCTTCTCAAGCTTTGGTATCTCAAGAGGGACAAGGATTTGATTGGAGTGATCATGCTGAAGAAGCAGTTCAGAATCAAGCTCTCATGGCTGAAATCAAAGAGACTGATATTCCCACTTAGAGCAACCAAGGAAGAAGGAGCAGTCTTTGGCATGTGGATAGTGGTTGCTCTAGGCACATGACAGGTATCATGTCATTACTTGAAGACTTTAAAAAGTTTGAAGGTGGACATGTTGCCTTTGGGGATAATCCAAATGGAGGTAAGATAAGTGGCAAAGGTAAGGTATCAAAAGGTAAGATGACTTTTGATGATGTCTATTTTGTAGAGAAATTACAGTATAATTTACTTAGTGTTTCTCAAGTCTGTGACAAGAAGTTTGGTGTATTTTTCACTGATACTGAATGTCTCATTCTTGCTCCTGGCTACAAGATAGATGAGAGTAAAGTGATGTTAAGAACACCTAGGAAGGATAATGTATACTGTTTGGACATTGAAGATGCTTCTTCTTTATCATCCTTAAACTGTTTATTTTCAAAAGCATCTGTGAGTGAATCATCACTGTGGCATAGGAGGATGTGCCACATGAATTTCAAAAACATGAACTTACTTGTCAAAAATAACCTTGTAAGAGGTTTGCCTGCCAAGGAATTTTCAAGTGATGATCACTGTGTAGCATGTCTCAAAGGCAAGCAACACAAAAACTCACACAAGTCCAAAGAAGTAAACACTATCTCATCACCTTTACAGCTACTGCATATGGATCTTTTTGGTCGTACCAATGTGATGAGTATAGGCAAGAAATCCTATTGTCTGGTGATTGTTAATGATTACTCTAGGTTTACTTGGGTTTACTTTCTGAGAACAAAGGATGAGACAAGTGGACTGATCAAACCCTTTGTGACCAGAGTGGAAAACAAGACAAACCTTAGGGTAAAAGTCATTAGATCAGACAATGGCACTGAATTCAAGAATGCTGACTTGAATAGCTTCTGTGAGGAAAAAGGTATTGAAAGACAATACAGTGCTCCTAGAACTCCTCAACAGAATGGTGTTGCTGAGAGGAGAAATAGGACACTAATTGAGGCTGCAAGAACTATGTTGGCTGATTCTAAACTTCCAATCACTTTCTGGGCAGAAGCAGTTAACACTGCTTGTTATGTCCAAAACAGAGTTCTTATAGTCAAATCAAAAGGCAAGACACCCTATGAACTTTTTGAGAAAAAGAAACCCTATATAGGATTTTTACAACCATTTGGGTGTCCTTGCACAATTCTTGATACCAAAACTCACTTAGGCAAATTTGAAAGCAAATCTGATGATGGATTTTTTGTTGGATACTCTTCTCAGAGCAAAGCACTTAGAGTTTTTAATAGTTCTACAAGGATTATAGAAGAAAGTGACAATGTCAAATGCAATGTGAACACTCCTAACATACCTGGAAGTGGTCCCAATTGGCTATTTGACATTGATTCACTAACTAACTCTTTGAATATGAGCTATACAGTGAATTCAGGTACAGGTACAGAGCAAGCACAAGAAACAAGTCCAACTTTTGTCATGTTTCCCATGCCTCTTGTTAATTCAAATGATGCCTGTACCACTGATGAGTCACATGATGATGATCAAGCAGACTCAGGGTCTACTGAGAAGAATGATGATCAACCAATTGAGGAATCCTCACCCTCTCAGAATCTAGAAGGCATACCTGTTTTAGAAGAGGGACCTCAATGGGATCAAGAACCAGAGGTGAATGATTCAAATCTAGGGATGGATCTGACTGAAGAACCCCTGCATCTTACAAGGACACAAAAGAATCATCCACCTACACTGGTAATAGGAGACATTCAGTCTCCTATGATTACAAGGAAGCAGAGTAAATCCCTTCCCAATCCACACTTGAGCATGATTTCTGTTTTCCTCTCACAAACAGAACCCAAGAAGGCTCATGATGCAATGAAGGACCCAAGTTGGATAGAGGCCATGCAAGAGGAATTGCTGCAGTTTGTTCTACAACATGTTTGGGATCTGGTGGATTTACCAAAAGGACACAGAGTCATAGGCACCAAGTGGATTTTCGGAAACAAGACTGATGAGAGAGGCATTGTTATCAAGAACAAGGCCAGATTGGTGGCACAGGGGTATACTCAAGAAGAAGGGATAGACTATGATGATGTATTTGCACCTGTTGCCAGAATTGAAGCCATCAGGCTATTCTTGGCATTTGCATCTTACAAAGGATTCAAAGTCTATCAGATGGATGTCAAAAGTGCTTTTCTTTATGGCACTATAGATGAAGAAGTGTATGTCAGTCAACCACCAGGGTTTGAAGATCCCAAATACCCTAATAAAGTCTACAAGTTGAGGAAAGCTTTGTATGGTCTTCATCAAGCACCAAGGGCTTGGTATGATACCCTGTCCTCATATTTATTGGAAAACAAATTTGAGAGAGGTGTCATTGATAAGACCTTGTTCATCAAACGAACTAAGACTGACATGCTTCTAGTGCAGATTTATGTAGATGATATCATCTTTGGATCTACAAAGGATGATATGTGCAAGGAGTTTGAGGAGCTGATGCACAAGAAATTTAAAATAAGTTCTATGGGAGAACTAACTTTCTTTCTTGGTTTGCAGGTCAAGCAGAAGCCTGAAGGGATATTCATTAATCAGTCTAAATATATTGCATCCATGCTTCAAAAGTTTGGAATGAATGATGCAAAGCCTGCAAGCACCCCAATGGAAACACACAAACATCTCACTGCTGATGTTGAGGGGGAGGAAGTTGATGTTCATCATTATAGATCCATGATTGGATCATTAATGTATCTTACAGCTTCTAGACCTGATATTATGTTTGCTGTTTGTGTTTGTGCCAGGTTTCAAGTTAGGATAAAGGAGTCACACTTGCATGCAGTCAAAAGGATATTCGAATACCTCAAAGGTCAACCAAGATTGGGACTTTGGTATCCCAATGATTCTTCTTTTGATTTGGTGGCCTATACAGATAGTGATTATGGAGGGGCCAACTTGGATAGAAAGTCTACATCAGGAGGATGTCAGTTCTTGGGAGGAAGATTGGTTTCATGGCAATGCAAGAAACAGACCACTGTTTCACAATCCACAACAGAGGCTGAATACATAGCTGCATCACAATGCTGCTCACAAGTGCTATGGATTCAAAATCAGATGAAGGACTATGGTCTTTCATTCTTGCAGACACCAATTTATATTGACAATAACAGAGCTATTAGTATTGTTAACAATCCTGTAAAGCACTCCAAGACCAAACATATAGAGATCAAGTACCATTTTATTAGAGACTGTAATGAAAAGAAGATAATCCAAGTTCTGAAAGTTCACACTGATGATCAATATGCAGACCTGTTCACAAAAGCCTTTGATGTAGGCAGGTTTACATTTTTGGTTACAAGTGTTGGAATGATGAACTGTGAATAACTCTTCTATTTATTACATTTTTGTACTTTCTCTGTATACTTTCTTCCTTTTTGTTTTTATTCTTATTAGTCTTTAATGAGTTTGTGAATGGTGCAGGTACATGGTGAAGTTCAAATGATCACACAAAACATAAGGATGTTACCACTGCTTAGTTAGAATTACTAGCAGTGTCAATATCACGATATCTGATTTTCATGTCTAAGTCTTTACCACTGCTAATGTCGCACATTACCCCTGCTCGCACACTCGCACATTACCCCTGCTCGCACACTCGCACATTACCCCTGCTCGTACACTCGTACATTACCACTGCTTGTGCATTCGATGTTTACCTCTGCTCTTACAATCGCATGTTACCACTGTGCTTGATTTTTACCACCGCTAATGTTATGTGTGTCTTTTTACCACTGAAGCGTGTGATTACCACTGCTTTCAAACTCACACGGGTTTTTACCACTGCTTTTAAGTTGGATCATGTAATTACCTCTGCTTCAGTGTTTTACCACTGCTTTTGAATAGATACTCAAAATTACCACTGCTTGTGACTTTTACCACTGCTTTTAACGAATATCCGTGTTAATGCAATTTTACCACTGCTTCGTGTGTTCGTTACCCCTGCTTGTGGTAGTTACCCCTGCTCATCAGTTCACTATAAAAGCCCTAATTTGACCGCCTTTTTCACAAACGGCTATTCTGAACTTTTTCTCTAAAAACGATTGCGATTCTGCATCTGTTCTTCATCTGTGTTCTTAAACTTTCAATCAAGTACTGATTCTCGTTTGATTTTAGGGTTTATTGTGTCGAATCGATCATGGATTCTCTGTGTTTCATCAAGGATCACAATAAGGTGGGTTATTTCAAGAAGGATGCCAATTCCGAAGGGTTTGATGACATTCTTGACTTCTTGGCATCATCACACATTGCCTATGCTGCGACCATCAACCCAATCATCTACATTCAACACATGAATGATTTCTGGTCGAATGCTGTTATTCAAGAAGAAAATGGAGTCAAAATCATTCAGACCACCATCTGTGGTCACTCACTAACCCTAACCCCTGCGAAGATTAGATTTCATCTTCAACTACATGACGAAGGAGGTATTTCTATGCTTACACCCTCTGTTATCATGGAAGCTTTTGAAAGAATGGGGTATACAGGATCTCGCACTTCTTTGAAATATCTTAAGGGTAAATTTTGCCCTCAGTGAAGATTTTTTGTGCATACCCTGTTACATTGTTTTTCAAAGAAAACCACCAGTTTTGGTGAGTTTAGCAGTACTATTGCCTCTGCAATGGTCTGCTTGGCCACTAATCAGGTGTTCAATTTTTCTCAAATGATTTTTGATGATCTTGTGTACAATCTTGAGAACATTAACAATTCTAAAGTCAAAACGTTTTATATGTTCCCAAGATTTGTCCAAGAAGTTATTACCCAGGAATTGATGGATGTACCAATGCATGGTGACACCTATAAGAGCTCTGCTCTTGGTCATAAGGTGTTTGCTAATATGCAGAGACCTGCAGAAGGCTCCAATGACCAATTCACTCCATTGTTCTCTACAATGATGAGAGTGAACCAACCCCAAGGTGAGGCATCAGGCTTGCAGCCTACACAACCAAGCATTCCCTCTGATGACCTACCCACACCTATCACAGAAACAATCCCTCAGTCCCTTGATAAGACCCCCACCCCTCCACTCAAAAAGTATCAATGAAAAAACAGGGGAACTCCTTCCTCCTCTGGTTCTAAACCCAATGAGCCTTTAAGCCATCAGTTGGAGCACTCTCCTTCTGATAAACTTCAAAGGGAAACCCCTGGAGTGATGCCCCGCTCAAGTATAAAGAAGGTGCCCTCTAAGGAGAAGGATGGGCATGTGGTTGGTGAGGCTCAGACTACTGATGTTGCACAAGGTGTGCATCAGGACAGTTTGAACATTGCTAAGACCCCCACCACGGCAACTCCTATTGAGAAATCAAAGGGAGGACCCAGGTGCCAAGAAACCAAGGGAACATCTAGTGCTTCAGCAAGGCTGAAGACTAATGTTAAAAAGCTCAAAGATCCAGTAATGGAGGTAAACACTCCTAAACCTGGTGAGGGCAGATTTTCACAACAGGAATTGATGGATAACTTTACTGCAATTGCCAAGGATTTGAAGGCATTTGAGAAGAATTTCTTTGTACATGATGAGAAACATGGTTCTCATGAGGCAAGGCTGGATACACTGGAGGAGTTGGTGACTGCACAACATGATTTGATCAAGGTGCATGATGCCAAAATTGTGAAGCAAGCCAAAATTATACAAGCTCAAGGTGCTTCTATGCAAGGCACTATCAGAGCTCTGAGGAAGAGGTACTTAACTCTGGTTGCATTCACAAAGGGGGAGAGGAGATCAAAGGTGAAGGGGGAGCCAGAAAAAGAAAAAGAAAAAGATGTTGTGAATGAACCAGCTGGTGTTGCTAGTTCTGAATTACCAAATGAGATGCCTGAAGATGTGATGGAAACTGGTGCTGGTGCTGAGGGGGAGGATGAGAAAGAAGTTAGAGAAGAAGAAACTAAGGTTGCAAATGAACCTTTAGTTGATACTAGTACAGGGGTTGAACCAAAAGTTGCTGTTGGTACAGAGGCTGAACCAGAAGTGACAATTAATGAGGATGAGATGACTATTGCTGAGCTACTTGTGAAAATGCCTGAGGTGATTCCAGCAACCAAAGGTGTAGTGATTAAAGAGCCTGAAGTGATCAAAAGGAAAGCTGAAATCCCTGTTGATCCAAAAGACAAGGGAAAAGAGAAAGTGGTAGAAGAGGATGATGAAGAAACTGATGATGAAGCTGTTGATGCTCAAAGGAAAGTGTTGGAATATGAAGCTTCAGAGGCTTTGGCTAAAAAGTCGAGTCTAGAGGATCAAGAAAGGGTGAATAAAGAAATAAAGGAAAGAAAGAAGAAACAAGCTCAACAAGACAAAGCTGGAAAGGCTGCTGCTAAAAAGCTTCAAGACAAATTCAACAAGGAGGTTGAGAAGCAAAAGATTAAAAAGAAGATCATCAAGCCATTGACCAGAAATGAAGAAAGAAGAAGAATGGTAAGAAGTCTGGCTGGAATTCTTGGAAGACCTGTCCAATACTTTTCCAGATGGTCTTTTGAAAAAGTTAAACAGAAATATGAAGATGTCAGAAAGGAGAATGTTGGTGAGGCAAATGCAAAGATGATTGAAGAAGAGATTAAGGAAGAGGTGCATGTACAGAGAAGAAGCAAAAGAAAGCATGATGTGGTTACCACTGCTGAAGGTGATACCACTGCTGATGGTGTTACCACTGCTACAACTGATGTGGATAATACCACTGCTGAAGAGGAGGTTCTCATTGCTAGTGAAAAGGTAAAGAAGAAGGTTGATAAAGAACCAACTCAGATAGAGAAAGAAACATCCAAATTGGCTAAGCAAATTAGTCAAGCAAAGAAGAAAAGGAAGAAGTCCATTGCTCATAAGCCAACCAAAAAGAGAAAGATCTTCACTGAAGCATCAAGAGTGATAGACTGGTCCTGCTTTGAAGATAACAAGGTTGTCTTTTTCAGAATAGTGAGAGAAGATCAAACAAGTGAAGTGTTTTCAAGTGTAAACAGAATGTTTACAAAGCTCTCAGCTTCAGATCTGAAGAAGATATATGAGACTGGGTGTGCTAAAGGAATGACTGAATTTGTAGAAGCCATTGTCTTTCAAGAAAACCTTCAAATTATGTTTGCATATGAGAGGCCAGGGAGGAAAAACAAAAGAAAGACATAAGGTTGGGAAAAGAAAAGAAAGAAGGAGAGGTAGCTGCCTGGAACTGCTACAAGACAAATAGAGTTTTTGCTGTCACTTTTGGTGGAGGTGTCAAAAGATACTTCTTGGTAGATAAGAGGTATGATTTTGAAAGGAAGGTGATAGAAGGAGTTCTGAAGAGAAAGAAGTCTGTTATGTCTGAACTAGAGAAATAAGTCATTGAAAATATGACAAATCAGCTAGCAGAATTGAATGAGGAAGAAACAGCTGAGGAAGAAAAAGTAGTGATTTGGGGAGTAAGAGGTTTCTTCAAAAAGTTCTATTTTGTGTAGTGGAACAATGGCAAACAAAGAAGCAATGCAAATTTTGGAGAAATTCTGAACTTGGTTACTGCTGAAGACAGAGTAACTATGCATGAGTATGGATTGGAAAAGTTTCAAGAATTTTTGAAGGACTCAAATAGTTCAGATCATGCTCAGATGATTAAGAAGGCCATGCAACAGCTGAAGAACTTAATTTCTGATTGAAATCAAAAGTTAAGTTAGGGGGAGATTGTTAGGACTGAATCTGTTGCATTACCACTGCTGAGGATTAACTGTTAGTAATTATGTGCAGAAGTTGACAAACCAGACTACACATCCAATGTTATAAGACACTTGAGGGTCACACTTGTGAGGCCTGTAAAACGAACAAGTAAAATAACTCCAGTATAGAGAGAAAAGATTTATAATAGTCAATTATAAATCTATTGGGTGTTTTCTGTAAGAAACTCCAAAGTTAAAGGTTTCTATTATTAATTAAACAGGGATTATATATTTATTAGTTAAATAAATATATAACTGGTTTTAATTAATATTTGTTAAATATGGTAATTATCCTGACTAATATATTAGTTGTATATATGGAATAAATCTTTCTTAGTGAAGAAGAAAGAATTATATATGGATAATTATATATGGAAATAATCTTTCTTAGTGGAAAAGAAAGAATTATTTATGGATAATTACTGGAAAAAGGAAACAGAATATGATACAGATACTGTTTGTATCAGTATAAATATTCGGTTAAGGCAAACCCTTTTTCATTCATTCATTGATTCCAATAATTAATTCCCACAAAATAGAAACCTCTCTCTCTCTCTCTTGGTCGACGCTAACAACAAATCCGGAGGAAGTTCGGATTCTGTTCGGGTGTTCGGGAATTTGGAGTTGTTGATCGGCTAGAAGGTCGTTCGTAAGGTTCATCACGGGTGGATCAAGCTCAAGCAATTCAGGTAAGCTTTCTAAACCCCGGATTATATGATTGTTTAGATAAACAATAAAAGATCATGTGCTTTCGGGTTTTTACACAATTATGCTTCCGCTGATCAAACCAGTTTGGTTTGATGTTCGAATTAACAGTTTGTTTTTCGAACCGTGACTCGAACCAGTTTGGTCCGAGGTCCACCAAAAAAAACCCAACAGTGGTATCAGAGCTTTTGGTTTTTCTTATTGTTTATCTCGTTTTTGTTTGTATAAAGTTTTAATCTTTATCAGTTTATGTGTAAAGATTAAACCTTTATCTGTTTGTATAAAGTTTTAATCTTTATCAGTTTATGTGTGGAGATTAAACCTTTATCTGTTTGTATAAAGTTTTAATCTTTATCAGTTTATGTGTAAAGATTAAACCTTTATCTGTTTTAGATTTTATATGTTTATGTATAAAATTGTTTTATCTGATAACCCTGATTTTATCTGTTTGCATAAAATTGCTTTATCTGATAATTGTTTAAGATCCGTTATAATTATTTTAGTTGTATAAAGTTTTAATTTTAACAGTTTGTTTAAAAATTAAAATTTTATCAGTTTGAGTAATTATCTTTATCAGTTTAGATAAGGGATTAATCTTTATCAGTTTGGTAAAAGATTTAATCTTTATCAGTTTGCATAAAGATTGATATTTATCGATTTAAAAATTAATCTTTATCAGTATTGTATCAAGATTGATTTTATCAGCTTATATAAAGTTTGGATTTTTTATCAGTTTAGGTAAAAAAAAATTCATCTTTATCGGATTCAAAGACTTTATCTTTACCTTTTTCATTGATTTAAGTCTGTTGGATTTTTCGATTCACCGGATTTTTATCGCCACCATAAACCACCAGTTTGGTGGTGGTCAAGTCGCACGTAGCGGTGGCCGAACCACACAGTTGTGTGACCGAACCCACACCCCGCTATGGCCGCATCGTGGCTCGAACGCCACTCGGCAGTGGCTCGAACGCCACTCGGCCGTGGCTCGAACACCACTCGGCCGTGGCTCGAACGCCACTCGGACGTGGCTCGATCGCCACCACGCCGAGGCCAGACCACCAGTAGCCGCAGTCACAGTGGTGGTTGATGGCGGTGGTCGTCTCAAATTCGCGAGCTGCACCACCGGTCGGCTAAGGCAGCCACGGTGGTGGTGGTGTTTCCTGTTTTCAATCACCACGAAGGCGATAACGGCGACGGTGTTGTTGTCGTCGGCCGCCGGTGGCAGTAGCGGTGTTTCGGCGCTGTTATCGTCGCCGGTAGTGCGGCGGTAGTGGTTTATTCGTCCCAGCGGTAAGACGGCGGCGGTGGCGCCTTGGCGTCGCCATCGTGCGCGTTTTTTGGCTATCGACAGCCGGCCATGCCACGGCAGTGGCAGCCGACTGCTGCTGCTGTCAATGGTGGTGGCGGTTGTCGACGGTGGTGACGTTTGTCGATGGTGGTGGCGATTGTCAACGGTGGTGGCGATTGTCAACAGAGGTGGCGATAGTCGACGGTGGCAACGATAATGTGGTTGTTGTTCGATCGCCAAAACGATGGTGATGGCGATGGCCGTTTACCATCACCATCGCCGGCCACATGGTGGCGGTGGTGGCTGTCACGGGACGGTAGTGGCGTTGTGCTGCCGTCGTCGCCGACAAGGGTTGATCGCCACCGTATGGTGGTAATCGACATCGATAAATTATCGGTGGACCACGAGTCACGAAATCAAGGGTTTTTCGATTCTAATTGGGCCACGATACAACCAGGCCCAAAACCCAGTATTTTGGACCACGTTATGGCCCAAAAGGATTTATATGGTTTTAAGTTTTTTTATCCAAAATTAATTTTATTTAGATAGTGTTATAATAAAATTGTGTTGTTTTTATCAAACCAGTAATTTGACCCGTCTGGTCAAATGGGCCGGATGTCATGTTTGACCAGTTGGTCGAACCACGACACAGGTTTTAGGCCAGTATTTAATATTCCGAGCAGTTGGTCCGGAATATCCGGTTTGATATGTTTTTGGATAAAAGCAAATATTTTAGAAAATTGGTTTTATTTTATAAAATAGATTTATAGTTTATAAATCTTGGGTATTTTATAAATTAGTTAAAAGCCGATTTCAGATTAAAATATTAGTTTCGGTTTATAAAACAGTTTGATTTGATAAATCAGTTAAAACCATGGTTTATGATAAACAGAATAATTTTAACGGATCTAGGATTGTTTAATGCTTTATTTTATATGCTTTATTGCTCTATAAAACTTGCGTGGTTAAATGATAATATATATCTGCTTAGTATATATATATATATGCTATAGTAATTATAAAGAATGCCAATTTAGACACTTAATCTATTTGGAGAAACCTGGGTGCCACTTTCGACCCCGGTAATGTGCAAAATGACCTTTAGGATAGATTTTTCTTTTTCTTTTCCCGGAGTTCCGTCAAGAGATGCCGAGGCCAGTGGGAGCTACGCAAGGAGATCGGAGCCACGCGGGGAAAACGGAGGAAAATAGTTTTAGGACAATTTTGGTCCTTTAGGAATTAATTGGCAAATCAATAATTGCTTGTTTTTGTTTCTTTAACTGCATGATTGTGATTATTATGCTTGCTCGTGATTATTGATATTACATGCTTAGGTTTTATCAAATGTTTTTAAAATTAAAACTAGTTATATCACGAGGTTGGTTTTAAAAAACCTAAAGTTACCATTTTATGAACATTTTTAGATGGTAAAATTATTTTAAAACCATTATAAGATTGTTTTCTTATAAGAGGCATGCTTTTAAAACAGTTAGTTTTATTAGCAAGTAAGTTTTAGAACAGTTAGTTTTAAACATCGGTTGTTTCTTAAAACAGTTAGTTTCAGAACAACAAATGCCTTTAAAACAATCAGCTTTTAATAGCGATTTTAAAAATGCTGGAAATTTAAAGTTTTTCAAAAACTTAGCTAAAACCCATAAAATCATAGATCAGTAGTGCAACCCATTTTGTGGACACCTTTGGCGTAAGGTACGTTGGAGCTCGAAGGAGTCGAACCTTTAGCACCCACGTTCAAACCCCAAACTGAAGGGGATGAAAAGACTCTGCGATATCGGGTGGTACCGACCAGAGTACATCCAGTTCAAAATGGTGAGATCTATTTTGGTAATTGTTACAATTCACCGGGTGGTACCGGGCCAAAGAGCACTAAGAGGGACTAAAACATGTACGGTTTTATCCGATGTCCCGAAAAGATCTAGGAGTCATGTCAGTTAGATATGATTGGTAAAAGTCCTTACCTACCGAAATAGTACGGGCCTGGTGGGGAGTGAGCAAACCGCGCATCAGGACGTATGAAATAAGGATCCTAGTCCGATATTTATCATTTTAGGGTTTATTGATATTTATTCGGAACCGTTTATTCAAAGGTACTAAAACCAAGTTTTAAATGTGTAGATGGCAAACACAGTTACCAACACCAATAACCTTTCTCTTCGCTCCATCCTAGAAAAGGACAAACTCACTGGTCCAAATTTTCTCGACTGGGAGCGCAATCTCCAGATTGTGCTCAGGCACGAGAGAAAGTGGTATGTCCTAGAAGAACCTCTAAGTGAGGCCCCACCAGCAAATGCTAGTACGGCAATCAGAAATGCTTATCAAAAGCGTTCGGATGATTTGCTGGATGTTGGCTGCCTGATGCTTGCGACTATGAGCCCAGAACTACAAACAGGGCTCATGAACACTAATGCTTACGACATGATCCGCCAGCTGAGGGACATGTTTCAAACGCAAGCTCGCACAGAGCGTTATGATGCCACGAGGGCTCTAAACGCGTGCAAAATGGCCAAGGGGACCTCTGTCAGTGCCCACGTTATGAAAATGAAGAGGCTACTTGACCACCTAGAGAGGTTAGGTCACCCGGTTCCGTTGCAGTTGGCAACGGATACCATACTTAATTCATTGTCCGATGATTACAAGCAGTTTGTGATGAATTTTAATATGAACAACATGGAAAGGAGCATAGCTGAATTGCACTCCATGTTAAAAACTGCTGAACAAAGTATGGGGACGGGGACCAAGACCAAAGATGTTCTGATGGTCAGGGATGGTGGAGTGAAGAAGAAAAGAGGGCAAAGGAACACCAGCAAGGGCAAGGACCAGGTTCAGGTCAGCCAGAGTGTACCAAAGGCCGTTGACAATAGAAAGGGCAAGGGCAAGGGCAAAAAGGTTAAAGTCAACAAAGCGAAGACCGAGAATCGATGCTTTACGTGTCATGAGGTCGGACATTGGAGACACAATTGCCTGAAGCGTCATGAAACAGGTATAAACACCTAGGACGTTTTATGACTGCTTCAGTTACTACTTGTTAGTTTACAAGTTAACTGACACCTAGAGCAAATGTTTGTTTGCAGGTGGTCAGGAGAAATGAAGTGCCCGGGTCCTGAGGATCAGACAAGATTTATTTTAGATATTATCAAGACATTTTAAACTTATTTTAAGACATTTTATTTTGGTTATTTTGAAATGTTGGTTGATTTAAATTTATGGATTTTGGTATTTTAAATTTAAAATTATTGTCTTGATTTATATATCTAATTTTTTTGAATCTAAGTCAAGGTAGACTTGATTCAGTTTGTTGATCCTAGATATTGTCTACCACACTAACAAATATACTTCAAAATTTAGTAATTCGAAGTAATATATGAAAACTGTCAAAAACACACGAAGTACTATTTTATAGGAATGTGTTTTTGGAATAAAACATTTACGAGTAATATGATTATAACAAGTATATTGTAGTCAAGTTCAAATTACTCATATGTTTTAAAAAGGGAATTTAGGATATTATCACAGATGACGTTGATAATATCAGTATTTATAAAACTAGTAAATTCCAAGTTTTGGAATTAGGGATCTAATAAGATCCAGTTAAGTTTTATGAATAGTAAAATTCAAGTTTATAGTATCAAACTTATTACTTAAAATAAAATTGACTAAATAGTCAAGTCTTGACTGAGTCAATAAAGTGTCAAATTTAAGTAATAGTCAGTTTTCATATAGGTTAGTGGGAGCCCAATTTATTCTCTATCTATGCTTCCGATAAAGAATAAAAGCTATATTATTGATTAGTATTTCTAGGAATTCATAATCCAGAGAGGATAAGAATTCATGAGAAATGTGATCTATTTTTTTAAGTCGTAAAAGTTAGATCAAGAGTTTCAAAGTTTTGAAACAATAAAGTCAAAGTTTTGACTTTAAGAAAATCAATAATTATATGTGTTGTAATAATAAAGATATTCAAGTATCTTTTTAGACCATCAAGTGTTGTAGAACACTAGAATAAATTTCCTGAAATTTACCAGCTTGGTAGATGGAAATTTTATCAGATTTCAGGAAGAAATCTTTATCTACACAGCAACTAAGGAAAGTTGCGGAGTTGACTTTACATATTTCAAGAAACTTGGAGTTATTCCAGTATCTCCAAGATTTAGGCAATATGGTAAAGAAAAGTCTAGATTTTGTTTAAAGTGTTTGCAAAACAAAACTAGCAGAACCAAGTTAAAATTTATTATTTAATAACTTGCGTTGTTTTGGTTATTTCTTTGATTAGGATGGTAAACACTAATCGAAGGGTTTAAATTGAAGGAAGGTGATACTTCATTTAAACCAAGTATAAAGTACACATTGAATAGACACCATAAAAGTAACTTAGAAATGCTATTAATTTTGTTATTATTACAGAGTGGAATATGGACTATACAAAATTAGTTTCTTTGTTCCTTTTATACTTAGCATGTTTTTGATCCGGGAATAAAACTAGTATAAGTTTTATTTGAAATTATCCGTGACAACTTATCAAGGTGGGAACCTGATAGGGTTTTAAAGTCATCGTGAGTTTTTGGGTAGTTATAAAACAGAGTAACAGCTACAAGTGATGTAGACCAAAAACTGCACGGATATTCGATAGAGCAGCGAATATCGGATGTGATCCGCTGGTTGAGATTACTTCATGGATTTTGTCATAAGTAAATCTCACAGTAGGTTGTCCTCAATACCTGAGGTATCTGGTTTGGAATCACGGGGACTACTGGATACTTAGTACGTTCTAACATCACACCGTAACAGGGTGGTCATACGGGGCGTAACTAGATTCAGCGGAAGTCGTGGTGACAAATGCAGATATGCAAGATGGGATTTGCACCTCTTCTATGAAGAGAGATATTTCCGGGTCCCTTGACTGACTACAAGAACTGATGAAGTGCATGGCCATGCCCAAACGAACTGATTTGTTCTTTGTCGTTTACCAATCAGTTGGAAGTCGGATAGTCATGAACATAATCTTGAGTATTCTGAGTTGACTGTATCCATGCTCATACTCAAAATTGAAATATCGTGTTGCAAAAGGAAAAGCCTAGTTATACCCGATTTGTGAACAGTGTGTTCATAAATGTTGTATCCTTTAAAAGGGATGATATCACCTACCTGGGTATAAGAGTGCTTATAACCTGGTTAGCCTAAGTGCCTGTCTAGGGGCCTCCTTAGGTCCGTGTGGTCAAGCCGGTATTGCCAACTTGCGCAAGTGGGAGTCTGTTAGTAATTATGTGCAGAAGTTGACAAACCAGACTACACATCCAATGTTATAAGACACTTGAGGGTCACACTTGTGAGGCCTGTAAAACGAACAAGTAATATAACTCCAGTATAGAGAGAAAAGATTTATAATAGTCAATTATAAATCTATTGGGTGTTTTCTGTAAGAAACTCCAAAGTTAGAGGTTTCTATTATTAATTAAACAGGGATTATATATTTATTAGTTAAATAAATATATAACTGGTTTTAATTAATATTTGTTATATATGGTAATTATCCTGACTAATATATTAGTTGTATATATGGAATAAATCTTTCTTAGTGAAGAAGAAAGAATTATATATGGATAATTATATATGGAAATAATCTTTCTTAGTGGAAAAGAAAGAATTATTTATGGATAATTACTGGAAAAAGGAAACAGAATATGATACAGATACTGTTTGTATCAGTATAAATATTCGGTTAAGGCAAACCCTTTTTCATACATTCATTGATTCCAATAATTAATTCCCACAAAATAGAAACCTCTCTCTCTCTCTCTCTCTTGGTCGACGCTAACAACAAATCCGGAGGAAGTTCGGATTCTGTTCGGGTGTTCGGGAATTTGGAGTTGTTGATCGGCTAGAAGGTCGTTCGTAAGGTTCATCACGGGTGGATCAAGCTCAAGCAATTCAGGTAAGCTTTCTAAACCCCGGATTATATGATTGTTTAGATAAACAATAAAAGATCATGTGCTTTCGGGTTTTTACACAATTATGCTTCCGCTGATCAAACCAGTTTGGTTTGATGTTCGAATTAACAGTTTGTTTTTCGAACCGTGACTCGAACCAGTTTGGTCCGAGGTCCACCAAAAAAAACCCAACATTAACATTGCTGTCTTTGGAGATTTTACCACTGCTAGTTCATCTGAAGGTTACCACTGCCAGTATGTGAGGTTTTACTAAAGATCAGATTACCATTGCTGTTGAAGATTACCACTGCTGGCTTTGGAGATTTTACCACTGCTAGTTCATCTGAAGGTTACCACTGCCAGTATGTGAGGTTTTACTAAAGATCAGATTACCATTGCTGTTGAAGATTACCACTGCCTATACAAAGTTATCACTGCTGGTTTGAAGTTAACACTGCTTTTGTTTTTACCACTGCTAACAAGATGAAGATAAGGAAAGGATTGCGATGATTGAAGATATGGACAAGATGCGATATGCTTGGAGATATTTTAGAGATTATCTTGTAAATCTAGTTTCCTTATTGTTATCTTGTAATTCGTATATATAGTTGATAGGTTTATCTTTGTTAGATACGAGTTTTTCATAGCTTTTGTTTAGAATTTAGAGCCTCAAGATTGTTCTTGTAATCCCTGCAATAGAGAAGTATTGCACGTCTGTTTGAGTCTGTTCAAACAGATTGGGGCTTGAGTTTGTAATCATTAAGCTGTTGAAATCAATACACATACAGTTTGTTCTTAATCCATTGTTTTAATTCCATAATCAAAGTGTTATTCCGCAAACTTCTTTGATTAAGTTTTCTGATCTTGATCATTGATCCTGTCAATCAGATTTCGAGGGATGGAGTGACTAGAAGGCAAACTACACTCAAATCTAAGGAAAGGAAGGTAAGCGAAAATTCGTCACCATTTTTTTTCAACTTTCTTAAGTTAATTAAGTAATTAAATTAGTAGTTAAGATTAAGTTATTGGCGGATTATGCAATATCCTCATTTTCACCATGAGTTGTGCCACGTCAAATAACAATAAATAACTTATATAAATAACGGCTAATAGCAAAACTATTTTTTAATCCATTCCTACTAATTGTTGAAAAGTTGGTTAAATGTTTTTATTGGAATACTAAATATATTGAATATTTTAATAATATAAATAATGATTGATTCTCTAAAATAACAAAACTGTTGAAGATGATCAAAATTGTTTTTAGAGATTTTAGCTTGCTTTCTCTATTTTAGAAACTTTTTAGCAATGCTACTCGAGATGCTCTAATGGTGCAACTATTTTATTTCCTTGCGTTCTATAAGTGAGTATCATAGAGCTAATTGTTTATAAGTTTTATTAAGTCCTTTTCTATATTTTCATTTTATTTTATAATAATTTTACATCATCACTTAAAAGAAAATTCTGAATCAAACTCCTGTGTAGATATGTGTTCTTGCGTGTCCAAAGAAAGTCTCAATCAAAAAGAAGATAAATAAAGGGTTTTTGTGGCTTCACTTTCAAAGTTTCTTGATCATACAAGCTTTCCTCCTTATCTCTAAAATTAGGTTTCCCCTTCTGTTGTTTAATTAGGCAATCTAAATAAAGTTATCAAAGTATTTTTAAAACTTTTACATGGGATTGCTCAACTTCGAGTCTTCAAGGTATCTAACGTTAGCCATGCACAACATTGAGGTAAACCACAAGGCTTGTGGCGTAGCGGTAACGCCTGTGAGGAATGTGGATGGTATCCCATTCACCCCATGTTCGAATCCACTCGTGCTCATCTTGTGGCCAGGCTTAGTCTCAGACGGCCGATTTGTCAATTTCTGTTTTAAATTGCCAATGATGTAGTCTAGGCAAAGCCTAGATGAACCTTTCCAAAAAAAAAAAAAAAAACATTGAGGTATATAATATTTCAATTCGTACCAACATCAGAAAGCAAACAATCAAACAACCAATAAAAGAGCGCTGATGTTTGAAGACCTTACGTATACCAGGACACGGGAATGTCTAATGACCATAACTACAAGAGGTGTTATTCTAAAAGGGGATAAATTACATATTTGGTCTATCTGGTTTACACTTTATTGAATTATTGGTCCCTATTTTAAAATGATTATGGAAAAAGTTCTTGTGGTTTACACTATATTGCACTTTTGGTCCCTATTTTGCCAATAGGATTAGGGACTAATAATGCAATATAGTGTACATCACATGGACCAACAGTGCTATATACTGTAAACCATAGGGACCAATAATGCAATATAATGTAAACACATAGACCTTTTCATAATTATTTTAAAATGAGAACCAATGGTGCAATAAAGTATAAAGCATAGGGACCAAATATGTAACTTACCCTTTAAAGAAGTATTGAAGATGTTATGATTGCAACAAATTGTACATTGTTGCTTTCCCATAGTAATTTAAATTCAGTATTATTTCTTACAACAGCCTTTTGCTTTTTTATATAATGAATTCACTATTATATTTTTCTTACAACAACCTTTTGCTTTTTTATATAATGAATTCACTATTATATTTTTCTTACAACCTTTTACTTTTTCTATTACCATATTGTATTCATGACATTGTTATAAAAGAACTGACGCCCATTAGTCACTCGTCACACCATGAGTGTAACGACCAGTCGACCACCCTTGGTTTTTCTCAATTTCTTAGATTTTTTTTGGCAAACTTTATTTGTCCTGTATCGCCTTTGAGGCCCTGCGTATCAAGAGCTGGGGGCTGGGGCTGGGGGCTTCATCCCGGCAGGCTCAGCGGCTTTGGTTACGCTTCTAGCCCACTCAACAACATCGGGCTCTAGCAGTGTCGACACACCATTAACCCGTTCGATTAATCAGTAATTTTTTTTAAATAACCATTGTATAAATATACAAGGCTAAAAGGTAATTTTTTTTTTATTATTTCCAATTTATTAACCTTATATAAATAACATTTTATCCTAACTTAATTTTTACATCAGTTCCATCTTTCTCTCTTAAATACATTTCTATACTAAGTTATATTTTCTCTAATTCATGAATCCAAAGACTAGATCTTCATCCGTCGCTCATCTTCCTATTTCACTATTGTTCATGTCGTCCAATTTTCCGGTCCTGTCTAAACGACGTACCGAAATCATTCTTGGGTACCTTCTATTCATTAACACCAACTTCACAAAAATAGGCTAGCTTATACATGTTTGGATGGACCATTAGCTAGGTTACAAGGTAAACGCTAGTTGGAGTCGTTTTTAGAAGCTTTTTGTAGTTTTTTTTCAATTATACTCTTATTAATATTAATTCTTATACCCAAGATACCCTTTTTGATCATTTTACATACTCATAAGCTAGTTTTGCCAAACATAATATATTGATAAGTTAGTTTCTTAACTATTAGCTAGTTTGCCAAACAGAACCTTAGTTTATTTATTAGTAATTAAATGATATTTTGGTTTAAAATAGTTATTAATATCATATAACAAATTCTTTTTCCATTAATTTACAAGTTTTAGATGCATTTAAGGAGTTAATAGCTTAGACCATGAGTTATACCCTACCCGTTGGCAGCAGGTAAACGCTCGGTTCATTGGGTTGGAGCGAGAACACCATCACCCCTGCTGTTGGGTTCATTGGGTTGGAGCGAGAAAGTGGGTAGGGGCTTTGGCTTCTCACATCTGACCTGCACCCCCCCCCCCCCCCCCCCCCCCACACCCCACCCCACCCCCTTTCTCTGTCTCTTTTTTTTTTCGTTCTCTCTTAATTAAATTTAAAAAAAATGAGTAAGATTAGATTGAGAATAAAATATGTATTGGATAAAGTAAATGTTAAGAGTGAGAAAATGATGTAATGGTACGTGATGGTGGGTAAAGAAAGGTAAGTTGAGGAATATAACGAACCTTAAAACACAATAAAATATTTATATTGCCACACACAACTAAACACATCGTAACATTAATAAGATGAAATAAAAAAGATAAATAGCCGGCAAAAAGTGTAAATAACATATAGCAATTAACAATCAAGTAATTGCATAACCTAAATCAAGGATAAAAAAACTCATTTTTAACTTAGAAACTTTAAATGACGATTTACAGAAAACCATTCAAATACTTAAATGCATGTGTTTTATTATGAAAGTTTTTTTAATAACATCATAATATACTTTTAATACAATAATACTTGATAAAAGTTATTGCAAGTTTGCAACTACAAAAAGTTTATGAGCAAATTGGTAAACAAAAAGGTAGTTATGAACTACAACCACTAAATTCTATAGCAAAAAAATAACATAAGAGAAATAGTAAATCAGTTGAATCTGAAATCAAGCAGATCAATGGAAGTAACGATGATGAAGATGAGGGAAGTTGGGTATTTACTAAATTCTATGAAATGAGATCAAAGTAATCATGAACTAGAATTTTCAATTATGTGATTTTTTTAACGGCAAGTTAATACACACACACGTTCCAGAGGTATCGGGCTTCTTTACGGGTAAACCCATTAATCGGCTGCGACCGAGCCAACCTATAGTTGAACCCGACTGGCAGGACTAGATCCAGAACTAGTCCGAACCCGGCCCCAAAGGACTAGTTCGAGAGTTTGGAATCGAACCCTGATAGTGTGGCTTTCATTCCACACTCACAAGGATGTTACCTATCCAACTGAACTACCCCATTCGTTTTGAATTATGTGATTTTAATTACCTCATTGACGAAGAAATCGTTGTAAGCACTGAAACCCTAAATTCTCTGCACAAAATCTCTCAAACTCATTCGAATCCGATCCGCCTCTTTCCTTACAAATCTCGTGTTCGATCCCGATAATTACGTCGTCCCAATCCCTCAAAAATCCATCCCAATTCGCCGCATCTCCCGCTTCGCAGATGGAGTCTAAGATTTCCTGCAACCCGACGATCCGACGGCTCACGTTCCTACGGAACTCCCTGACCGTCGGATCGAGTCCGGGGACGGAATCGAGCGTAAACAGTAGCCTCATCAGCGCCTCGTTGATCTTAATTCGGTCTCGGTTGTTGGTCCGAACGGCATCGACCGTCTCCTGGAGCTGGATCAGTCTTTGTAGCTTATCAGCTTCGGAGTTTACGGCTTTGATCTTGTTGGTTAGGTTGCGGATGGCGTGGGATCTGTAAGCGGATTGGATCCTAACAGCTGCGGTGGATTCGCGATCGGTGGAAGTGGTGGTGGTGGTGGGTGGTGGTTTCATGGCGGACGGTGGTGGTGGTGGTGGTGGTTGCAGAGTGGGGGTATAGATGGAGACCGTTTATTCTTTCTTTTTACGTGTATTGCGGATGAGGTGTCGGTGGTAATTTTCTATCCGTTGCTTACGTGGCCCACCGCCCATTATGTATGTTCAAAAAGTTCAGTTCCAACTCATAAGATTATCTTGTGTTTTTTTGGTGTTGAAACATTGTAGAATTAATTCTTATTTTATTCTTTAAACTAGGTATTGCAGGTTTTTTGGTGTTGAAACATCTAAATACGAAAAGTTTACCATGATATTTTTAAGCTATGTGTAACAAATATCATGTTGCAAAAGCCATGCATTACGCCATGGCAATTGTTATACATTAGGCATAACGTGGCGTGAGACACAAGCCTTAAGCTATGACATGTCATCCGAGCTGTTGCGACGAGCTTTTTTGAACATTGGTATTTAGAAACATATGCAAATGGTCCTACATTTAGAAAAAGGGTCAAGGGAACTCACTTGATGTTAAACATACCAACACAAGTCCTACCGATTAAGTTTGCTCAAACCGAACACATGAATTAACCGAATTACAAAACGTGTTTAAACTGCCTTGATTATCTGAAAATCACTTTTTTGTAATCCTTAAAGCAACCACCTAAAACAATACCTACTGGCTACTCCAAATTGTGCCTAATGCGACTTTTTATGTGACTTTGATCGCATGTAAAGTCGTTTTGGACACTGTTTATGCTACCCGAGTTCTGAATTGAAAATCCAACTAGAAATTCTCGTCAGTCTTTCCTAAATAAATTTGAAGGTCCTATAATAATAATAATCCAAAACCAATTATAAGACCAATATAACTACTGCTAATAGATTAATCCATCTAAAATCACCGCGATGCCATGAATCTAGGATATTAAAAATCCACAGTAGTACAAAAACTCACATTTGCCACGGTTAAAAACCGTGGCCATAGGCCTTTAGTCACAGTTTTTCATTTTTATCAAACCGTAGCCTATTCTTGCGTGACCATTGATACCCTTTTGGTCACGCTTAAAATGTGTCACCATATCAAATGAAAAACCATAGCCATAGTTTAAAAACCGTAGCTATAGGCATATCCAATTTTTATGATATTTGAGCATTTTACCTATAACCGTGGCCAGAAAGTACTTTTCGCCACACAAACTCACATAAAACGTGGCATTTAGTTATCTTTTGGTCACACAATCTATAAAAAAAAACATGGCAATAAACTACCTATAGCCACATAATTTGTTTTTAATGTAGCCGATGATTGCTCTATAATCATGTATATTTATTTTAACGTGGCCAAGACTCGAACTTGAGACCTCATTTTTTATAAGGAATGGACCAGCCACCAGGGCAATAATGATTTGTTAAAAGTATCTCATTAAATATTAAAAACAATGGCCAAATTCATGACATATAGCCACACTTAATTTTTAGAACCGTGGCTACAGGTATCTTTTTGGTCACACACATAATAAACAATGGCTAATTCAAGACATATTGGTTAGCTTTTAGTGACAAAAAATTATTTTAATCTCGGTTTTAACTATATTAATAGCTACACACATTTCATATTATTTGTGACGAAATCATCACATATTGTCACGCTTCATACGATAAACCGTGACTACTGGTTATCTTCTTGTCACACATAATAATAAAACCATGACTACAAATACCCATGACTTTTGGCTACGTTTTACAAATTTTCGTGGCTATATGTGTATTTTCTTTTGGTCACGGAAAAATGACTTGATGAGGCCATAGGCGATCTATGGTCACAAATTATAATTGTCATAAAAAAATTGTGACTATATATATGTCTATGGCCACGGTTTTTAATTGTTACTTGCCACGACAAAAAGATTGTGGCCATACGAATAATTTAGTCACGGTTTTGTTTAAACCATGACATTATCTTTAAACATGTTTTGTAATTGTTATGGTTATTGAGTTACATCGTGGCTAAAACAATACTCCAATTTTATTTATGACTTTTAGTCACGGTTCTAGACCTAACTGTGACCAACATGAATTTTAAAACCGTGGCAAAAGAGCGTATTTGTACTAGTGCCAAAACTCTTGATTCTCAATAAAAAAAATCATCTACAATCGTGAATTTCTCAAAGTAAACCATTTGTAAAGATGCTTAGAACAAATGACGTTCATTAGCCACTCAAGATTTCAACCAAAAATACCCCCAACTAAAAACTAAAGGCTACATTAATGGAGACACCAAGTTTGGTAGGAGTGATCATATTTTTACAACCAATTAGCCTTTCCATTTTCTCATATTTATAATAAAATGAGACTTAATCAAGCTATGTTGGCAAACTAGCTGATAAAGTAGCTTATGACTGATAAAATAGCCGATGAATGGTAAGGTAGATTATGACTTATAACGTATCTGATGACTGATAAGCAAGCTGATGAATAAGATGCGTTTGGCAAAAACTAGCTGATAAGGTAGCTTATGACTGTAAAACAAAACAAAAAAACATTTCTAAAAATTGGTAGTGTAAAACTTAGCAGGGGTATATTTGAAAAAAAAAAATATTAAGTCGCATAAGCCACCATAACGTTAGTGAGAGTAGCTTTTCAAGAGTGAGCTTATAGTAGCTATGATACATTTGCCATGTACTGACTTATAACTGTTAGCTAGTTATTTTTCAAACAATATCTTTACTATCAACAAATAAAAAAAACACAATTTAACATTCAAGCAAGCTTACAAATACACCACATAGATAAATCAAAGCATTATTGAGTGTAGCATACAACTCCATAATACATGAACAATAATACCACATGTTGTTGAGTAACAAAATTCTCACATAAAATCTAGTGGGCAATGAGCATGCACCAAAGCAAAAAACTTAATAGTAGAGCCCATAAACAAAAAGCACAATAAAGAAAAGGGCTGAAAGCCCATTAAGATGTGTTGCTGATGATGGAGTGGGGCCCATTGCAGATGGGACCTCACGTGGTTTCACTTGTACTGGCAACTTAAGCCATTTTTACACTTGTCGTAGGACCCACTTGCGAAGTACCGAATACCTTCCTTTTCTAGGTCCACCTTGATTCACGACATCTGTGAACATCTTTATAGGGTTGGTTAGATCACACGAATAGTATTCTTCCATGCTTGCAAGCTCCACGATGGTCTCGTGTGGTGAGAAGTACCTGAACACTGCCCCGTCCTAAGATAAGTTAAAAAAAATACGGAGTTTGATTCGTACAAACAACTTTTTACGATCCAACAATTTCATATCAACGGTAAAATTTTATCCTTCCTTCAGCAATGATGGGAGATGAAGTTTACTAAAATGATGGAAGGGTATAATTGTACACTTGTATGTAACTCATTAGTAAAACGTAGGTATAAAAAACATTGGTTGAATTTTTTGAAACGGGGAAAAATTCTAACCACATGGATTAAAATGTTTTACCACTATTTGTATATTATTGAAAAAAGTTATGTAATCAATCGTATGAATATTGGTTTTCAATTTTTATACATAAGTTGTTTAAAGTGTAATGAAATTTAATTTTAAGATATTTTAATAATTTAATTATTATTAAAAACATTCAAATACAAAATAATTGTAGTTGAATGTAATTTAATGTGTTAAATATGAAACCTATGAAGATGTTGGCATTATTATATATACATAGTTTCTTTAAAGGTTATCAAAAATCCAAATTTATAAAAGGATTCTATTATTCAGCTTTTCGTTATAGATATATGATTGTATTAATTTTTGATTATAAAAGAATCTAATACAGATAAAAGAATAATTTATTTCTCCTAAACGGTTATTATGAAGGAGCTATACTCTATATTATGATGAAAATAATTTTTAAATAATTCATTAAAACAAAAACTAATACTAATAAATCTAAAAATCGTCATTTTCATCAATTTTCTTCAATTTCTTAATTTAGATCCTTAAATTTTAGAAAAAAACATGTTTAAGACATTTTCATAGCCTTAATTAACTTTGACATTAAGGAGCTGTTTGTTTACTTCTTAACGGTTTCCATTAAAAAACAATCTTCTAAACTATTGAAAGGTAAATCTTGTTTGACAAAAAATAAACTACCTCTTAATAATTCCAAAACCTTCTTGATGATTTTGCATCAAGTCGATTTTAATTTTAAAATAATTTGAAATTTTGCATCAATTTGCTAAAGTGTAAAAATTAAATCTTTCATCGAAATAGGTAGTACTCCACTTTATTCATGTTAGGTCCCAATCAATAAGTTGTTGGTTAGTGGTTTTCTCTTAATACTGCTTTTTTAGTACACAGATTTCTGATACAGAAAAACTTTATTTCATCGTACCATTTTTTAAAAACTAGCACTCCTTAAATTATTTAGCACATGAGAAAAAAATGGTTTTTACTATATTCCATCCAAAAGAACTTTTAAATTTAAAGAATTTTTCAAAAATGATTCCTATGAGAAAGAAATAGTTTTTGTTGTATTTTGCTAAAAATAAATTTTCGAAATGAAATGTTTAGAAAAGATAAATAACATTTTATTAATATAACATATCTTTAAAATATAGAATTCCTTGAAGTTAAATGCATTTTATGGTAATTTACACTTTGTTCTTATTTTTAAAAAGATTTAGACATAAATTAATATGATACTCTCTAATTTTATATAATTTAAAATGGTTCTTGGCTTTTCCTTCGACCCAAATTTCCATTCCAATAAAAATAGGGTTTATCGTTAAGGGTTTGAAACTAAGAGCCCTTAAAACAAAGATGGTTTCTTTCTTCTGAAACAAATAGAATCTCTAACCATCATAAAATTCGATCATTGAACTAAAGTATTTCTTTTTCACATAAAACTTGACATTCTACGTATACTCAAAACCAAAAAAAGAAACTGTAAATAAATACATCATACAAAATTGATATTCTATTTATTCAACAACTATGTGATGCAAATATATCATATTTGACAAAAAATAGCAAAAAAAAAGTTCGATTGAAAATATGAAGATACTTTTTTGTTTTAGAAAAGCTTAATTCATACTTTGCCTAGATACATGCTTGATAATTTGGTAATGAATACTAGGGGTGTAAATGAGCCGAGATAACTCGCGATTATCGAGATCGACTATTCGACTGGTCAAACTTGACTCGAATAAACTCGGTTAAACTGACTCAAATAAAACCCGAATCGAGATACTAACGACTCGACTCGAACTACCTGATACTCGGCTGACTCGGCGCGTTACACCCTATTAATACGTCGAGATTAGCACCCTATATTCGAACCCGTGTAGGTAGGTAAAATATTTTACACATTTGTAGTTAATATGACATACTTAATTGGTGGTTGCGCGCATAATAATTAAACAACAGATATCATGAAATGAAATGATGCTTACAAAGACTGTCTCCGACTCGGAAAATACGGCCGGAAGACCAAGGACCAACATCCGTGGAGGTATCCGAAGCACGGTCACCGGAAACCACATGGTGTACAACCTGAGCTCCGGCGAGCTTTCCGGCGGCAACCACCGTGAAGATGAAAAGCGCCACCACCAACTTCATTGCACCCATTCTAAGAAAAGTTGGTATAGAAGAAAGCAAAATAATGAGAGGTCAGAAAGGGAGGTTAAATAAACACTAAAAGAATGGCACGTGATTTCAATTAATTCATCTCTTGGTCACGTGAATAGCATTTTATTATAAAATTAAATGAAAAAAACAAAAAGGACAAATTGGAAGTAGCCAGATGCCTGAAGCCAGACCGTTAGATACACCCGCCAAAATGGAGTTGGCTTGTCGATTATCTTTTATGAACGGATTTCATCCACACAATTATAATGAACTAATTAATATTTAGGTAATGTTTTTCAAAAAACTAATGAGTAAATTGTATTTTTGGTCCTACGTTGGTATGTCTACTTTTTTTGGTTTTGGATCCTTATGGTTTCTTATTGCAAATAAAAATCCATGTGTTAAAAAGAACTTTAGGATTTGTTTGGTTTGGTTTTGTTGATTTAGTAAGTTATGTGTAGATAAAGTTGTCTGTATGGATTGATTCGTATAGATTGGGAAAATGTTTTGTTTAGAACGGTTTTTTCATAACCAAAGATGGTCTAGCCTAGTGGGTGAAGGTAACACCCTTGTGCCTTCAGGGGATGGTATCCTCAGTTGGCCAAGGTTCAAACCCCGCAGGCGACGACCTTCTGCGGTATTAATTTAGCTCTTGGGCTGGTCCATAGGGCCGGCTTAGGGGCGAGCTCATGGACCGGTCCATAGGGCCGGTTCATGAGCGCGAGGAATTAGTTGGTGCCCGTTTGGATCCGGATACCCATGGGAACGTGTGCATGAGTTATTTGTCGTTCAAAAAAAAAGAATGGTTTTTTCATAGACAGAATGAGGGTGTTTTTTTAATTGGATGGTCAAGTTTAGAAATACTTGACTTTTTGCATAAAGCTTTCTTTTAGAAGCTTATTGAATAGGCAATGTAACATCCCGCCTTACCTCGACAACAATATTGTCCGTTTTACCCCTGGATTTAACCAACGTGTAGCGCACAGATTTGTTTTTGGCGACCTGGTGAGGACTTCTCAAGAGGTCACCCATCCTGGTACTACTCTCACCCTACCACGCTTAATTGCAGCGTTCCTAGAACCTGCCGTGCATTAGTCTCCAAAACGCGTTGTTGTTAGGAAGGCCAAGATTTACTTAAAACACCCAACATCACTCATGTCTACGGCCGATATGGAATATGCCTAAGGTGTTACAAGAAACCTTCTATTTCATTAAGCCATTATCAAACAATTATGTATGATAGAATAAGCTGTAAATCCCATTAAGTGGTTTTCCCTACAAGAGTAAGAAGTGCACCAATATGCTTTTTTTTTACTTCATTACTTGTGATTCTTGACTCACAAGTGTGCCATAAGTCTGACAAGGACCATACTTCCAAATCAAGGGTTGATGCATGTACACGGGTAAGTTTAACCATTCCTCATTCAAGCTCTGTAGAAACTTTATGTTGTTTTCTTTTCCAGTTCTACTCTTTTGCACTTACTGATTAGAGAGTTAAACCTTGAATATGTTCCTTGTAGGGGACTCATTCTGTAAAGCTTTGAATGCATGATATTCATTTATGCTTAAGGCATGATTGTTCTTCAAAGTCTTTGCACCTCCTTCAAGTTGTCTTTGCAGCCCAGCCCATAATTCCTTGTAAGATGATGTTCTTTTCACAAATCAGTACCACAAAACAGGATCAATGGAATTAAAACTTCAATTACCGCTCTGATACCAATTGTTGGATCCTATTTTGGATGTTTGGGATACTGATTATCACTCAATCAATGCTTAAAAGTATATAAACAATAAACAGCGAAAAGCTATTAAGACTAAGCAAAGATAAGTGTGTGATCCACAATATATAATCAATCAGATTTATGAATATGAATGAATCTAATTGAATAGACTTGTGATAAGAACACCAAGAACACGTACTAACTGTGTGTAAAGGATTTCTCTCTATTCATTCAAATGAAGCACACTCAATACAAAGGATAAAACTAGTATTTATACTAGTTGCAACTAAGCTAGGACAAATAAGATTAGAACATTTGGCAGCATCAAATTTTCAAGATTCGCTCTGCAAAAAGTTAGTTGCAACTGCCTCACGTGAGATGCACGTGATCAAAACCCTTGTACAAAAGTTGAAGTGTTGAGTCTTCAGAGGTTCCCGACTACAGACCTTTTGTGACACCTCAGAGAGCCTCTGTAGGCTAACACTTGTTCTCTTGTAGGGACTTCTGATGGAGTCCTTTTGATGACTTCTATAGACCCTTTGGTTCTGGAGCTTCTATCAGGTTTATACTTAACTAGCCATTTTCTCAATACTTCTTCTATACAAGATTTTGGAGCTAACAAGGTTTTTTACATTTTTTATAGGAGAAAGACAAAAAGAATAGACAAAAATGATACCTCTTAGTTGAAGGAGTCATAACCAAGACAATTAAATATCACGAGGACAAAACATAATAAACATAACATAAAACCTTAACTAAGAGGTCGTTTACCAAATTCCTATCAAGGAATCACTTACTGACAAGAAATTTATAATCAACCACCTTATCTTGTAATATCATAGACCTTGAAAAAAGATTGATGGTAAGCATTTATAACCTAAGAAATACTTACCGTGTAAATACCATTTTCCACATGTATTGTAGTAAGAGTTTTGGTATTTACTATATAGCTACTTAACTTGTCTTTTATCAGGAAAATATCTCATGCCTCATCATCATCGGTTAGTAAAATAAATAACATTGATAAATGATAACGCGGTAGAATCTTTATTTACATGGGGAGAGTCCAATAATTTATTAGGTGATACGCTCCAGATATTCAAGGCGGTAGTCCTCACTTATCTATGGCAAATGTGGAAAACAAGGAATGAGGTGGTGCATTCTAAGAAGAAAGAATTGATCCCTAGGATGTTCATCTTAATCCAAGGCTCCTCCTTTTTTTGGATTACCTCGAGAAAGAAGCTTAAGCGCAATCTTCTTTGGTTCAATTGGTGTTGTATGCCCTTTTCTTTTCCGTCTTTGTAATCTGTTTGTTCTTCCTTGCTTCTCGCTAGTTTCTTCTAATAATACTTTTTGCTGCTGCCGTTCAAAAAAAAAGATAAATGATAACGGTTTTTTAGGTAAGCTTTTAATAAACTATTCCTAAAAAAAAAATACATGAAAGAAAAAGACAATTTACTCTCTTTAATGGAGAAATTCATGGCACTTATTATTATTATGGATTTGATGGTTGGAAACTTGGAATTACACGGTCATAATATTAAACACGTGATCAGCATCGTTATATTTATATAAACTTCCAATTTTCAAGGCCCAAAACGCTACCTACCACTAGACTCACAAGTATCTATGGAACCATTCACCACCTACCCTCTCTTCTTCCAATATCTCACTTTTATTTATTATAATTCCTAGCATTCATGGTTAGAAAATTTAGTTATCGGGTAAACTCTATTTTGGTTCTTAAAGTTTAGCGAAAAGTTTGAAAACATAAATGAAATTTGTTAAGGCTACGTTTAGCAAACTAACTGATAACTATTAAGCTAGCTGATAGCTGATGAATTAGCGGATGACTGATAAGCTAGTTGTTAGGCTATCCACACCGGTGGTGCGGTGTAAGTTTGTGGGGTTCCAACTCAAAACCAATTGGCAATGAGTGGAGTAGCCCAGGACCCTTATAAGCACATTACATGTTCACTTTGTGTCCGATGTGGGACATTGCTCAACACGCCCCCTCACGTGTGGCATTCTTTTCAACCTAACACGTGGATACTTTGGGTTACGTGGAGTCCGTGCGGCTTTTTGACCAACCACAGGTGAACCTTGCTCTGATACCATGTAAGTTTGTGGGGTTCCAACTCAAAACCAATTGGCTATGAGTGGAGTAGCCCAGGACCCTTATAAGCACATTACAGGTTCACTTTGTATCCGATGTGGGACATTGCTCAACACGCCCCCTCACATGTGGCGTTCTTTCAGCCTAACACGTGGATACTTTGGGTTACGTGGAGTCCGTGCGGCTTTTTGACCAACCACGGGTGAACCTTGCTCTGATACCATGTAAGTTTGTGGGGTTCCAACTCAAAACCAATTGGCAATGAGTGGAGTAGCCCAGGACCCTTATAAGCACATTACATGTTCACTTTGTGTCCGATGTGGGACATTGCTCAACACGCCCCCTCACGTGTGGCATTCTTTTCAACCTAACACGTGGATACTTTGGGTTACGTGGAGTCCGTGCGGCTTTTTGACCAACCACAGGTGAACCTTGCTCTGATACCATGTAAGTTTGTGGGGTTCCAACTCAAAACCAATTGGCTATGAGTGGAGTAGCCCAGGACCCTTATAAGCACATTACAGGTTCACTTTGTATCCGATGTGGGACATTGCTCAACATGCGGGTATGGGCGGGTTGTGCCCGCTGGCTTTCATTAAGCCCGCCGGGTTGGGTGTGAAAATGGGTGCCGGTGGGTTACACCCTTTGCAGGTTGCAGAAGCCGATCACCAAAGCGTGAGTTGTGTGTGTGGTGTGTGTGTTGTGTGAGAGGGTTGGGAGGCTTGGGTAAGCGTTGTAGAAGGTTGCCGAGGGCTTTGGGAGGGTTAAGAGATGGTTGGGAAAAAAGTTGATGTGTCAGCTAATGTGGCACTAAAAAGTGAGAGGGTTGGGAGGGTTGGGTGTGGAAAGCCTTAGCAGATAAGCTAGTTGATAACAAATTATGTTAACCAAAACTAGCTTATGAATATGTAAAATGACCAAAATGAATATCTTAAATAAATAATCTATTACAAATATTTTATAATACAATTAAAGCAAATCTCAATTAATATAATTAAAAAAACTTTAAATAATATAACATATTAATTGATATAAACAAAAGAATTAAAAAATTAAACAATATAATATATTGATGAGTTAAATGCAAATTTGGTCCTTGTGGTTTACAAAAAATAATGACTAAGGTCCTTCTAAGTAATTTTTAACTAATAAGGTCCTTCTACTTTTGATTTTTATAACATATATGGTCCTTGTTATTAATAATATTAAAAATATTAAATTTAAGAAAGGGTAATTTTGTCCATTCACTCTTTTTATGCATTTAATGTTAGTTTATAATACATTTGACTCCTCTTTAATTAAAATAAATAGTTAAACTTATACTTAGTTCTTATGGTTTACAAAAAAATAAAAAAAAAAATAACAACTAATTTTTAACATCCATAAAAAAATAACACTATATTTTTCTTCTCAAGCTTTGTTATTAATTTACAAAATGGTTATTCAATTTTAAGATTTATGTATTTTCAATATATTTCACCCTCTAGTAATATTTTAATAAATTAGGATTACATTAATTTTTAAGTTTTGATAAATTTAACTTTAATAACCTCAATAAAGTTGTCAAAAAAATATTACCTTTTAATAAATATATAACATGTTTAAAAATCTTACCTTTTAATAAATATGTAGCATATTTAGTATATCACTAATCTAAACTTTAGTATGAAAATAGCACAAAAAATTAAAAAAATGCATAATAAACATTATAGGAAAAAACATACACTACAACATCATGTTTTAAATAACACTAGATATAAAAACCATCGTAAATTCGATACCAAATGACCATATGAGGTAGAAATGTGTTAGTAGATGATTTATGAGAAAAACATATTAATTCTATTTAATTACATCTCTTATTTATATTATTTTTTTATTCAAATGGATGATAAAATTAACATCAAAATATAAAATATATTTGTATAATTTGTAAAGTAAATAGATATAATTAGGGATGGTATTAAATTTTACGTAATCAATATATAAGAATATATATACATGTTTAATTTGACATAAAAATAGCATAATATATCAAAAAATGACCAAATAAATCTAACTATTTATTTTAATTAAAGATGGGTCAAATATGTTATAAACTAACATTAAATGCATAGGAAAAGTGAATTGACAAAATTGCCCCTTCTTAACTTTAATTGTTTTAATGTTATTTACAAAAAGGACTATATGTGTTATAAAAATCAAAAGTACAAGGACCTTGTTAGTTAAAAGTTCCTTAGAAGTACCTTAGTCATTATTTTTTGTAAACCACAAGTACCAAATTTGCATTTAACTCTATATTGATTTTAGAATAAAGTTTGATTATTTTAATTATTAATAGTTAATAAATTGATTAATTCAAGGAAGATGAATGGTTCACTAATATGTACATTAGTTTCAAATGTGTTGTCATATGTGGAATAATCAATTTATTAACAGGGACGGAGCCAGAAATTTAGAATAGGGGAGGTTCGATCAGACGAAAAACCTATATCCTATATATATTAATACATGAGATATATCAAAGTATTCACATTTTTATTTATGTTTGCCTTGTAATAAGTACCTGTTTTAAAAACAATATAACTAAATTCTCAAATTTGCCATTATAAAAATGCACAAATATTTAAGTGTTGTGAAAAGATATGAAATAGTTAAAGGTAAATTTACCATTTGATCAATTGAAAATTGTAGTAACTATGCATATATAAATATAGTTGGGTTCACGTGAGACCAACATGTTTTTATGTTTTTATGAGACTTGTGAAATTAAACTTTTACTCTTAAAACTTGACAACAAATTATTGTGATCAAAGATAAAAGAGTATTTTTTTTTTTTTTTGAACGACAAAAGAGAGGCACACAAGGAAAGAAGCTTCGGCAAAGCCATCATCCCCTCCCAAGTGAAGCCAAAAACTTTGTAAAGGAAAAGAGTCTCTAAACTAGTGAACTATCACAGTAAAAACATTGTGAAGGTTACCTTCACGGCTTTTTACTTTGAGGTTTTATGTATAAAAGTTTAATCTCACACGTTTCACAAAAACATGTTGGTCTCACTCTCACATGATTCTATATTTATTTAAAGATTTAAACATATATTTTTGGTCAAAGTAAATAACTAAAATAATAGTTCCAAGTTATACTTCAATAATTGGTAAAATTCATTTTTACTGAAAAACAATTAATACTTAAAATCATGTTGTTGTAAAAACAAATAATACTTGAAAGCTCATTTCTTATTAGAAAATAAGTTTGATATTAATATTATGCACCAATGATTATAAAGAGTTTGTAATAGTTTTAGGCCATCCGCAGCCCGGCTGTGAGTGCAGCTGCACCGGTCCCTTGAAGGCGGTAACACCGCCGAGGTGAACCTGCAAGGGAGCTGCAAGGTGGCCCGGCTGTGAGAGGTTGCAGCTCCAAAAAAACAAAAAAACTTCCTCTTTCTCTCTATCTCTCTCCTCTTTTTCTCTCTACCTTTTCTTTTCTCTTATTTATTTAATTCATTATTTAGAGTGGTATGGGTAAGGATGAAATGGTATGGTAGTGGTAAGGTGGTGGTAAAGCTGATGTGGTGCTGAGGTGGCAGCCGTACAGGTCATACCACCTGTATAGGCTGCGGATGGCCTTAGAGGAAGAAAGAAAAAAGAAAGAACCTACAACTCTAATACCCTATGCATTAAAATTTAAAACTATAATAATATTTTATCCAATGTGTCTTTGAAGAAACCTATTATGCTGGGTGTGTTGGCCTGTTGGGGGTGGCTCATAACTATGTTTTAAGTCATTTGATTATTTTCTTTTTGTTGGATAAATACTTGTATCACATATTCACATGGAGTTGGGGGAGGCTTGGCACCGGCCTGCCCCCTACTCCCTCCGCCCCTGTTTATTAAGTAGAAGTATCATCTCTCATATGCTATTTTATGTCCATCCAAACATGTACCTAAAAAATAAGATTAGCTTGTGTTTACCAAACAATGTCCAAGTCTAAAGTCGCCCTTATTGTTTTATTTTTCTTTAAAAGTAGTTCCTAGTCAATAACGTCATTCCTTCTTTGATAAAATCTCATCCCCCTAGGTCCAGTTCATCTTCTGGTACGAACATGGACACTTGCACCGACCACCATCTCCAGTAATCCCTACACCAGTTTGCAAATCTTCTCCCATAGCAAGTTACACATAATTATTCTTGATTTGAAGAGCTTAAAGACACAAATGTTCACTAGATCAAAATACAAATGTTCATTAGAGTTGTCAATTTTTAAAAAACCCGGGTCAACCCGGCCGGTTGAACCGGTTGGACCGGTAACCGGTGGGAAGACCGGTTCAAATGGACCGGTTTAATAGCCTATTTTAGACCCAGAAAGAACCCGCCGGTTTGAAGGTTGAACCGGTGTAGTTGACCCCTTTTTTGTGACCCGGTTTTTGGATTAGTAAAAAAAACTTATGTTTTATTTGTTTTTAATGTTTTTGGATTGATGTAATGTGTATTTTTAATGTTTTAAGTTGTAGATATCAAATTCTTAGTTTTATATGTGTGTGTATACAAGAAAATATAAAATGCATAAAAATCCTTGGAAATAGTTGAACCGCGGTTTAACCGGTTGAACCGTAAACCGGTCACCAAGCCTCTTCAACTAAAAAACCGGTTTTTAAAACATTGAGAGTTGTATATATAGCTAGCAATATCAAAATGCAAATATAGACATCAAATTCTTAAAATTAAAGAATGTATTTTGGTTATGGATGATGCAAAACAAACTTAAACCAAACAAACTCGAAATGAATTTCAACCAAACTTTGTTCAAAAACCCCAAAGTTTCGTCCTTGTGCTCGGAGAAAGAAAGAAGGAAGCGAAAGAGAGAGAAAGATATAGAAGTTCAATTTTGTTGTTATGCTCGATTTCATCTCTATGCGCACCTCCTTTTTGTCTTTGAACTTGAAGAAATCCACATATCTAGTTTTGGGGGTTCAAGAGTCATCAATCAACATAAGAGTACAACAAAAAGAGTATAACAAAGTTAATATCCCACTTGATTGCTAGTTCGAATTTCAACAACCAGATTGAGGTCAATCTAAACAGGAGAGGAATTGTTCTATTATCACTTTCTTGTCCATTGTGTGGTGGTAATTAAAGATGAATCAGAAAACCATCTCTTTGTTAAATGTGTTGTAACAAGGAAAATATTGGTTGAGTTAAGCACCTGGTTGGTGGGGAATAGAATATGAATTTACACTTTTTTGTAGCAAGTTTGGAAATTCAGGAATGGTAAAGTGTTTCCATGTGCAGGCCAAAATAAGGAAGTGGTGGTGGGCTGTCAAATCTCAAATACAAGATTTTTCTTTTTTTTGGATCAAAAATAGATCTAAGGTGTAATTTATCTAATTGAGGGGTCTTCTTGCTTTTAATTCCTTGTATTGTACTCTTTTCTAGCATCTTGCTAGTGTTTTTATTCTATTTATTGTTTGGTTGCGAGGGGATAGTGATAGCCTTGTCAAAGCTCTTTTTCTTGTTTGCCTCTGTTTGTCGTTAAAAAAAGCTAGTTTATAACCAGATTTGTTGCAATATTTTTTATAAGTAATTTATAAAATAAATGCAAAAGGTATGGGTTGAACACGTTGACAATTGGTTGACCTGTTTATGAATTTCTTAACGCCACCTACTAAATGAATGGGCTGGACCTAAGTTGATTCATTTAATTTCAAATTATCTGATTTCCTCTCTTGCTATCAAGAACACTTTATCAACTCAATGGGATTGAATTTGCATGCATCGATTCAACCAGATAGTTGTACTCTCAAGTCTCAAGGCGACGTTTGAACCAAGCACGATTGGCGGCAAAATTTCTTCTGAGGACACTGCATCAGCAAGTCTCTATGCATCATATCGTTGTTCAATTCTACAATCAACATCGAAAAGGTACATAATTTCTAATTCTACTTGAATTTTTTTTTTTTGGTCTTCTCGTATAATTTTGTTTGTTATCATATCGATTGATCACAACAAAATTTTCTTTAATATTCTGAACAAAAAACAAAAATATCGGCCTCTTCAGGAACCCTAAAAGAAACTTTCTTTTTCGCCTTTTGACTTCCAATTTTGACCAACATTGGATTGAAGCTTCTTTCTTCTTCTTCTTCATCTCTTTCATCTACCTTGCCTAGTTTTCCGTTCTGTTTTTCCACTGGAAAACTGACTTTTGATGTGCATACATCTTCATCTTGTACTTCATATGAACTCATGATTTGGGTTGATGGTGGTAACTCTGTAGTGAAAAGCTGTATTTTACTAGGGTTTATTGCATGACGATGGTTACTTGGTGAATCCAAAAGACAATCCTTTAACGTTAAACTTCTTCTACTAGTTTTTCTCTCTTTTGTCTCTTCTTTGTATCGAATTTGAACACCTCCCGACGATTTTGCAGTAACGATGGCTTTTGTTCTTTCTCTAGGTTTTCTTTTTATATGAGAAGGAGAAGGTGATGCCTTCATGCAACAAAGATTACTACCCATAAGTCAAAAATAATGTAGTATCTTTGATGTTAATCCTATTCACCAGCGAAAGAAATCTTTGCCAATTGTGTAAGAAGCGTTAAGTAGCCAAAAGTGAAATTAAATCATCCAAAAAGTTAAACCTGCATATTTTGCAAAAAATGTATTAATTGCTTAAACTAGACCCTCATAATAAGGTATAATGTGTCGCAAAGTGACATTGTGACTATGAGAATATTTAAAACTTATATTACTTTTTAAAATAGATTTTGAGAAGATACGAGGTATAATATTGAGAAAAGTGGTTCAATTTAGCTAATATGGATATTCAAAGAGTGATACTAGGATAAAGAATGAGTTTTAATCAATAGTTTTCCAAGTATTACTATATAGAACAAATGAAGCAAAATGCTAACAAATTCAAGATTTTTTTTGGAACCGTAATTTTATTACGAAAGCAAGGCAACTAGCAAGGGGCTAGCGCCCACAAAAGATTACAACGCCCCAACATTTGGTAGCATAATTACAAGATTGAACTCATATGATTTTTTCAAGATTTCGTAGCATAAAAATTCAAGATAAAATATCTATAATTACATTTTTGAGAAAAGGCCATTTAAATAATACATTTCAAAAAGAACTCATATCTATAATCTATGGATCTAGAGCTATGGCACTATGCATCACCAATTACCTATATGTCGAAGATGGCCAAGCCCGTGGCATATAAAGATCAACGTTCATATGCAATCTTCACAGAATCAATTAGTCTTGATGTGTGATAGAACACATCCATTCTTGATCTTAATATTATAGTAAAATGCAAAAGTACGTAGTTTCGGGTCTTTTCATGAGTAAGTAGGGGAGTATCAAGTATGATTATAGTATGTTTATATAGGATTATAAGTAACATTCTTGACGGAGGAAACAAGCATGAGAAGTTGATTTAATTTGTTTGTTTGTACATTTTTATTTGAGTCATTTTCAAGATTTCGTGGCATTAGAACCATCTCAAAGAGAATGAAGTTTGAACTTTGGTTCCAACTCTTTGCACTTGTTTTTATTAAAAATTCCATAGAAGTTAAAACTATATATCCAATATGTAATAATTTGGAAGTTTAAATTAATAAGTAATTTGATAAAGTAATATCTATGTGCGACTTCTAATATCGCGTAGCAACCTAAATAATACAAAACAAAGGTTTTAAAACATTACACCAAAATAAAAATCTAATCAAATTATGGTATCATGTAATTTATCAAGAACAAAACTTTCGGGCTTGAAGACAAACGTTTCTACATGTTCAACCCTAAGGAGCTCAATGTTTTAAAACCCGGGATGACCCAGTTGGTTGAACTAGGACCCAGACTAGGACCCAACGAAGAGAGTGATTCAATATGACTGAGTTTATGGCAATTTATGACTCAGAGTGAATCGTCTGGTTTAACAAAATCAAAAATCGGATGAACCAGTGGGAACGAACCGGTAAAAACCTGATTAACTCGGTTTAAAAAAAATGTTTTACGTATCATGGTTTCTGAGATCTGACGTTTTGAAATCGATTTATGTCTAACTTGGTGATTAAGGTGGTTTCAATAAAGAACTATGCATCACCATATATATATATATATATATATAGGTAAAGGTTCAAATGTGAACCACTTTTTAGTTGTGAACGTGAGGACAACCAAGAGCGTGACATGTGGCGGATGACTAGGCGCCACGTCAGGTCCACGGCGGATGACTAGACGCGATTCATGGGAGGGCATTGAATTAAAGGGGGGGACCACACTCAAAGTCGCCTTTATTGACTAGTCTCCGCCACGTGTCGCGCTCTTGGCTGTTCTCACGTTCACAACCAAAAAGTGGTTCACATTTGAACTTTCCTCTATATAGGGGTGGGTTCAAACAAGAACGACATCAATTTAAGAGAATACGAGAATGATTTTTAGCCACCAATTTTTCATTTCAAATACATTACCCACACTACCTCTATAGCCACCACCACCATCCATAACACCTCCACCACCGCCGCCATGGTCACCGTCGTCGCCTTCGCCTCCGCCACCAGCAGTGCCACCACCCACACCACCTCTGTTGTCGCCACCACCACTGCCACCATCACCGGCACCGCTGTCGGCACTACCGACACCGCCGTCGGTGCCTCCGAAACCACCGCCGATAACTTCGAAACCAACGGCACCACCACTGGTAACTTTGAAACCACCGCCAATACCTCCGAAACCATCGCCGGTACCTCTGGCACCATCGAAACCACCACCGATCCCTCCGGCACCACCATCGGTACCTTCGAAACCACCACCAGTACAACAAGACCACCTCTGCTGATGGTGGTGGTGAAGGTGCTGCTGCTGTTGGTAGCGGTGGTGGCGGTAGTGGTAGAGGTGGTGTAGGTGGAGGAGTGGGGTTGGAGGTGGTGACAGAGGTGGTGGTGATGGTGTCGTAGGTGGTGGCGGAGATGGTGTGGGTGGTGGTGGTGGTGTAGATGGTGGTAGCAAATGTGGTTAACATATAATTTAATATAATTTTGATTGGTTAATATCATGTGTGATAACAATATCATATGTGATTTCAATGAAGAATCATATGTAATTTCAATGAAGAATCATGTGTGATTTCAATGCATAATCATGTGTGATAACAATATCATATATGATTTCAATAAAGAAACACATGTAATTTCAATGCAAAATCATATGTGATTTAATATAAGCCGATGGGTTAAGTTGTGATTTCAATGCATAATCATGTTTGATCACAAGATCATATGTGATTTCAATGCAGAATGATAGATGATTTCAATGCAAAATCATATGTATAATGGTGGTGGCGAAGGTGGTGGTGTTGCTGCTACCGGTGGCGAAGGTTATACTAGTGGTGGTTTCGAAGGTACCGATGGTGGTACGGGAGGTACCGGCATGGTTTCGATGGTGCTGGAGGTACCCGCGGTGGTTTCGGTGGTACTGGTGGTGGTGCCGGTGGTTTCGAAGTTACCGGTGGTGGTGCCGATGGTGTCGGGGGTACCGGCAGTGGTTTCGTAGTTACCGATGGTGGTGCCGGAGGTACCGGCGGCAATGTCGGTGGTACTGGCGGCGGTGTCGGTGGTGCCGACACCGGTGCCGGTGGTGCCGACACCGGTGCCGGTGATGCCGACACCGGTGCCGGTGATGGTGGTGTGGTAGTGGTGGTGGTGGTGGAAGTGATGTGGGTGGTGGTGGTGGTGGTAAAGGCGGTGCTGCTGGCGGAGACGATGGTTGCAGTGGTGGTGGTGGCGGTGGCGGTAATGGTGTTGGCAGTGGCTGCGGAAGCGGAGGTGGTGGTGGAGGTGGGGGAAGTGGTAGCCATAAATGTGGTGTGGGTGATGTATTTGAATTACTAAAATGGGTGGCTAGAAATCATTCTCGTATTCTCTTAAAAAGATGTCATTCTCGCATGAACGTTTCTCTATACAATGAATACCTAAAAAATATCCGTTTACAAATATATGATATGGTTTTTCTTCAAAATGAAATTTTATGGATAAGTAGATAACTATGATGGATAAAGGACTAAAGGTCGTAGATATATGGAATCCATGGGGGGGACAAAATTTCTAACATGTAAAACAAATATATCTCAAAATGTTGGATAAATCTAATGCGGTGGAGGAGGTGAAATATAAAGAATCAAATAGTCGTATTATGCAAACTTTTAGATTTATCCATGAAATATATAGACATCGAAATTCAGACAATAAGAATTAGAGAAGCAGTGCCGTCCCTGGAGGAGGGCGGGCCGGGCGTACGCCTAGGGCCTAAAAATAATAGGGGCCCGAATTTTCTAATGTATTGTAGTTGTAAAAGAAATGGTAAAAGAATACATAAATCTTATGAATACAAATACGACATATCATTTTATATCATATTAAGGGCCCAAACATGTATTATCATATCAAGGGCCCAAACAACTTATAGTATTTCTTATAGTTTTTTTTAGTTTCTTTTATCTAGTATCAAAATCTAAATTACTTATCTAGAAGACCTTGATATATTCTCCATCATCTGTCCCCTAATATTTTTCATGCATTATTGATTTCCTGTTATCTAATATTGAGTTCATGAATCTTAAATACACTTCTATCTCAAAAACGAGATAGAGTGTTATTGATTTATCAACTTACTCATATTGATTTACATAAAGTGTTATTTTGAATAATCAACATTGTAATCCCAAATGATGTCAATCTATATATTAAGGTATATTATAGGATGTTTTTGAGAATGTTAGGTAAAAATTGATATGATGGATAATATTAATTTCAAAATAATTATTGATTGATTTTGCGTCTAGGAATACTTCGAAAAAAGATTTTACATGAATTATTAGTATTCTTTGAATTCAATGTTATTTCTTAATTCTTATGAGGAAAAATTAATGATATTTTTCGTACTTATAAAGGGCCCTTATTTACAATTCGCCCAGGGCCCAAAAAACGTTAAGAACGGGCCTGTAGAGAAGCTATTATTTACCTGGTCATTAAAATTGTTGAATTATTTAAAGGGTACCAACTTCATCCAAGTTTGTCTAATTGTCTTTCGATTCTTCCCATTCATAAACCATCTTTTTCAATTTGATGCCATATTTGATAATTTTGGATTTGAATTCTAATCCCTCTAAATTTATTCCATTCCTACAAACCAAATAGACTTTTGAAGTTGCTCTAATATCATATGATTGGAAAATGAAAGTAGAGTGGAATATGAAACAACTGAGGTTTGGAGGATTGGAGGATGTTCTGTATATTTCATCAATGAACAAACTGATTGAGAATTAAAATACTAACTTGGTCAACAACTAACACATTATTAACGTCGGTACAAACACGACATAGTTACATGAATAGTTAGTTCAATCTAACTGACTTTGGCTGTGTTTGACAAAAAATAAGCTAGCTTATTTTCAAAGTATGTTTGGATGGACATAAGTTGGCTTATTGAAACGTACATTACCTGGAGTAATGTTTAAGGGTCTTTTTGTGACTTTTTTCAATATACTCCTTATTGAAATATTAACTATTATTAATTAAAATCCAATTTTAATTATTTATTGTTAATAAATATTAACTATTAATAAATATTAATTTATTTTAACAAAATCAATTACTATTTATTAATTATATTAAATTATATATTATAATTTAATTATTTTTAAATGTTATTAACTATCGATTATTATTTAATAGTTTAGGTATCAAAAAATATATATAATAATTCTTAAAATGTTTATGTTAATTACATAGAATTAAAACTATATTTTATTATAAATAGTTAAAACGTGTTAAATATTTTTATAAAAATATATTTTTAAATTACCAATTACTTAAGATTTATGAAACTGATCAATTTTATTTTTATTATATGTAATAGTAATTTAAATCATAAATTAATGTAGAGTTTTTTTAAAAAAAAATTGTTTTAACAAATTTTAAATTTATGGTGTACATATAATAATAAATCTTATACCCTTTCAATTAATATATTATAATATTTAATTTCTTCACTATCATTTTTACATTAACTAACATATTATATTCTTATAGATTTATCTTAATTATATTATAAAATATTTGTAGCTGATTATTTATTCAGAAAGTTCTTTTGGTCATTTTATATAATCATAAGCTAGTTTTGTCAAAAATAATTTATTCATCAACTATCTTATCAACTACCACTTGGTTTATCAGTTATCACCTATCTTAGAACATCCATAGTGGTTGAACCTCAAAGAATCTCATTTGTCATATGTTTTCCTGTCATGTCATTGCCACATCAATAAAGTAAGAACCTTCTCAAAACTTTACAATAGAGGTTTTTACAAAAACGTCACTCTTTTTCTTGTTTATCGGTTGTTATATAAGTTTAATATATAAATATATATAATAAAATATTAAATATAATTTATTATTTTTTCTTTTATATTAATTTTAATTTTTCAATCTATATATTCTACTAACATATATGAAAAACAATTAAAATACAAATATAATTTTATACTACAATAAAAAGAGGTGCAACATTACACAAATATTAATCTTTATAATAATTTTTTTTTTCAATTTAATATATATTTTACTGATTTACCTCTTGTGTTTCTTCTCTGTTGCATCTTTAGGTAAATCAATCCAATATTCATTGTTGTTTCTACCATCGTTATGCAAACTTCAACCTGAAGGATTAATACGCTCGCCTTTTCGGAACAATAAAACTCTGTTTTCAATGAACCATGTTAAAGAAGATGGCATGTAGATTTCGTTTGGATGGAAATAGAAAGTTGTCCCGTAATGCTTCTCTGATCAAGATTTGGCATCACCTGCATTTCAATGTTTAGATTCTTCAAACACGCAATATTTCAAACCCTCTCCCGAACTCCAAAGGCAACTGTAGAAAAATGTACCGACTGATACACCTTTCTTGTACATTCCTCGATGGCAAGGTCTCATTTTCCAAACTCTGAATGTCGATTCCGTAGTTTTGGAATATGTATTGTATTGTAAACCGTATGGTTTACAAAATTCTGTAAGATCATCTCGAAGACATAATTTATTCCATACCAACTGGCTCATTTGTGACGATGAAACTGATTGCTTTATAACCCTCGGGAGCTAGAGGCAACCAGAAGTAACTGTGGCCATGAACGGTTTCCCCATTCCAGTCATCTAGACACCAAACTAATGTGTAATCTACAGGTTCGAGAAGAGTAGGTGACTCAGATTTGGACACTTCCCGAGCCACCAGTACAAAAACACACAAAAGGTTTCTCATCAGGTTGACTATAGAGACCGAGGTAGAAGTATCCATCTAGTATTCCACTGGTTTTATCTACTATTTTTATGCAAGTCTTTTCTTCATGGTTATTATCAAGATTGAAGTCGATTAAATCTATTTAATGGGCCTTAACTGGTTAACTATTAAGAAACCTAAATGGACAAACTTGCCCTTGTCACCAACTTAAAATAATTAATCACGATGGATCATTTTCAAAGCAAAATAAAAACCACAAAAAACGAATATTAAAGTTATCAAAACATGGGTACCTTTTTCAAAGATTTCAACAAACCGTGAGGACCAAAGTTAGAGTTTAGTCTATTTTGTTAGGAGAAAAGAATATATAAACCTCAAAATTTCGCTGAGCACACAATAATTACTTGGAATCATTGCATAATTTAAGCCCAAGTACAGCGAATCTCTTCTTTACTTCGATACAGATTATTCTCTATCGTCTGAATCAGGTCTGTTTTCTCTTGCTATATATACATATATATATATATATATATATATATACATACATCATATACCTATATATATGCATATGCGTGTGTTCTTTTCTACAAACTCTGTTCTAAGTTGCTTTCAGTTTCCGCTAACTCAGATTCGATTGTAAGTTCGTATTGTTTTGGCTTTCTTTGTTGTAAATTGCAATAAAATTTCATCTATTTGTGGTTGTATCTTGTTGATTGAGATTAATTTGGTTATCTTTCAGGTTTTTTGTGGTATTCATTGAAATCGAAAACCTAAAACTTATTTTAGAGGAGTTCAATTTGAACACTCAGGGTTTAGTATTTTAGGAGTTGGAAAATTTTTGAAATTTGGACTCTCTAGGTTTGTATTTGTTGGGAAATTAATATCTGAGTTCTTGAAATTGAATCTACCATATAGAGGGGAGGATAAAAGTATTTCTTTGAGCTCCTTTCTGAATCATTGTTATGTGTTACAGTTGATTCCCCCAAAATAAGGTTGTTGAAATATCAACTGATTTACCACTTCCATCCACCAATGGTTTTGCCATTGCCAAAACTACTTAAAAGATCCACATCTGATTAACAATTTGAAAAGACAATGTTTCTTTAGAGGGTTTTGTTTATCAAGCTTTTGGATGAACCTAATTTAACAGCTTGGCTTTGTCAATGCAGCTGTTTAAGTTAGTATAACGAACCCATATATGTGACCAAATCATGGACTCTATATCTGAGCTTGCGCACTAGGCTCCTATAACGTGAACTTGCAAGAAGTAATCAGCAAACGGAAACTGTACCTAGTGTATTTTTGTCTATTTATTTACATATTGAATGTTGTCTTTCATTCACTTCAGCTGTATACAAAGGGAATCAATATGATCTTTTCTATAATGATAAGTGCCTTGAGTCTTGGATGTAAGCATGAGGTTGACACCCTAAATTATAACTTTGAAGGCTGGAGGATGAATAAAGAGCTTGCATTAGTTTAGTTTGTTTATTCTGGCAAATGACTGTTTCTTGCTTTTCTAAGCTTAGACCTTAGTCTATACGTACCTTTATGTTGATGAAGGAAGTTAGGAACCATCTTCTGTTGTTGGAGATGCGTTAAACATATCTCGATCCATATCTTGATATGTATTACTTTACCTTTAGTTTTAATTTTCTCAGCTCTCAGTCTCACACTTCACATTTTTTATTTGAACATCTAAATGATACTGTGCTAATTCATTCCAATCATGTCTATGATGCAATTGATTTCTGCCACATTGCAAGTTGACCAAAATAATATTATAAACCTACTAGGATAGACAGATTAAGTAGGGACGAGCCCAAAAGAATCCATGGTTGCACGTTTGGCGAAATGAATAACTATACAAACACACATTTGAAGACAAATGTGGTGGGCTATGGGGTTACACACACTGAAAGACAAATATAGTTAATTATGGATTTTATGTACACGGGAAAATAACGATGATGAGTTATGGGTTTTGCACGCACACAAACACAAACTAAGAAGATATATGTGATGACTATGATTTTACACACACTTTAAAGTGACAAAGGTGATAGGTTACAAGTTTTAATAAAGAAATGAATATAAAAGGTATAAGTTTTTTATTTGGCGATTCATAAGGTGGCATTAGTTGGGCTTAAGATTACATTTTTGACTTTTTCAATTAAAAAACTGGCTATTTAAGTGTGGTTGGTTTTAAATGAAATTGGTGGTTAAGATCAATGAATTTGAGGTATATCATATCTGGTCATCAAAGCACTAGTTATACGATTATATACTAAAAAACAGAAAACTCAAAAGGCACCAATAATGATCATGTGCATATAATGATTGCCAATTGTTCAATTTTATTCAATACAATGCCACCTTACGAGTCGAATCTAACTGCTTTAGGATGAAATGAATAACTATGAAAAGGAAATCTTCCTTAAATCTAACTGCTTTGAGTTTCTGTTTTAAATGAAATTGGTGGTTAAGATCAATGAATTTGAGGTATATCATATCTGGTCATCAAAGCACTAGTTATACGATTATATACTAAAAAGAGAAAACTCAAAAGGCACCAATAATGATCATGTGCATATAATGATTGCCAATTGTTCAATTTTATTCAATACAATGCCACCTTACGAGTCGAATCTAACTGCTTTAGGATGAAATGAATAACTATGAAAGGAAATCTTCCTTAAATCTAACTGCTTTGAGTTTTCTGTTTTAAATGAAATTGGTGGTTAAGATCAATGAATTTGAGGTATATCATATCTGGTCATCAAAGCACTAGTTATACGATTATATACTAAAAAAGAGAAAACTCAAAGGCACCAATAATGATCATGTGCATATAATGATTGCCAATTGTTCAATTTTATTCAATACAATGCCACCTTACGAGTCGAATCTAACTGCTTTAGGATGAAATGAATAACTATGAAAAGGAAATCTTCCTTAAATCTAACTGCTTTGAGTTTTTGTTTTAAATGAAATTGGTGGTTAAGATCAATGAATTTGAGGTATATCATATCTGGTCATCAAAGCACTAGTTATACGATTATATACTAAAAAACAGAAAACTCAAAAGGCACCAATAACGATCATGTGCATATAATGATTGCCAATTGTTCAATTTTATTCAATACAATGCCACCTTACGAGTCGAATCTAACTGCTTTAGGATGAAATGAATAACTATGAAAAGGAAATCTTCCTTAAATCTGCCCACTTAAGGTGTTCATTTTTATTAGCAATCATATTTAAGCATAAATAGTAAATGATGTAGACGCCTAGATATAAACTACGTAATTTGAGAATCCTCATCTAGTTTTTGAAGTATTTATAGTGTGTGGCTGGGAGCATAGCCTAGTCGTAATTCAAATTTAAACTGTTGTTTACCTAATTGTTTTGTGCATCAAAATTTTTTTTATCGATATTGGTCGATGACAATGAGCATATATATATTGTGTGGGTGTATGTTTGTGTTTGTAGTATTTATATGACATTTCCTTCGATCTATGTAACGGTTGTTCTCTCTCTCTCTATATATTTTGATTTGTTCTTTGCTATATTAGTTTTCTTCTTTAGCTGCTGGGCTTTCTCTGCTGACATTATCTCACAATCATGTAAATGGGTTTTTCTCCCATGCCGACACTCTCTCTTACCATTTGTTGGGTGATAGGATCATTGATCCACATAATTGTCTTCTCGGTGCATAAAGAATCATGTTATTGCATCTAATGAGATATTATTGTGTACATTGTTCACAGGTTTACTGCATTACACTGTTTATGTTTGTTGTTGAGTACATAGTCTTGTTTTAGAACCATGATAAAGGAGAATGACGGTAATGTCCCAGTTACACATACTGGGAGAGTTCGGCGCCGTAAAGGTTCAAATGAGGTAACAGTTAATGACATCTGTTATGATCTTTGTTAAATATACTACAAACATTTATGCTCAGCTATGTACTTTTAAATAGTTTTAATCATAAATTATACTTGAACTCCTAAAAGTTAGGCTAGCAAATTAGAATTAGTAAGACTCTTAATCTATACATCTTTCGGATGCTTCTAACGTATACCACTATACCTTTTCTTTCAAAGCCTCAAATAGAGAACATGTGCATTCTTTCTTATAAGGTGTTGTTGAAATTTCTAAGTTAATGTAATGAACTTATTTTTAGGGAGTTCTTTCGGCTATATAAACTACTTTTTTGGATTTAAACAAAATAAGCTTAGAGTTCCCTTATTGGAAATCATTACATCCACATTTATTTGATTAAGTGATTTATGCAATGCTAGCGACACTTGCGACGCTATATATAGTCTGTCTCTTTTGAAAGACACCAAACTTTAGAATCTATATGTGAGATTCTTGACGTCATGCGGGTGATGCAACCCATGCAGTATTTATGAGGGCAACAAATTTACAACCACATAACTCTTTTAACTCCATACACAAAAGAAACTTCACCTGAGCAACTTCTTAACGGTTTTTTTCTTGAGAATCATAGGTTCATTGACCTTTCCATGTTGGATACCAGGTTCCAGGTGATGTTGACCAAGCAAATGGAACCAAGTTTCTGGCAAAAGATCAAAATAAGTACAAGTCAATGTTGGTCCGTGCTTATTCAACCATTTGGATGATTGGCGGCTTCATATTTGTTGTCTACATGGGACATCTCTATATATGGGCCATGATTGTCATAATACAAATTTTCATGGCAAAAGAGTTGTTCAATCTATTAAGAAAAGCACATGAAGATAAGCAGCTCCCAGGATTTAGGCTATTAAATTGGTAAGCAATTGAATCTTGTGTTATATGCCGGTATTGTTCTTCGAAATAAAGGTTTTGACCAATGGCTTTATTGTTTCTACAAATATCTGCTGCATGGATCTTTTTTTTTTGGAAGAGGTATCCAGACCACATTGGGCCTAGACTATCCTCGGCAATTTTGGGCCGAAGCCCGACTGCGAAAGCATGCAGCCCGGGTCGAAGCCCCCGTACCTCCAGATGGTCCCCAAGGGCTTGAACTCGGGTTCACCACTATGTAGTGCCCAAGCCTTACCACTAGGCTAACACTCTTGGTCTGCTGCATGGATCTTCTTTGTGGCCTAGATAGATCCACTAATAACTAATAAGTCCTTCACAAATGTATTCTGTTATGGTTTTTAACATCCAGAATTATTTCTTTTATCTGCACCACTAAGCAGCATGTTGGAATGGTGATCCACCCTACATTACCAAGGCAGTAGGCTCTTTCTGTGTTTCCATTTAAAAGTTTTCAATATGTGGCAGTTAAACCATGGCAACATCATGCTGTTTTATCTATTGTTGGAAGATGAAGACAAGAGACTTTATTCTTTGTTTAGCTTTATATTTGCGTCAAATAGCATGCATGCCATGGGATGAAGTGATGTAATTGTGGTTCTTTCATGTTTGTTTTAGGCACATCTTCTTCACGGCGATGCTATTTGTATATGGTCGCATTCTTAGTCAACGGCTTGTCAACACTGTTACAACAGACAAGTTTTGGTATAAACTTGTGGGCAACCTTATCAAATATCATATGGTTACCTGTTACTTCTTGTATATCGTAGGTTTGTCATTTCTGTGATTTTAACTCATTTCCTTCACTTGGTTTTTTATTAGACACTACCATGAATTACATTTTGGCACCTTGTGAGTTATGATTGAACTTTGTTCTCTCTTTTATATCATTCAGGTTTTGTGTGGTTCATTCTGTCACTAAAAAAGAAGCTGTACAAGTATCAGTTTGGGCAATATGCATGGACACACATGATCCTTATTGTGGTTTTCACTCAGTCCTCTTTCACAGTTGCCAACATTTTTGAAGGAATTTTCTGGTATTACAACCGCTAGCTCTTACATTTCATTACTTTATTCACACAAAACAGTTCTGTATGCTTTACAGCTCTCTTTTTTCTTTAAATAATTCTAGCTGTTGCTGTCTCATAAAGCTCTCTTTGAAAACTATACTTCTGCTTCTGTTGAGCTCAACTGATTTTTTTAAGCAAGCAACTTCAGAAGCCAAACGAGAACTATTTATTTTCAGCTTGCACGGTTTGAATAGGATCGAACTGTAATGCAGGTTCCTTCTTCCAGCGTCACTTATTGTCATCAATGATATTGCTGCCTACATCTTTGGTTTCTTCTTTGGAAAAACTCCATTAATCCAGTTATCCCCTAAAAAGACTTGGGAGGGGTTCATTGGAGCATCAGTCACCACCATTATATCTGCCTTCGCGGTGGGCACTCTCTTCTCTGAACTTGTATAATCATACAAACATTACTTTTTATGTAAATTTAACTCATCAATGTTGTTATATTGCTATTTAAGCAAAATTTGGTCATAAATTTATGTGATCTAAATTGCTTGCAGCTTGCTAATTCTTTTCGGTCGCTTCCAGTGGTTGACATGCCCTAGAAAGGTGATCCATCTATATTTTAAGAAGCATATTTATTAGTATCGGAGACATAATAACTTGATAGGATTCTGATGCAGGACTTATCAACTGGTTGGCTTCAATGTGAACCTGACCCTCTATTTAAGCCGGAGAGCTATGCTTTACCTGGAGGGCTTCCTGAATGGGTAACTTCAAATATCAGAATCTTTGTTTTCTTCCAGCTTATGTTTATATTGTCACCTGGTATTATATGGTTGAAGGAAAAGCTAAATGCTAAATATTTAGACAGCCCACAAACTTCAAAAAATGGTTATTTTGTCAAGGATCAATTACAAAAAAAGGTAATGTAATTTATAACATTACTGTTTTAGGCTAGCAGTGGAGTTTCAAAATACTCATACTGCATTACACTTAAAAAGGAAATATTTCAGACCAAATGTTATTTGTTGACCTATATAATAATGATGTGGCATTTTCATTTTTATTTTTTCCGCCTTACCAACCATCTCATCGTCCCACTCAATTAATATCCACTTCCTTTTTTGTTTTTACTTCTTTTTACCCTTTCTTGAAGTCATCTTCTTCTCTTTCTCGATTCCAGAAACCCAAAGAGTTAAATCATATGAATAGAACATCTGAAGCAAATGAACTTTAACACAAATTCCATTAAGTTCAAAATAATCTCCAACTTCTCGCATCGAGAAAACACCAACTGAAGGACAAGATCTGTACATGAGCTACATGAAGATTTAGTAATTTTGTCAATCTTTGCTTGATGGTGTCGTTACAATTTTATGTCATGTGGAACTGATGATTGGCTAACTGATTTGGTTTCCCCCATTTAGTCCTAGAAAAGTAGTCGTCTTTGGCTCTTTGCACCATTCGAATAGTTTGAAACTTAATCATGTATAAATTTATAGTTCAATTGATCATATTAAATTTCTGTATGATGCAAGCTACTTCTTAGTGAATCTAGAACATATTGAGAACGGATTTGGTCCTTCAATCCTCCTCCAATGAGAGAATAATTACTGCTTAAAAAGTCATTTACCAATTTTGTTTACCATTAGTTTATAGGCACAGACTTTGGCCCTGAGTATTTCGCTTTGGCTATAGATATTCTGATTGATCTTCAACCCTTGTATCGTATTAGTCATCATGTTAATGATGGTAGTTGAATCTAACATTACTCTGATGCTAATGGTTATGTTTCATGGATGTTTTATTCAGTTCCCATGGACAGAGATTCAAATTCTGCCAGTGCAATGGCATGCATTGGGTCTTGGCTTTTTGCTTCAATCATTGCACCTTTTGGTGGCTTCTTTGCTAGTGGTTTCAAAAGAGCCTTCAATATCAAGGTGCAACTTGTTTCCTTTGGTTGAAGTGTTCATTAATATGTCATGTACAGTTATTTAGTTTGTTTTTATGTTATTTTGTGTAGGATTTTGGGGATAGTATTCCTGGACATGGTGGGATGACAGACAGAATGGATTGCCAGGTGAGTCATACTTTACTTTCTACTTTGACTTTGTATTTTTGTTGTACTACTTCCGCCTCAAAATAAGTGTCCATGTTTATATTTTAGTTTAATCCAAAACAAGTGTTCTGTTACAAACTGAATCGATAATATAGAATGATCAGTATTAACTACTAACAATTGAAGGGTTAACTGGTTCCAGGCACTTGAGACTGCCGGATGTCTTCCAAGGCTCTCGCCCAAGCACAAATGAACTAATCGATATAACCTAATGACCTAAACCCCCTATTTTACCACGCATTATCACTACTCTTGATTAACTACTTGTACAGTGCATAGGCCTGTACCTTAGCCTACACATTTGACTATTGACACCACTACTTAGGGTATAAATGTCAGTTCATAATACTGGCTACTTCCCAATTCTGTCACTTGATACGATGATAAGATTCTTTAGTTCTCTTATCATTAGGGTAAAATTGTCATTAAATTTAATGATTACATATTCTAAACTTGTGCCTTTTCATTATGCCGTTATTTTTTGACGAGTGATGAAATGTTCAACACGTTTATGCATTAAGATACGCTTGGGGTGATAAGGCAAATACATTTCTTGTGAACCCAATCATATGTTAATTTGATTTTAATAGGCAATCATGGATAAAATTTGAACTTGGGAAAGTTTCCAAAAGAAGAAACTTGTGCAATTTCCATGAACATCCCGAAAGGAAGTGTTCCAATTTCTATAAAAAGGTATTCTTAATACACATCTAGATTGAGCCTCTGACCTGTTTAGATTGTACTGTGTTGGCCTGTTTAACGAGAAATCTACAGAACGGTTTTGTCAAATTATGTTATAGTTACTACCAACAAAATTGAGTCATGTAAGATGTCAAATATGTATAAATACTCTGTCGATTGTTTTATGACGTAAGTTATAGGACATGTAATTATGAGTCCCATGTAGGTGTTACATAAGTTTATAACACACTTTTGGCATCCAACCATGCTTTTTTAGAGAACTTTACACTTTAGTCTTTTTTTATATGTATTACTTGAAAAGAGTGTCTTAAAATCAAGTGTCCTATAGCAAGATTTGTTAATAGGACACTTCTTATAAAAAAAAAAACTTTGTTAGAATAGGATGCACAAGTGTTAGGATTAGACGCACATTGTTTGGTACGTATGAACTATGTCCTATAAATATAGTCTATTAAGACATTTCATATTATCCTATTAAAATTGATTTTTATTGATTTGTGTTTGAACTTGCTGTACAGATGGTGATGGCCGTATTTGCATACATCTATCACCAGTCGTTTATCGTGGCTCAAAGCGTATCCCTAGGAATGATTTTAGATCAGGTATGCCACCACGCCACACTCAGATTTTGGTTTAAAGATTTTAATTAATTAAGATGTGGATTTATTTATGTTTCAGATCGTAATGAATCTGTCGTATGAGGAACAACGAGAACTGTACCGGAAACTTGGTCAGATGATTAAGGAGCGTCAGTTTGGTGAATCCTGAAGAGCATGTATTAGATGATTTGATTGAGAGCAAGTATTTAAACTTTATTAATATAAGATTTTGTTGTACAGTGGAGCTCACCTCAGTTGGTTGGTTAAAAGGCATGAGATTGTAATCTATTTATTATGCATATCATAAGGTATGTAAAATGTATGTTAATTGTGTAACAAGTTGATTTCTGAACATTTTTATCTTCTCTCTTGTATTCAAGGAAATGGTATAAAAGGAGAGATGGAGTTATAAAAGTGTAGATAGATAAAAGAGTATTATTATCGTTGGGTCAGGTTTAGGGGGAAATCTCAAAGAAATGAAAAACTTAGAAACACCCTGATAGCCTTCTCTTTGAATGGTGTGTACTTGTGCATACAATGATATCATCCATATAAACCAAGTCGAAATGGCAAAAGATGTATCCAAGCGAATGGGAAAAGAAAGAGTAAACAACTTAGGGTTTGTTTTTAGCCAACTTGATAAGCTTAATGGTACTTATATGTAGTTAGCCATATATGACCAGTTTGTAGCCGTTTTAAGGACACAAAAAGTGATTTATTTAATAAGCTTCCATAGATAAGTTTTAGAGTTAAGTTCCGGTGAGACCAAGCCTTTTTGGTGAGACCGGTGAGACCAACATATTTTACTTGAAACTTCACATCAAAACATTTGTGAAGGTAAAAAAAATTGAACATTCATCGTTAAAACATACTAAAAAACACTATCGGGAAATTTTTTTCCAAAAAAAGGTTAAAAAATGAAACCTTCACAGCAGTTTTTTTTGTGAAGGTTCGTATTATATATATGTAACCTTCACAGAACTTGAGCTGTGAAGGTTTCGTTTTTTAGCTTGTTTTCGATATTTTTTTGCATCGAAAGTGATTTTTAGGTCTGCGTATTCGAGTTTTATGTACATTCACGGTGTTTTTTTGTGAAGTTTCATACGTTAGGTATTGGTCGCACGCGGTCTCACGATAACAGCTTGGTCTCACCTGATCCCAAGTCTATATGGACACAAAAAAATATTTATTTAATAAGCTTCTATAGATAAGCTTTATGTAAAAAAAGTGTTCCTTCCATTTTTTAAAAATGTCTACTTACACAATTTATACAACTCTCGGTCCATCTTATGCTATTGTGGCATAGATGTCACAATTGCATGGATGTATTAACTCTCGGTACTATCGTGCCATGCTATTGTGCAGATGTCACTATCGTGCAGATGCACTAGCTCTCGATACATCTAATGCTATTATGACATGCTACCATGACAGATATCAGTATCACCTGATAGTCAAATATTTCTATTTTAACAATGAAATTAGCCAGGTAAATACTTAAATACCATCTAATAATTAGAATATGAAAATACATGTGTTACAGTATCCATACAATTTATTATATGCATTCTTTTTCAACCATTGCCCTTCTTCTTTCACTATAGATCTCCTTTTATTTCTGATCTCTTATTGTCGTACCTATCAATATTTCGATAGGTGGTCTATACTCTTCGTTAGTACTATTATCTTCCCCACGCGTTTTGATTTTTCTCCTATAAAGTCTTCTATGGTTTATTACTACGATGCAAAATGATCAAGATTTTTCTTTTTCTTTTATTACTACGTTCCCTCCCACTGCACCGGTCCCACAGTTATCATGGGGGAAGTAAATCAGCGCATGCATCCCATTGATAGAGGTGTGTTGTCCATGGTTTGAATCCAGGACCTCACACATATGAATTACACCCACATCTCAACATTAGTAATAGAGGTATTCTTAAAGCTGTAGTCTTCTCAAAACAATGATTACTTCAAATTGGTTAATAATTTTCTGTCATTCTAATTGTCTATTCAAAACATATGCAAAATCGGAAACAAATCAAAATATCTCATAATTAATCATAGAGAGCATGCTAGCCATTTTGTACCAAATCATTCAGCAACTAATAATGAACCCCGAAATCATTTGGCAGCCAATATAGCATGTAACTTATTCCCAGGTCTGATTTACAGTCCATGCAAAAACTCACACATCATCAAAATCACATAAGGCATCCTTGCTACTTTGAGAATAGAAAGTAGTTTGCTAAAATGGTTATTTAGAATAAAAAGTATGATATGTATGATCTTATGATTTCTTGTAATCATGGGATTAGAGAGGTAACATAAATCCAAGCCTTAAAAATCTCGGTTAAACCCAAAAAAGCCAAATCCCTTTTTCAACTCAATACACCCAACTTGATCCTATTTTCGCTCATTAAAAGCGCGTTTGAAAGGCTCAAGCCTTATACATCTCTACATGGGATGAATATGATGATTGGGATGACAAAGAAGAGAATTCAGACATAGGCCGAAGTTGAATCAGACATAACAATGTGGAGAGAGTTTATCAGGAGGAATATTTCCTACTAAAGGATAGCATAGACATCCAAATAATATCAATACTACATTTGGAAAAACAATGATCGAAACCGAAGACTATTGACCAAGAATAAATTGACCCGATCGAATGGGAACCACACTCGTGTATTCTACGAATTCCCATTGTGTATAAAACAATAGCTTTCAATATCTTGACAAAAACATACCATTCAATACTTTTTCCATCAATCAATCCTTCAATAACAGGATTATATATAAGTCGAATCGAATCAAACCAAACCAAACCCAATCCAATATCCGAATGAGGTAAAGGGATGATAAGACAATCACGGTATTTCAAAATCCTAGTTTTAGCTCTGAAGTCATAACCTCAAACCAAACACGAAAAAAGAATTCTTTGAGATATAGAAGATGATAATCTATCACTATCATCAAAATATAATGTTCTCTCTTCCCGAAAGATAAGAAAGAGAAACAACTTATAACCACTCTCCAAAACGTTATACCATGTCAATAGACACAAAATCTAGCTCATAAGCTAGTTGTTAGTTAAGAAATTGGTCCTTGGTAAATTAGGCAACTATTAACTGATAACATAGTCACATTTGTTAACCAGAATAGTATGAGGTCAAGGTGATGTGAAGCAAAACTCTAGTGGAGAACAAAAACAACCAAAAAAATGGAAAATTACCATGCTAAATAGATTATGTATGATAGAATCACCTCTTCTTTCAGGTAGTAACAATAATAATCATTGAATCAAACAAATTGTATCATAAAATGATGATCATACAAAATTTGATACATAAACATTCTACTTTCACAGCTAAAATTCTCAACACCCTAGTCCATTTCTTCAATAAAAATATACTTCAAATATGACCGGTAAAAAGAACACGATAAATTACCTGCTGCTACCCTTGTGGGTCCCAAAATCTCGTATCTACCTTCATCACCGGTAAAATAAACATTCGTTTTCCCGTTCTCCACACTCCTTTTACCGCGTCTTTGGTTTCTCGATCCTCACATAGGGGAGAACTCCCATTAAATAAACGACTTGTGGACTCCAATCTCGTTGTTGTGCACGACAAAACATCAAAAACGTGTTTGCAAAGTAGGAGTTGAAGCCCATGAAGACATGCCACAGCGCATGACCCTGTGGGTTAACGGGCCAACTCGATATCTGGGCGCAACAGAAGCGGTCCCCTAACCAACAGAGACTACCGAGAAAGAGGGTGGCAAAGTAGAATTTGGCAAGCCTCTTGGCAGAGATATCTTGTGTTTGTATGTAATACTTGTACATTCGGGGAATGCACAACAGGCATAGCATCACGTAATGAAGCTTGAAACCGATATCAAACCGAATGACGGAATGGAGAACAGCGAAAGAGATGCCGTACAGGAAGAGGAATGTGGGCATGGTGCTGCGGTAGTGCCAGTCTGGTGAGTAGAGGATGTATATGTAGAGAAGCATTTCCCATACCATTGGAGTTTCATCGCTTTGCTGCTGCCTGCAAAAGGGTACTCGCGTCAAAAATTAAGTACAGTGATTAATCTACGCAAAACTCCTCTTCTCTCCTTAATTGCCCACCAATCAACTTCTGACACATCATCACTTTATTGAAGAAAGGGTGAATTACTAAATGTATGTTAAATGAAGAAATGATGTGTTGGGGAGTTAACGGGAGGGGACATGGAGTTTGGGGATACATGATCTAAATTCTTTGGGAATGGTTGCCTTGAAATTACAAAATTCCTTCTTTATAGTATGTGTATTAAATTCATTTAACAAACCATGAATTATATTCTTTAACAAGCAAGCAGGAGGACATGTACATGTAATGGTATACACCCAAAAAGGAGATAACAATATCGCCGTTTTCCGTAAGTTTTGATTGTGACTTAATGAGGAGAAGCAGAACTCAGATAACTTCATTGATGTTAATTGATTTTGGCATCCTCAAAAGTGAATAGCTCTTTCCCTTTTCCTACCTATGAGAAAATACGAGTTATTTCCTTGATCTTTATTTTTCATTTCTAACTGTCATATCCAGTTTCCTTTACCCCCCAAGTGTCATCCCATATTTGATATATTGCAAATCATCTACGTATAACAAGCAAAGTTGGTAAAAGCTCTGAAGAGCATAGGGCTCAATGCTCAAGGTTTTTGGGCTATTCTGAAGTAGAGGAGAGGCGTATTCACGAGGCTCACCAAGGCGTTGTGCCATTTGGGCCTAGGCACACCTCATAAAAAGTTCTTAAATACCTGGTCAAACCCTAATATTAAAGAAGGTTTTTCATCTTCTCATCTCCTAGACTTCTGAAAGGAGTTAATAAATAGATGACATAAGTCAAACCCTAATTTTGAATGTTCACTTCTTAGAACTTCAAAGCCTCTTTTAATACCATACCTTATTACTTCTCCCTCACTGCTCTATCGAAGTACCGCTGGTTATTGCTTTGAAGGCTTGTACCTGTAACTCTGTGTGCGTATTGATAAGATATGCCTTGCATTCCTGAGGCAAGCGCCTAGGCCACCAGCCAAGACTCTTTGCGCCTAAGTGTGCCTTGAGCCTTTAACAGCCTTTGATAACAAGTTAAATATGCTACCCCATCCTCTGATTATCATTCTACTTTTATGTTAGCATGTGCACTAAGATTTGTTTGGTTTTTTAAATTTAAAGTGGCACACCACGTACTTTACATGAAGTGCGCTGTAGAAGCAACATTGTCACTCTACATCAAGACACAGAGAAGGTTACCATTTTCAAAAGAAGAAATGAGTTTTCTAAAACTAGGTTCCTATATGAGGACATGATCAGACAGTGAGTGATGATGTATTTTGGTTCTAGCACCCGAATAAACTTTCTTAAGTTACAATTGTTTATGTGGTTTTCCTTCATTCTCCATCCTGTGAATCACATCTCTGTTTCTTCACCTCTCCATTCTGTGAATCTGCAATCAGCCACCATCATGCTTTAATTTAAATGGATAGCTGACGTTTATTACGTCAATTGCTGGATACAACCCCCCCCCCCCCCTACCTCCAGAGCTGAAGATAAGACGAAAAAGACCTATCCCTGATGAGTCTACAATACCACGTGGCCAATAAGAGTATTTGGGTCCCCCAACAACTACAAAGAGTATCTGCACTGAATTTGTTCCAGGAGGACCCACATAAAAGGAAACTCTTATTCTAGGTTAATGAAAGATTTCGGAACATGAAATTTCTTAAAAGGTAAACATGGAAATAATAAAATAGACAATTCAGGAAGATGTAAATAGAACATACAAACAACTAAAAGACAATGTATAAGACATAGAAAACAAGAAACTGTCATGAAAATTAATACTGCAGGAGATGCTATGATGAAAAATGGTACTTACACATGCTGCAATGTGGCATGATACATGATGCTTCCGATAGCAAGTGCCATATTTGACAAGTGAAGAATACTAAACCTCTTCTCGAAACGTTGTAGCAACGAACTTAGAAGGCCGACTAGCGCCAAAAGAATGCATGGAACATTTGAGAGGGTATTGTAAAACTCGGCAATGTAAGAAGAATACACATAATTCTTTTCACACCATTCATGGGAGGAAGTGACAGGACCCCAAAAGCTTGATATACCATCTGCCATATAAGAAATATATGATGTCACCACGCAATATGCAACTATATCATCACTTTCGATCTGTTACCGTTACTATTAGAACCAGCAGCTGGAGTCACCTGCAAAAAAAGGGATGTTTCAAAACTTCAGCAATCAACCCTCAAGAGGGATCATTGCCCACAAAGAAAAGAGTCTTTAATAAAGAACAGTGATAATTGTGTATTCAATTACTAGAAGATGTATGGTTTCAGATGCTAAGAAAATAAGGAGTTGGACAACCAAAACAGTAATAGAATGTCATCTTCAGCATCTACTATTAAATAAGTGAGGTTCAGCAATATGAAAGTTCCATCTAATGACAGATAAATCTAACATCTAGCTTACAGAATCTCTGAGGAGCAATTACAGTTAGCCAAAATCTGGGATAATTTGCATCATGCATTACCTATCAACGTTATATATCCCCAGTGGCAAGAATCTTAACTGTTCCTCAAGTCATAAAACCTCCACTAGGCACTAACAACGAAAAGTAGAACATTTTAATTTAGTAAAAGAGAATAGAGTGTCACCTAATTTTTGACAATGATACCAGACTGAAAGTGATTCCACTTGTCATTTATTTACATGAAAATCAACATCAACCTTTTCAAGGAGCATCTCTCTGAGAAGACACTGTGTTGGGACTAAAGAATACATAATAGCTCTGTGTTTGTTAATGCAAAGAGAATTGTCCTGCGATCACCTTAAGTTTCCATAAAAGTTATATGCTCAAGTGCTACTCATTTAATGTTCCCTTTAATTAACCCCACAAAAAACACATTATTTCACAAAATCCACTTTCTAATATATGTACATAACCTGTAACTGGAAGAATAGAAACAATTAAAAAACCTACCTAGGTGTATAGCCATATGGTAATACAACTGATACCAAGGAAAAAAGGATAATGGAACCTATTTAACAACCACACAGACGAGAAAGCAAATGGATTGCCCTAAATAAATACAAACCGCAGAACAAGTAACGTTGACTTGTAAAGCACAATCATCATTCAGATCATAGGGTCCTTCAACATGCTCCTACAACCAAACCCCTTCTCCAATTCATGTCCCTTTGCAAACTCATACATTGTTGTGATGGTGCCAACTTCCCATTCCTAGATAAGAGTCATGATTTGACCTCTAAGAGTCAAATAACAACTCCAATATTTTCCTTACAAGTTACATATAGTGTTGACAAACAAATAAAGTACACAAGAAACAGAGTGAATAACAATAATAACGCTAACAGATCGCGATTGGGCGTCCACGTTCACCCGGAATTCTATTTAGTAGGTAAATCCATGTAGATTCACTCTCTCACAACTATAACACGCACATCCACACAATAACACATACGTAGACATCCTAGAGCCTGGATGAACATTTCGTTTAGCAAAACGTTGTCGGAAAGTGTCACCAACCATTCTCTTCCTGCTGACACTTTCAGTAAATTCAACATTGATGGAATTAAAAATAATGGCAGAGTGTAAGATGGTTCCTGTCTTTTTCTTGAATCATTTCTCATAGCTTGATACCCAACATGATAAGCCAAAAAAATGTTCTTCTTCTGTTCTAGAACATGCATACTATCACGCTGCCGAAACTTTAACACACTTATTATTTTTTTAATAAACCGAAACAAAAACATGAAAGGACAACACCATGTCCAGTTTAGGTAAAAAAAGTAGGTTATTAGGAAACTTATTGTAGAAAACCAAAAAGAGGCATGAACCATGGACTCAGCTGTATGCTTTATACTAAATTCACCTTTAATTGTAATCAACCACCAAGGATTACTTCACAGCATGAAAATCCAACAATGTGAATCGATTAATAAATGTCACACCTAATTATGAAATACTTACAAAATATTAACTCAATTGCTCTGATTAACAACCCAACCAATTACAATACCCACAGATATCATCACTAAAACCTGTTATCGTTGTCTGATTAAAAAAAAACATAAAAAGCTTTCAGCTTCGTGGTCCAAATTAGGGTTTATCGAGATGGTAAATTAATATCCAAACAAAAATTACTAAAACCGTATAAGAATTTCAACCTGATCTCAGATCCAATCATACAATTACTACGCATGATCAAGCTAGATGCAATCAGTCACAAACATTTGTAAATAAAAACACTCTAAATCAGTTAATTGGATAGAAATTCATGTGTAAAATTTGAAAAAAGAAAATGATGAAGGGAAAGGGGACCTGCATTCGCATTAGATCGCTGGTTCTTGGGTCTGAAAATGGGAATTTGGTTCCTCTGAATCTGAATGTAGTTTGGGAGTGTATCTGAATTAGGGATGGGATTGGATCGGAGTGGTGGATAACGACGAACGAACGTCAAGAGGACCACATTCTCTCCTTTTATAGAAAATATCATATGTGACTTTTATACTTTATATTGGAAAATTATATATGAGCACATCTTTTATTGTTTTAACTAGTGTCGACGGTGATGTTGTTTTTTCTTGAAAGGGACTATTGAACTGATTTAAAGTAAAACGTAATTTCTTCAAATAATATATAGGGGTCATATTTGTTATCAAGTATGAGATTCTTATAAACTTTATAAGCCAATATCAAATATATATGTAGATGATCAATGGTGTGAAACTCTCAACCACATTTGATAACCGTCTAAAAATTTTAAAAATAAACAAAATTAATGGTTAAGAGCAGGGTTGTAGGGTTTGTAAAAATTTCATAGTTTGTTAGTTGATATATATATATATAGAGGAAAGTTCAATCAAAAAGTGGTTCACATTTGAACCCACCCCTATATATATAGGGATTTTCTTTTGTGAACTTTTTTTTTGTGTGAGCTTGTAAACTTTCTCCAAAACGACGATTTCATAGGTTAAATCAATGAAATTGGTTCATAAAATTGTTTAATATGATGAAATTATATTATATGATTCATTTTTTTGATGAAAATGTTTCATATTTCGGTATTTTTTACGTAACTTTTTCATTTTTATGAAACTGTTTTATATATTTTTATGAAACCTTTTGATTTCACGTAAAACGACCGAAATATGAAACAATTTAAACAAAAAATGTATCATATGATATAGTTTCATCATATTAAACAACTTCAAGAACCAATTTCATCATATAATCGTATTTTTGGAGAAAGTTCACAAGTTCACACCTAAAAAAAGTTCACAAAAGAAAATCCCTCTATATATATATATATAGGGGTGGGTTCAAATGTGAACCAAGTTTTGGTTGTGAACATGAGGATAAATAAGGGCCCTTAGATTTAAAATCGTTGATTACATCTATGGTTTAAATAGGCGGTGGCATTTTTGCAATTATCATGAAAACTTTGACCTTGGCTGCAATGAAGTGACACGCATAGGGGTAAAAGGGTAAAACAAAAAAATAGTTCAAATCACACATAGGCTTCATGATTATCTACCATAACTTGCAGATGGTTTCTCTCTCTAAAATCAAACCTAAAGAAGAGATCTCTCTGTAAATCACCATTGACGATCGACTGAAGAAAATAAAACTTGACAAAAAGAAGTCTAAATCAAGGGAACAAGAAATGGACACATTTCAACTCTCTCTCAAAGCTTTCATATTGGTAAGTTCTTTGGATTTAAAACTTTTTTTTTAATATCTAGGGTTTCATTCGACTTTTACTAACTAAAATCAACGATTAATGTTAAGTAAAAAGAATCTGATTACTTAGGGTTTCTCTCAAATACAATATAATCAACGATTAATTCTGAATATTTAGAGTTTCTTTCAAATTCATGTTATTCAGATTTGAGTTTGTGCTGATATACTTTTTATTCAAACTCAATAACAACTATTTTGACTTATTATTCTTAATAACAACAATTTAGGGATTTATTTACTTGTTATTCAGAATATTATGTATGTTTGTTATTCACATTGAAAATTCTGAATATTTAGGGTTTATTTACTTATGAGATTTGTTGTTTAAGTATTGAGATTTGTTGTTCTAGGTATCCTTGTTATTCACACCGAATAACAAGAAGATTATTCCCTAATAAGCTTGAGTCTGAATAACAAGTAGATTTGTAGTTATGAGTATCCTTGTAATTCAGACCGAATAACAAGAAGATTATTTCTTATAAGCTTGTTATTTAGATTGAATAACAAGTAGATTTGTTGTTTTGAGAATGCTTGTTATTCAGACTAAACAACGAATAAGATTATTGAGATTTATTGTTCTGAGTGTCCTTGTTATTCACACTGAATAACAAGAAGATTATTCCATAATAAGGTTGTTATTTAGACCGAATAACAAGTAGATTTGTTGTTTTGAGAATGTTTGTTATTCAGACTGAATAACAAGAAGATTTGTTAAATTAAACTTATTATTCAGATTGAAGACTTGATATTCAGACTGAATAACAAGTAGAGTTTAAGACGTAGACTTGTTATTCAGGCTGAATAACAAGTCTGTTGTTATTTAGTTTGAATAACAAGCCTATTAATGTCTACTTGTTATTCAGACTGAATAACAAGTAGAAAATGAATATTGATTAATCTTATTCAAAATGAATAATATCAAGGAATAATATTTACTATGAATAAAATATATCATAGTCAAAGTTAATACACTTTGCTTCATATTTGAATCATTTTATTTAGTTACTAATTAAAAAAATAAACAGGTGCTTGTCAAATTACTTGATCAAGGTTTGGAAGAGTTGTATGCAAGCAAGGCAGAGCTAGAATTCAAAATGAATGAAGCACCGAAGATGTATCCAAATGACAAATCGTTGATAGATTGAAAAGAAGGTTATCAAAAGTTGGTTTGATGTTGGTGAAGAAGAATTGAACAATTAGTATATGGTTTTTAAGTAGTTGGTTTAAGGTATATGTATGTTTATTACATGATGTACAATTTTGATTAAATAGTGAATGTATATTGATGTTTGTATTTTACTAATATGAAAATTAATTTTAGCACATAACTAGTAAATGTATATTGATGTTTGGAGCGATTATGGATAGAGTTGCTTAGAGATCGTTTCCTTGTTCGCGGGATGATATTATTGTTACCCTTTTTGATGTTTCCACGGCTCCGAGAAGTTTGATACATAAACTCCTTTTATCTGCGGCTGTTTATAATATTTGGCAGGAGAGGAAATCGGCGTTATTTACGATGTAGAGAAGATTGGCCTCTCAACTTGTTAGTCATATCATGGATACGATTATGGGGTGTCTTGCTTTGAAGTGTCCTATGTTTTTATAAAGTTTGAGTGGCCCTTTTGGTCTTTTGGGTGGATGTTCGGTTATTGTTTTTTATTTTCGTCTTTGTTTGCTTTGGTTACCTTTGTACCTTTTGGCTAATTGTCGCTTGGTGGTCGTTCTTAACCCTTTTTGTTTTGCCGTTTGGATTTGGACGTGCCTTTTTGCTGTATTTGTTTCTTTTTTCGGTTTCTTATAAATTTGTTTGGATAATTCCTCTAAAAAACGGGCGTATTAGAAAAATAGGAAATTTACATTTTTATTCTGAGTGAATAGACAAGTAATTCCAAACAACATTTCTATTTAACTAATATATACAATTTTATTTAGTCCGAATATAAAGCTTTATTCAGAGTGAATAACAAGTAATTCCAATCAGCATTCCTATTCAACTTACATATATCGTTTTATTAGGTCTGAATATGAGGCTTTATTCATAGTGAATAACAAGTAATTCCAAGCAACCTTTTTATTAAGCTTACATTTACAGTTTTATTCAGTCTGATTATAAAGCTTTATTCAGAGTGAATAACAAGTAATTCAGTCTGAATATAAACGCTTTATTCAGAGTGAAAAACAAATAATTTCAATCCACACTTCTATTAAGCTTACATTTAAAGTTTTATTCAGAATGAATAAAAAGTAATTCCATGTAACATTTCTATTAAGTTTACAATTACAATTTTATTCAGTCTGAATACTAACGTTTATTCGGAGTGAATAACAAATAATTTTAACCATTTCTATTTTAATAATTTCATCTTCATCTTCAAGAATACATCTTCATCTTCAACAAAATCCATCTTCAAGAATCCAAAAATCAATTCATCTTCATCTTCAAGAGCCAAACGGTGCCAAAATTCCATTTCTCCATGTTTTTTTATTCAAATACAAGAAAAACAATTAAACACAAGCAAAGTAGATCAAACACAGATTTATTAACTTTTTGTTCAAGAACATATGATGAACATTCAAGAACACAAACTATAAAACTTCAATTTTCAAACAACGATTTTCTAAAATCATTATGAAAATTGTTAAAATTCGGATATGTTGTTCTACTTATGATTACAAACAACTTTTGAAAAGCAACAATCACCAAAAACGAATCCAACTAACCTAATCTGATGAAAAATCTCAAGAACACAAACCCTAGAATTTCAATTTTCCAAAATCAACACAAAATTTGTTAAGCTTTGGATATGTTGTTCTAATCATGATTATAAACAACTTTTGTAAAGCAACAATCACAAAAAACGAGTCAAACTAACCTAATTTGATGAAAAATATCAAGAACAAAATTTACAATTTCAATTTTCAAAATTCAAAAATCAAAATTTTGATTTAATTCGATGTAGATGCAAGAAATCAACTGGAGAGAGATGAAGAAATCACTTGGAGAGAGATGAAGAGATCACCATTGATGGAGGTATTGATACTAGAGATGGAGGAGAGATGCCAATGGTGGGTGTGGTGCCTGATGTATACGTTTGAATATAGAGAAGAGAAGGAGTCAGATCTGACCAAAATACCCCCAAGCCATATTAGTAAGCTGACTTTAAATTTGGCTAAGATCAAGGGTTGAGATTTGTCCTCATGTTCACATCCAAAATTGAGTTCACATTTGAACTTTCCTCTCTATATATATATATATGGGTGGGTTCAAATACAAACCACTTTTTGGTTGTGACACGCGCGACTTGTAACCAAAAAGCCTGCGACTTAGTGTTATTATGTCTGAATAACACTAAGTCGCGGGAAAAGTCGCGCGTGTCAGAAATTTTTTTTGCCACGTGTCGCGCTCTGGGTTATTCTCACGTTCACAACCAAAAAGTGATTTGTATTTGAACTTTCCTCTATATATGTATATATATATATATATATATATTGAAAATAACCAAGTTTTCATCATTGACGTCTCTTTTATTTTTGCACTATAATATTAATATTTGATTCGCTTTGTGTTTTGCATATATTTTTCACCATTTTTCATGCATTAGATAGTTTCTTTTTCCTTTTTAGTTATTTAGTTCATGCATATTTTCCATCTATTTTGCATTTTTCCATTTTAAAGTGCGAATGTTAGTATTGGTGCATTAACCGGGTGTTTGAGTTTATTTGTATAGGAATTTGGTTTAGATGGTGACGATGTGCGCGATGGAGCCAAGGAGGATCGAGAGGCGGTTCGGGATGATTTGGTGAACGAGGATGCGGAGCCTAAAGGCGATGGAGTGAAGACGGATGAAGGAAGCGGTGAACCGGAGTTAGGAGCAAAGAAGGAGCAAAAGGAGTAAAAGAACAGCTAGCTAGCGATCGCTAGCCATTCTTGCTAGCGATCGCTAGGGTCGCAAACTACCCCGCGTGTTTTTCCTGTTTTGGCCGTTTTTGACTTTTTCTGGAGTATAAATGATGGTTTTGACTGTTTTAGTTGACAGTTTTAGTTCCACTTTTGATAACAACTTTTTGAAAGAATTTTGGTGGGATTTTGGATCTAAGAAACTAGGGTTTCACTTTTGGGAGGAGCTCTACTAATCCTTGGATGAGAGCTTCAAATTCTTCATCAATGGTGGCTTGATCTTCCTTGATGAACTTAGTACATCCTTGAGCTATTAGTATCTCCTTCCCTATTTCCTTTAAGCATTTGATTAGTGTAATTGTTGAATTGAATGTTTAGATCTATGAATTTGATGATTCTATTGCTTAATTTCTGCAATTGTAGTTTAGTTGCTTTAATTCATGTGTTCAATTTGAGTAGATTTCCTTAATTAGGTAGTTTGTGATTTGGTTAATTGATTGCATGTAGTTGTGGTGTGTTGATAATGGTGATGATGATGATTAGTTCTCTTTGATAGTTTTAGGTAAGTAGATTAGGTTAATTGAATGATTCATTTGTATCTTGATGCATGTTGATTTCAATTGTAGATCTAGGATTTAGATATCATTTGATTAGGATATTATGTGTTTAATATAGATCTAGGTCAAGTAATTGTGCGTGTGTAGGAAATTGATATCGAATCACGATCGATAAGTCTCGATCAATTTATGTTTTTCATAACAAAAGTGAATCATCGATGGAGATGTGATTTGTTTAACGGAAGTTAGCAATCTTTTGATATCGATAATTTACAACAACTTTTAACAACGGTTAACCGGACGGAAGTTCGTTAACACGTTCAATGAATTGATCGAGAGCTTATGACCACATCATGGAAATAGATGTATGTTGTAAATTGGAGTATTTCCGGACGACGTTTTCATAGGAAATGATACGGAAGTAATCATATTTCTAGGGGAATGGTCTAGCTATCTCGGAAGAGGAATAGACGTTTTCTACGGAATCCACTTAGCGATCGGGATACGATATCCATATTTCCTTACTCGTGTTTGTTCGTGTCTCGTGTTTGTTCGTGTCTCGTGTTTGTTCATATGTGTTTGTTTTCTTGTTTTCACATGTTCATTACTTGTTCAAATGTGTTCATTGTTCCTTTTTCGCGTAGCAAGATGTATATGTCGTAGAATAGTTAAGTAGGTTTTCCTCTTGTAGCTAGAAACCAATTCCCGAACTTGAATTTCACATAACTTGCAAATTGGAAATGCAACACCGTGATTTGTCCGTTTTCTCCCCGTGTTCGACCCGTATGCTACGATACGATACCGTACGCTTGCGGTTTTATAAAATAAAGCTTGATTTTCGATTAAAACGCGTACATTTCGAGCGAAACACTTTGATTACAACCTTACAAATAACTATTCATCCATATCTTTTTATACCCCTCATCTTCTTCCAATATATCAACTTAGTAACTTACCATCGATTTTTGATAATGAATATTTCAAGATTTAAAAAATATTTTTATCATTCGGTTGGGTTTTTTCCCCAATCATGGTTACAGATTTTGAGTCATCAACCCCTCTTTTAATACTCATCATATTATTTCAAATTATTATATTGCCACCAATGTGGGATGATATTCTATCATACTTCAATACTAGTGTTGTTCACCGCGCGTTGCGCGGTGGCGATAATCATTATTAAAGGATTGTGATGTACAACAATATTGTATTCTCTAAAGTGGTTAATTTACATATATCACTAATAGTTTTTGGTTACAAAGGGATAAATATGCATTGGTAACAGTTATATTTAAGTTATTTCAAGTTTATAACTCAAACATCGCGTTCTACAACCATATCACTATTATTGAAAATAATATTTGTGTAACTTGGTTAATTAATATGCAAGATGGACTCTATGTGTATATACCATCCATACATTATGTGTTTCATTTTTTCAATATCTTATATTGGTTATTTAAGTACATTTAACTGTATCTAATAACCTACAAAAGATAAACTAAAAATTAAAATGAAAATAAGAAATGTATGTCTAACTATGTTAGTAATGTAAGTTCAAGCGACGCATGAAGAACCGCATCACCAAGTTAAGATCATGGATGGACATTCCCACATAAAAAAAAATAGTATCAAGTAGAGACAATGACCCACATATCAAACACTATACTACACTTATGCTTAAGAAAATGTCAAGATTCAAAAAAATGTACGCTTATCCCATTGTTCACCCTTTGTTTTTATATCTGCATCTTTCTCCTCACTTTCATTCCATCATCCGATGTGGGATGCAAACAACAAATTGAGAAAAACTTAGCAATTTATTTTTGTATCCACCACCCTCATGTCTTTTTCATTCTCTAATCCAATTTGAGATGCAAACAATAATGTGAAAAAATAGAAGATATGGAAACAATTTTAAAAATCAAAGTTCATATTTATGAGTAATTTTTTTTATAATATTTGATTGTAAATTAGATTAGTGCTCCAAGCCTTGATAGTATTGCAAGATTAAGATTACACATATAAATCACTTCATCAAGGTAGAAGAATGACTTTTTTTCTTATAAAATTTAAAAACCAAGTAAGCTAATGACCGAGATATTGGATATTAAACCAAACATATATTACGTTGATCTTAACCAAAATGCATGGCCTTTTAGTTTTAAAGACTTGTCTTTATCCCTATATGCCCAACTCTTTAATTGTCATATCACTATTGTTATCGATGTTTATTGAAAAAAGAAGAAGCTATTATATAAAAAGTAAATGTGGGTTAAAAATGATGTATAGCCAAATGACATTTTTAGTTTTCAAACAACTCTCCTAATCCTTATATGCTCAATTATTATATTGATGTATCATTTCCCTTATCAATGTGGGAAACTCACTTCCTTTTTGTTTTTATGTCCACATCTCTCATGCTTATTTCATTATTTCATCCAACGTGGAATATAAAGATGATATATAAATTAAAACTTGATTTATAATGCTTAAGAGTTATCACCTCATTCTATATGGACGTTATATATATATAGGGGTCGTATCTGTTACAAACCGTGTAATTTGTACAAACTATACAAACCAATCTCCATCGTACATGTACATGATCAATGGTGTGGATTAATTCAGTTCCTATATTTTCTCTCAACTACATTTCAAAATCACCTAAAAGTTAGGAGATAAACAAAATCAATGGTCAAGAAAAAAACAAAATCAATGGCTAAGATTAGGTTTGTATAGTTTGTACAATTTACATGGTTTGCAACGGATACTTGCCCTATATATATAAAGGTATATTTACTAATTGATCGATATATTAATATCTTAACATGTAGATTAAAAATAACTATATTTTATTAGAATTTGATGGTTACAAATGATCCTTTTCATTTCAAAGATTTTTCTTTATCTTTTATATACTTAACTCGTTAATCGCTATATCACTTTTTCTATCAATATTTATTGGAAAAAAAAACTATTAATTATTAAAAAATAAGGGTTAAACTTATCAATGTGGAACATTCAAAATTGGGATACTTAATGAATTCTTTTCATCCTTATATACTCAACTCCTCTATTGATATATCATTCTTCTTATCAATGTGGGTTACTCAAAAGTTAACTATAATCCACTGTTTGAGAATACTTAATTCTCATTGTGCCACATCAAATATATTGATATTTGTTCTAAAAAAATGTGGGATTTTTTAAACTCAAGCACAATTCACTTTTATTTTTATTTTTCATTCAAAATAATATTTATTTTGTTAAAATAAATAGAATCATCTTAATAAGATATTCTCAACCCTCAAGAACTAAATACCATCATCTCCTTCCTTTTTATACATATGAGTATGACTACTTAAATATTTCAATCTTTTACCAATGTGGGATATCCAACATTCAACCACAATCCACCAATACCTCAATTAAATTCTCACGGTGCGCCGCCTCATTAAACTTGTACGTGTTTTCTTTTTATATATATAAATATATAGATTAGAATAACGTGAAATAAAAGAAATAAAGAAATTTAGATGCAAACAAAGAATATGAATAATTTTATTTGATAAAATATTTTGTTAATAACCACATCAAAAAGGGAAATATTTCAGGGAAAAATGAAAGAAGACATTTGGGATTGAATTGCTTAGAAATTTGGAATTGAATTCCTTATTAAAATTGCAAATTAAGAAATTATAAGTACATAAAAAAATCCAAAGAGAATCCACAACAAAACAAAAAAGTAAAAAAAAAAAACATAAATCATACTTTGTAGTTTGATGGTTGTCAACAAAAAGTAACTTTTATAAGAAACTACAAAAATATAAGCAAAACGAAATAGAAAAAATAATATCACTTAAAACACTAATACAACATAAATATCAAATGGAAAGCAATAGTAAGAAAAAAATTACTCTATCCTAACATACAAAAACTATGAAAATCTTTTTATATAAAAAAATCCATGGATACTCATCCCCAAAACAACATATAAATTACATAAATCATAAAATTAATAAAAAAGTGATACGTTACCGGAAACTTTTACGAAGGTTGAGCAATAGTATCGAAGAAAACGAATTCTACAATAGAGAAACAACAAACATAAATATCAAATGGAAAACAATAGTAAGAAAAAAAAAACATTATTCTATCGTAGAATACAAAAACCATGGAAATCTTTTTATATATATAAAAAAAAATTCAAGAATATTCATCCCAAAAACAACATATAAATTACATTAGTCATAAAATTAATAAAAAAAAAGTGATACGTTACCGGAAACTTTTACGAAGGTTGAGAATTAGTATCGTAGAGAACGAATTCTACAATAGAGAAACAACAAACATACATACAAAGTTACAAGCATAATAGAATATAACATAGAACATCAAAGTTGTTTATATATTACATTTTGAGGGAGCATTAGATTGTATTTATATATGATTTTGTAGTCGGTTTTTCTTTAATTAATAAATAGGAATTTGAAGAGACCAAATTGAATGTCCATAGGAAGTTAAGAATTTGGAAATTAAAGTCAATTAAATTGTAAGCAAAATTACCAAAGAAGCCTTTTTATAGTAAATTACAAAATTTTACTTAAAGGGTATAATAGTCTTTAACTTAATTAATATATTAAAAAAATTCAAAATAATGACAAAATTTCTAGAACCAAATCCTACATCCACATTGTGCCACATCATTCTTGATAGATCTTCCTTTTATATATATATATAGATTTGAGAAATACTCAAATCTAATGGTTCAAATCATCGACGTTGGTTTCTCTTTTAGTTTTACACTATTTTTTACCATTTGGTTGGTTTTGATCCAACCATGGTCATAGATTTCAAATCCTTGCATCACAATTTTTATATACTAATCATCTTCTTTCAAACTATCCTTGTACAACAATGTGGGATGATGAAATTAACTTTATTTTATGATTTGACGAATGCTGAAACCTCGTGTTGTCAAGTCATTATCATTGATTTATCTTTTAATTTTGAACCATCTTATTTACCATTTGGTTGGTTTTGACTCAACCATGGTTATAAATTTTCTAACCATCCATCATTCTTTCTTATATCAATCACCTTTCTTTAAACGATATTCCCACCAATGTGGGATAATAAAACTTAAGTTCATTTTAAAGATTTGAGGAATACTCAAACCTCATGTCTCAAGTCATTATCTATAGTTTTCTATATAATTTTGCACTGTAATTTTTTACCATTTGGTTGGTTTGACTGAAAAAGGAAAAAAAAAACTTTATCAACAAACTTGGGTTTAATATTAATTTTCCAAACACCAACCAACCTTAAGTTTTTCAAAAGCACTAGTCGACAGTTTTCAATCAAAACCATTGTAAGTACACCCTACATGCCTAGCCTCAACATCATCGCTAAGGTTCCAATTCCCAGCTTAGTTGTTACACATAACATATTAACTACAAACTTATGCCAACAATTATACTTATCATTCATAAACATAAGACATATGCTACGTTACTACATACACCAAGGCAATTCATACTCAAAACTATGAGTCTTACTATAGTATCCATGCTCAACATGTATACACATAAAACATGTAATTGTTATCAATACATCATAAATTTCACGCTCAACCAGTACAGTTTAATAATTCTTACACAAGTAAATTAATATGCTTTCTCACTAACTTACTAAGGTATGGTATAATGTGCTCACCCTCGTCTTATATGCTCCAGTCTACAGCTCAGCCTTGTAAACCATTTTCTTATAAAAACTTGCCTCTTACAGGTTACTTTATTTTGAAAACATGAACACTTGGGTTTAAGTTCAAGCACCCACCATCCGTGATTGCTCGAATCCCTTAAACCAAGGCTCTGATACCAACTGTAACATCTCATTAACTAAAAGATGTAACATAAAGTTCCATGATTTAAACTTGTCTAGTGGAAAACACAAAATTTAAGCAAAACGTTTGTAAATATTTCAAAGATAGCATTTGTCCCAAAGCATAAACATGTCCCAACTTTCAATAGAACATAGTGTTTGTTGAGCTGCTTGACCTTTCGGAACTTCATACGGGTGTTTTTCCTTTACTGTTAGAAGAAGTACCTGCCACTAAAACAATTGAACAAACACGGGGTAAGTGAAAACGCTTAGCGAGCACAACCTACCCTATTTACCAACCATGCTTACACAATCGTGCCACATATGAGATTATAAGCATGCATCATAACCAATTCATCCTTCTCAACGGTACTAATACCGAAGAAAGCTGTAACTAACGCTGGTACCAGACCTCTTAATCCGTAATTATTCCCCAAGTGAGATTATCACCATTATGGGTCCTATCATAGCCTTTTACATGTCAAACCACACAACCATCACATGCAACATTACACATAATCCGTAAAATGGTATAGGTTAGTACTCACCTAACGAGATGATTATCACCAAGCACGTTCACCAGCAATGTACTCAGTTCGTGTCACTCAAGAGCATGTACATACATATCAATAAGGGACCCAAAATGGGTTCCTATATCTAATCTCGACCCTTAAGCGTTTAACATAACATAACCATCCAAATTTCTACCAAACTTCACCATTTACCCTCTTTTACAATCCCCTAAAGAAAGCCACTCAAGAAAACCCCAAACCGAGACCGCATGAAAAACTCGTCGGAAAGGAACAGTGCAAACGGCGGCTTAACGACAGGTCCCTACCTGCGGGTAACCCGCCGTTAGGTGCTGATCATCTCCTTCCGCGGGTTTTCGCCCTAAATCGGGGTTTTTCACTCCAATACTCCAAATTTGACGTTTTTAGACCAAAAACACGATTATACATCATCCCCCAATTGATAGTTAACGATGATAACACAAATTCACTATCAAACTACATTCAATTGAAGTTCAATTGATCAACAATACAAAAACCTAACCCTAACTCTCAACCTAACCTTACTCTTAACAAAAACATGATTTGATGCCATACCACCACTTTTCCCCAAAATCGCCTCTTCTCCCTTTCTCCTTCTCTGGAAATCGATTAACACAAAAGAAAGAGAAAATTGAGTTTATCAAATCAACCCCTTAACTCCTGAAAACGATAACTCTAACCCTTAAGTATTAAGTATTAAGTTTATCAAATCAACCCCTTAACTCCCTCTTCTCCCTTTCCCTTATATACACGATAACTCTAACCCTTAAGTATTAAGTTTATCAAATCAACCCCTTAACTCCTGAAAACGTTATAACCAAACAAATGTTAACTCAACCCAACTAAAACAGTTAAATTATATAATTTGGGAAACAGGGCGTTACATGATGTCTCAAGGACCAGCGACCTCTGGCCGCTGATAAGAGGCTTCCTCCAGATCAATCGATATGCAAATCGGATTTTGGAGATGTTCAAGTTGGAGGTGGAGATATCTGTGGAGTCGATCAATCGATCTTTACGATTTCAGTAATAGATATGAGATAGGGAATGAATGATTTAGGATAAAGGGTATAATAGTAATAGTATATATGTCATGTGAGGTTTTAGAAAATAAATTCAATTTAAAGATAATGTTTTGTATTTTTTAAATATTTAAATTATAATTAGACTAGAAAGAATAACATAAATATGTACGTTTTAAAAGTTTTAAAGGATATACACATAATTTTAAACTTTATAAGAATATATACATAATATAGGAAGTTTCATAGGATATAAATAAAATTATTCCTTATTTTGTTGTGTTCTTCCACAACATATATAAATTTGACCCATTTTAATCTTCTTTACCTAATTTACTTGTTTTTACCCACAAGGCCACTATTTATTTTTCCTGCATCAGGTGATTTAATTCTACAATCAAATAATACTTGACCTTTATTATATATATATATATCTGAACATGTAATTAATACCTTATGAATATAGACTTCTTTTTGAGAACTATATAGTAAAAATGGAGTCCAAATATGCAACGTGAAGATTCATTGTATATAGACGTAGTTTGTAGGTTCCTTGAACCTGGTCTTACCCCTCCAATCCAGCAGCCTCCATTTTCCACATCTTTTAATTAACTATCAACTTAGGATATTTTTTTGAGCGTGTGACTTTCAAATAATAAATGAGATAAAAAGCAATGATCTTTAAAATAAATTGTCACTAGAAAGAAATATACATCATCAAAAGTCGTAATAAAAATAAAATGGAATTTTTTTTGACAAAGATATAGTTTGACATAATGGTAATAATACTTATAATTATATATATGAGGTTGTATTATGTTAACTCTTTTAATGGGTAATATTTTCAAAAATAACGTTGTAGGAACTGAACGAGTTAATGTTTTTGACCAGGCATAAAGATTAAAATGAAAGGACAACAAATTAAACTTTTATCTAAATAAAATTCAAACCTGAAACGACAAAACCTCTAGAGTACTTTATCTAACAAGTTATTGATGTACTTTATACCTCTAGGGTACTAATTACTTAAAATTACTTTATACTCATTTCTATTCTTATAATATGATTTTCAATTGATAAGAATATTCTTAACAAAGTTCATGTTAATATGCCAGTCCATCATCTAAGTGTTATTGTGGTAGGAAAATAAATATTAGTTTATCTTTTTAGATTGTATTGTCTTAAAAAGATAATCAAGTTCTCTTCGATATATACCTTCCTAGATATAATGGATAATATTTTTATTTGTTTTTATGTATGTCTTTACACATATATATATGGTTATAAAGAGTTAAGTTCCGGTGAGACCAAACCTTTTTGGTGAGACCGGTGAGACCAACATATTTTACTTGAAACTTCACATCAAAACATTTGTGAAGGTAAAAAAAATTGAATATTCATCGTTAAAACCTACTGAAAAACACTATCGAAAAAAAATTCCAAAAAAAACTTAAAAAACAAAACCTTCACAACAGTTTTTTTTGTGAAGGTTCGCATTATATATATGTAACCTTCACAGAACTTGAGCTGTGAAGGTTTCGTTTTTTAGCTTGTTTTCGACATTTTTTTGCATCGAAAGTGAATTTTAGGTCTGCGTATTCGAGTTTTATGTACATTCACGGTGTTTTTTTGTGAAGTTTCATACGTTAGGTATTGGTCTCACGCGGTCTCACGGTAACAGCTTGGTCTCACCTGATCCTAAGTCTGGTTATAAAACTAGGGTGTATATATAAAGATGCTATTAATTTGATAGTAACAATACGTCCAAATAAAGTTATAGTGTTTTTCTTTTTTAGATAAGGTTCATCTGGGTTTGCCCAGACTACATCCTTGGTAATTTTTACCGAGAGCTAAAGCACGCTCCCCTGGGATTAATACTCATTGGCCCCTGGTTGCTCACCCCCGGATTCGAACTTGGGTGGGTTTTTCCCCAACACCAAGCCTTAACCGGTAGGCTGCCCCATTGGGGTTAATAAAGTTATAGTGTTATACTCAACCAATCTTAGATATGATATAGTTCATTTTATACTTGTTCCCATTTCTATTAGGATTTTTTCCGTCTTTTGCCATGAATTTGACCATTTTCAAAAGCTTGTCCACGTGGTGTATAGTTGTCAGACATGTGTAGTCAATATGTTTAAGTCACTGTCCTTTAAGTTCTTTCCACCTTCAACACTCGCCATATTGACCTCAAGAATTTTCTATATCCATGTCTAGTGTTGTTATTAAAAAAAACTTGTTATATATCTTAGCCATTTCCATTAGGTTATGATCTTGTTAAAGGTTATATTGCAAATCATATTGTTTCTATAGTATGATTGCGAATATAGAAAAGATGGAAAACATGTTACGAATCATGTCATCTTCTATAAATTCCTTGCCATAAAGATTGAAACGTATTTTAAGACATGACATTGCTTTGTTAAAATCTGTTACCTTCCTATAATCGAGTAAGTGAGTTTCATTCTGTCGTGTGAATAGTTTGGGAAGTACTTAGTAATAAAAATTCCCAAATTTCCTTTTTGGGACATTCCACATGTTTAGGTTTCTTGGTTTATGGTATTCCCCCCGGAAGGTTGTCAATATGCAGTTTCAAAATTTTCAAGGTATTTTCTTCTACCTTAACAACCAATTCTTTTTAGGGTCAACAGCGTTGGATTATTTTTGTATATCTGTTTATGGTTTTCCGAACCTATATTATGGTTCTCAAGTCTTTCCGAGTCCGGATTGTCGTAATAACGGAAACTATATATGATTTTCTAAAACAATAAATTATGGTTTATAATTATTATGTTATGCTTGAAATTTCATTATCATAACAATATTAGATCTTTAGATGTTTGTAAAGTTTTTTAAATACTTCATCAATAGTTAATAAATGCTCAATCTGCTGAATTTTCAATAGTAGAGGAATTACATAGATTATTTAAATTCCTACAAAGCGTAGGGTTATTTACACCCTTTTGACAAGATATGTTTAATATCTTGCAATTTACTTGATTTAAAGATATACTAATTAGATAGATTTTGGCATCTGACCAAAAAATATATATGAGTTGTGTATGTGAAGTTAACTTCAATATTATAGGACCTTAATAGTATTTTAAGATATTTTACCATTAAGACAAATAACTATTATTATGCCATCAAGTCAAATTCAAACTTTAAATATTTTAATTATAGTAGTCCCTGAACTAAACGGGCATCTATTAGCCTCAGTTAACTCAAGGGTAAAATTGTCTTTTGCTCTTTTCCTTATTCTAATATTAAATTGTTTTTGTCTTTTTCTTTATTTTGTCTTTTTGCCTTTTCTTCACAAGGACCAAATAAGTCATCCTCTCTCTCTCTCTCTCTCTCTCTTCTCTCTCTCTCTCTCCATATATATATATATATGGGTCGTATCCGTTACAAACCGGATAGTTTGTACAAACTATACAAACCAATCTCGACCATACATGTAGATGATCAATGGTGTAGATTAATTCAGTTCCTAGATTTTCTCTCAACCACATTTAAAAACCACCTAAAAATTAGGAGATAAACAAAATATAAACAAAATCAATGGTTAAGATTAGGTTTGTAGAGTTTGTACAATCTACTGGTTTGCAACGGATACTTCCCCTATATATATATTAATATAAATATGCACCATCACCATCACCATCACCATCACCATCACCATCCCCTACCCCATATATTAACACACACATTATATATATAGATAATAGACACACACACACAACCATATATATAAAAGAGACGAACCTCATATTAATACACACACCCCTGCAACTATATAATATATATATATATATATATATATATATGAGAGAGAGAGAGAGACAACCCCATATAATATATATGTATATATGTACTTGCTGCTTTGGTCGTTCACCTCCCACCCCTCCACCCTCGTTAGATTAAACCCATTAGTAGTATTTAAGAAGACGACGAGGTTGGAGGTGATGATAGAGTGAGATAAAAACGATGTGTGTGGTGTGTTGTGGGTTTCCATACGAGTGATAATGATGTTGCCGATGATGGTGAAAAGGAGTTCTCATTAATCATAAGCCCTTTAAATAGAATGAGTTACGAATCGATAACCATAAGATATACACTTCTAACCTAAATATGACATGTCTATCAAAATATCTCTATTGTCATTTCTTAGATGATGACACACTTATGCAACAACATATTTATTTTAAAATATGTCTTTGTATACTGTTCACATTCAAATTATTTTAATTTTAATCAAAGTAACTTTTTTAGTCTTTATATGTGCTTTTTTAGTGGTTGAGTTGGAAAAGTTTTAAAATTATTTTAGAAGTGACAACTGATATTTATTGTCCTCAACTATATGTGTCGGTTTGGTTTGTAAGAATAGAATGATTTGGATTTCATGTAGAAATTTAAATTTGGGATGATTTGAATGGATTTGAATTCCATTAAATTAATTAAAAATTATAAAAATGATTGAATTACCTTTTATTTAACCGATTTTAGAAAACAATAACATATTTTAAAACATTATTATTATTTGTGCAATTCTAGAAATCTTAGTCTCATCCTTGAGTTTTCAAAATCCTATGTTTAACGAGTTCAAATAAATTAATGCTAGAATTCAAATCTAGAAAATTCTAAGAACGAAATATGGGATTGTAATGGATTTGAAATCTAAATCCCTTCAAATCCATTATGTTCTTATAAACCAAACGTACCAAATTAATGTGTAGAAGAATTTCTTATTTTATTAAGCATATTAAAAAGTTTTGAAACGTCAACGACATATAGTTCAGTTGGTAATAGGTGGGTGGTAAGTTTGCACAAATATTAAATTGTCTGGGTTCGAGTCTCGGTTCGTGCACGGACGTCCCGATAGCCACAACCGGTAAGTGAGTCAGGAATGTACCCCACAACTGGCATTGACAATCCATGGTAGACCGGTTGCGGTTGTCGAAATCAAGTTTTGCAACAAATTAAATTTTTTGAAACTATTGTTAATTTTATAATCAATAAGTGTATCCTATAATTGAAAGGAAACTCTTTTAGGGTATTGATTTTTTTATAATACTTTATTCCTGAGAAATTTTAGTTACATCATTGAAGATGTTCAAAGTCGATGTTGTATGGATTACTCCTTTTATTTATATAAAGAAAATTTGATTTGAGTGATTTTTTTATATATGAAAGTACTTGTTTTTTAATTAAAGATAGGATCTAAAAAGAATAAAAACTTAGAGCATTTTCAAAATAGAAAAACTTGAGTTTTTTCATTCTAAATTACTCCAACCATTTGTTAAAATAAAAAAAATTTGAAGTTTTCTCTAAATATAGAGATTTCATCAAATCTTTAAATGATGTGAGAGAAACATTATTTTAATGTATTCCAACAATGATATAAATTATTGTTTAAAAGTTTTAAAAGTTTATTAAGATAATAAATATAATATATATTAAATAATATAAATAATGATAAATTTTCTAAAATAGCAAAACTATTAAAGATCAAAAAATAAAATTTTAAAATGTTTTTGAAAAATTAGAAGTTTTTTCACAAACAAACACACTCTTAACTTTTTAATATAAATTTATCACTAAAACTTATTGAAGAGTTTCTATGTTAATAACTTATTATTAAATAATCATATCTACAAAGGAACTTTGGTAATAGAAAACCACTAAGGTGTGACGTAGTGGTAAGTTCCTAAAGGATGGTAGTTTTCATTCGAATTTAAATTCATGTATGCACAATTGGTAACCACTTAATATTAATCTAAAAAAAATATGTTTTAGCTTTCAGTAAAAATTGATATAGTCTAGACAAAGTCTAAATAAACTTTATAAATAAAAAACTTTGGTAATAGCATAAAATTGTTGCATTTAAAAGTAAAAAGAATGTGGATAGGATATACCATTCGTACTTTGCACGGTTATAGCTTGCAAACACCATGTGAGAGTACGTGTGTATCGCCGTCATACACGTGCTCCTATCGTCTGCCTCAAAATCTACTCAACAAGTTCATGCAAATGCAATTATCAAGATCACGTTTGATTTACCAAAATATAAAAATAAACCAAATTTGTTTGATAATGATTTAAATTTAGTCAATATATTTGATACATGTTTTAATTTTCAAATTTGTTTTAGATTTGGTCGTTAGAATTTGCTTATAATCCACAATGATTTTACTTGGTAACAATGATACCAGCTGTTACCTCAATACCACATCAGTTTACCAATAGCTTACCAATATTTACCAATTCATTCACATCCATACCAATCTAATTAATTAATTAAAAAAAAGAAAAAAAAGAGAGATAGAGAGAAAGGTGGGGTGGGATGAGGTGGAAACTCAACGGTATAGCTATACCGATTTACTCTCCATACCGGTGGTACCAATTCACCCACAGCGGTGTTACCGATGGTACCAACCGGTACCGGTACCCATACTAGTACCTGCTGTGGATGGATACTTTGGTTTGCTGAATACTTTTTGAAGAAAATGAATTGGTGTTATCAAGTTTGGTCAATGGAATTACCATTTTCCTTCAAATTTTGTTGGATTCCAAATAGCCAAACATCCCGAAACTCTATAAAAGTAATTTTTAGATTTATCAAAGTTTAGGTTCTATTTTTAAAGATTTCACAAAAACCAAGAGACCAAATTTTAGTGTACTAACCTCAATGGGGCAGCCTACCGGTTAAGGCTTGGTGTTGGGGAAAAACCCACCCAAGTTCGAATTCGGGGGTGAGCAACCAGGGGCCACTGAATGTTAATCCCAAGGGAGCATGCTTTAGCTCTTGGTAAAAATTGTCAAGGATGTAGTCTGGTCAAAGTCCAGGTGAACTTTCCCCAATTTTTTTTAGTGTACTCGTTATTTAATAATAATAATAATAGTGATAGGAATAATATGAGTAGGGATAGTTTTTATTTTAAAAGTATAACTTTATTAGTTGGAGATAATTTTCCTTTTATCATTATAAATAAAGAATGAAATCCATTTTCACCTAAAATATTATGGAATGGTAAATTTTCATTATTGAAATTTATATGGTTGTGCATGAACTCGAATCTTATTGTTGTATAAACCAAAAGAAATAATTTTTTTTAAATGTTTATTTAGGCTTTGCCTAAATTATATCTTTTGGTACTTTAGAAAATTAAGTTTCGAAAGTTTGACATCAAACGTGATTACAGGATGTTAACGTTTGGACTCAAATCTAAATAGATTAGATATTCCACCATATCTTCCTAAAGTAGCGTTTGGTTCGCAAAATGGAAGTCGGTGGAATTGGAATTCATCAAGGATTTTGAGTTTGAAGGAATTGGAATCGGAATTTGATGAAATTTGACCACATATGTTGCTCGTGTTTGGTTGCATGGAATTGGAAAAAGTAAAGTGAGCAAAAACCAAAATTGAGCCGAAACCGTAAAAAAACGAAAACTGAAAATCGAAACCGGAACAAAAAAAGAACCCAACGTTAAAAACGGTTTGGGTACGATTTCCATCTCGACTGAAAAAACCGAACCGAGTCGAAAGCCGAAATCGGTTATGGTTTCCATCTCGACCGGAAAAAATCGAACCGGACCGAAAACCGAAATCGGTTCTATTTCGGTTTCGGTTTTTATCTCGACTGAGAAAAACTGAGCCGAACCAAAAACCGAAATCGATTCGATTTCATTTTTGGTTTTTATCTCAACCGGGATAAAAACCGAGATATTGGTTTCCATCGAATAGAACCAATATCTCATCATCCTTGTAGTTAACAATAAATGTTATCTTATGAAAGAAATTTGTCATTTCTAATATTTTGGATTCCATGCACTAGTTAAATTATAAACCAAAAAAACGTGTTAATGTTCAAAATAAATCTCATTAAAGTAAGAATAATTATTTATATCAAAATATGATTTATTAAATGCTTTTTTATTTTGAAAAACTAATCCGAAAAACCAAATTTTAATCCATAAAACAAAATTTTTGTCAAAAAAAAAAAATCCATACAACAAAACATCGAAACAAATAAAGTCAATAATTTTTTTTCTTCATATTTTCTATTAGAAATCTATAATTCATTTTTTCCCCCAAATTACGATACGTCAGCAATTTATATATCAAGTTAAATTAATTAAAGAAAATGTCTCGTGAATATCTTTTTAGTGGGTATACCCATACATTTCAAATCATTTGAACTCGATTGAATCCGGACGGAACTACGTCCATATTCATTGGTACTCCTCTGCGTGTCTAAATACATATATACATACATGTATGTGTATATATATACACATATATCACCATAGTGTCATCATCCTTGCACATTCCTTCGACCTTCATTTTTTCTTCTCCCTCGATGAGAACATTTTTCTCACATCTAATAATCGTTATATAATCGAAAGTTTTACCGGATTACACCAATCAATTTTAACAGATTCCTATTGAAATATTCGAAAAATGGGAAGATATCGGAGAGTGGCGGACGCTTTCGATCGAGTGGCCGCAAAAGTTCGGGATTGCGAAAGCAGCGGTAGCGAGCACTCGATGACGGATTTGTCTGATTTGGTCAATTCGTTCATAGAGAACGGTAATGGCTTTGTGGATCGCGACTTTAATTCGAGAACCCCCGATGAATATTGTAGTTCGGATGAAATCGATGAAGATTTGGAGGAGATGAAGGAATCGTTGAACAAGTTATTTTTATTCGAAAATGGCGATGATGATGTGAGGAAAAACTTGGTTTTAGAGGTCGAGAAAGCGTGGCTCGCGATGGCGGAAGATAGTTCGTTGCGTCAACTGATGGCTCGTTTGCGTGATCGGGGTCTCGATGCCGGTACTAATTCGATTCCATTTATGTTATGTTTTTATTTGGATTCAATTGATCTTTGCCCAAAAAGACTTCAAAGGTGCATTTCTATGATCATTTTGAATGTGTTTGGTATATCTTACACCAAAAATTAAATCTTGAATTAGATTATTCTAATGAATACATCAAATTCTACATCATATTGGTGTATGACTATTCAATTACACTTTTCTAATTTCATTATTTTTTAAATAATTATGATTTTGGTTTATCAATTTTGATAAAGGGTTAAGACGATCTTATAGTATTTATTTGTTATATTTATATAAATTATATTTACTTAATTACTTTAGATTCAGGTTTAAGTTTGTATATATTGTTTTTTATTTTAACTTTATAATGTGACTTCTATTATTTGATAAAAAATCTGTTTTATATAATAAAATAGTTTAATGCATATTTATTACATTATTGTTATACAAAAATGGTTTAAGAAATATAAGGGTATTATTGAAAATTTAGCAAATTAAGGATTTCTAAGTGATATACTTAGAAATTTAATGATTTAGTGTAAGAAATTAATTAGTGTTACTCGATTTGCATTACATAAGATCTATTGTTTGTATCAAATTTTATATCATTTTATATGGGTTTGTTGTTACTCATTGGAATGCCTAATAATAGTCTAATATATATATCTAAAAAACCTATGTAGGTCTTTGCAAATCGAAGTGGGAAAAGAAAGGGCGGCTTCAGGCCGGAGATTACGAATATGTCGATGTAAATATCGGAGGAATTCGTTACATAATCATCGTATCTCTTGGAGAAGAATTCAAGATAGCTAGGCCGACTGATAACTACAATTCAGTGCTCGAGATTCTCCCTCAGATTTTGGTTTGCAGAGTTGAAGAATTGAAAGAGATTGTTAGGATAATGTGCAAAGCTATCAAGAAGTCGATGAATCAAATGAAGATGGTGGTGCCGCCATGGAGGCGGCGTGAGTATGCTCAAGCTAAATGGTTCGGGTCTTATAAACGAACCACAAACGAATTTTCGACCAAAAACACCACAATGTTGAACGAAAACAACAAGAAGACTGTTGGGTTTGTTTCACTTGATAGAATTTGCTATGGTAGGCCTAAAAAGGATTATGCTAGGAAGGATTTTGGCTTCAGAATTGGTAATTTGGCCATGGCCATAAATGGAGCAGGCTAAGCTATTATTTGTCAATAATTTTATTTTTATTTTTGTAGTTGAATTAGTATGATTTGGCTAAAATCTAAAAGCCGGATTTTCATAAAAGGAGCTATATATTGCATTATTTGAAATAGAGGACAATTGTATATGTAAATATCATTTTCTATTATTAGAAAGATATATTGAATTGGTTGGTTTTTAAGATAATTAGGAAAAAGTAATTGATGACGCGAGCATTGCACTTTGGCTATATTATTGTAAATTTATTTTGTTTTTCATAAATAAAAATTTTATGATATCATCTTCTCGATATAAGATTATAGAGTCAAAATTATGAAGAAAAAGAAAATCTTAAATAAAAAAAGCGAATTACATTAGTGGTCCTTATGGTTTACTCAAATTTTGGATTCAATCCCTAAAATAAAATTCCTAAAAAAGCGAAAATCTTAAATTTTGGACTCAATCCCTAAGCTACTAAGCGAATTACATTAGTGGTCCAAGCTGTTTTCGTGAGACCAACATATTTTACATAAAATTCACATCAAAACATTTGTGAACATAAAGAAAATTGAATATTCATCGTAAAAACATACTAAAAAACACTATCGTAGAAAAAAATCAAAAAAGGTAAAAAGACAAAACCTTCACAGCATTTCCGTTGTGAAGGTTCGCATTATTTATTTGTGACCTTCTCACCTTCACAACATTTGAGTTGTGAAGGTTTCATTTTTTTGGGTTAATTTCATATATACCCTTATTAAAACTCAAAATATCATATTTACCCAATTTAAACTACAAATATCATATATGCTCTTCTTAACCTATCAAAATATCATATTTACCCAAATAACTATTTTTATAAATTTTTAATTATTTTTAAACTACATATAATAATAGAAAATAGCTAAATGACTATTATACCCTTTTTAAATTGGGAGAATTGCATCTATATCCTTACAAAACTTATATAATTACACATATATCCTTGCAAACTTATAAACTACACCTATATCCTTCTAAAACTTAAATAATTACACCTATATCCTTATGCCTATTTTATTTATATTTAAACTATTTTAAAATCATTAGAAAATATCATTAATATAATTTAGATGTTAAATTCCAAATCTATCCTTGTTTCAAAATCAAAATCAATTAATCCCCTATTAGGCAACATATGTATCTTCTTTCTTCTTCCTAATTGGGTTTGCATCTGGAATTCTGGATCATGTAAAGAACACTTCTATATTCTTTTGATCGTTGTAATCAATCCACGGAGTAAATGAGATTCCAGCTTGCAAATCGATTCCGACCAACGTACAATCGGCGGTCTTGACCGAATTCAAGCTATTGATATAACCCGACGTGGTTCTCATTCGGGTCGTCGAAAGACGGGTCAAGTCAGGAATCGAATTCGACCGCAATGAACCTGTTTTGCGTCAACCTCGAGGCGTTCATAAGCCCTAGGTATCTGCCTGGAGACCCTAGGGTTTGGTTTTCCGGCGAGATGAAGAAGGAGAGGTTCTCGCCGACGGCGGAGAGCGATTAAGGTTGACAATGGAGAACGAGAATCTGATGGTGAAGAAGGCGGTGGAGTTGGTGTGGTTGTCGAAGAATCTGATCGGTGTGGAGGAGATTAGCTTCCCGGCGGAGGAGGAAGGGACGTCGGATAGAGAGTGAGGTCGGCGACGCGGTTTCGAAGGTAGGAGCCATTCCTTCTAGAATTGCATCAATGGTGTGAAGGGTGAAGTTTTGAGGAGGAAGGAAGGAATTCTAAGGCGGCGTTAGGTGGATACACCATTGATGGATGTGAGAAGAGATTGAAGGTGGATTGCCATTGATGAATGTGAGAGGACGTTGTAGAATGGGGCATTAAATGTTAATTGATTTTGATTTAGCAATAAGGGTAAATTAGGCAATTAAGACTAAATTACATTAATGATATTATTTAATGATTTTGAAATAGTTTAAAAATGAATAAAATAGGTATAAGGATATAGGAGTAATTATTCAAGTTTTATAAGGATATAGGTGTAGTTTAAAAGTTTACAAGGATATATGTGTAATTATTTAAGTTTGTAAGGATATAGATGCAATTCTCTCTTTTAAATTTGATTCCTATTTACATATGCTTTTTCATTAAAAAAAATCACAACATGACAAACAAGCCACATACATCACCTTGTCTATTCATCTCCTTCATCATCACAAGTGACAACCTTGTTCTTGTTCTTCATTCTCATCAGTCATCACCCACATTACCAACTACAAGTCTACAACCACCATTTTCATCTCCCATTCAGATGCATTTGTGTTAAAAACACAGAACCACGATGCTATGTACCACCCAAAACTTCTGTTCATTAAAATACTAACAGCCAATATATCTCTTGGATCTTCTCCCAACACTCATTCACCTCCTCCAATTAAAAGAAACAACATTTATCAACTTCAATGGTTTTCTTTTTCTTTTAAATTACCAGTAAAAATAATTAATGGGGGAGAGAGAAAGGACATGAAAATGAAAAAAGAAAAGTTAATTAGTTATCTTTGGACTTGTTCAACTGGATGGACTTTGAATCCATTAATTTTACTTGTTGGTTGTGTGTTTGGTGGGGTATTTTTTTCATAGAAAAAGAAAAGATAGGTAGAAAAAGGTCAAAATGTTAACCTTATTAATACCAAGAATGTCCAATAGTTGAGATTGGTTTTAGCTTTGGAAACGTTGGTTATCGCTGGTAGTGGGTGACGATTATGAAGAATAGCAACCAATGACGGATTTAGAACTTTTTTCAGACGGTGGCACCATTTAACTATAAAAAACATATATATATATATATATATAGAAAATTTTCACAAAATCTCTATTGGTCTAGTGGTTGGTTCATTGTTTTTCAAAGGTGAAGTTTCAAGTTCAATTCTTGTTACAAACAATTTTTTTATACTAGTTACTGTGCCCGCGCGATGCAGCGGGTGTAAATGATTATGAAAGTTTTCTCATGTGCCTATGTTAAAACTTTCAAAAATGTTTGGTTTTATGAAATATTGTTGGTTTTATGAAAAATTGTTAGGTTGCCTAGAAATTTACCCGCGCACGTTGCCGCGCGAAGTATGTATCAATTACCCGATCATAATAAATCGTATATAAACTATTGAAATTAATATATAATATTCAAGGTTAAGTGGTCAAAAATTGAAAAAGTTTTGATCGATAGTGTATCTTCAAACTCATAACATTTGAGTTCATTTTGAAGATTTTGACTTAACCGATTATAATGATATAAATTGTTAAAAAAAATATTTCTAGAATTCTTGAAATATTTGTTACAAATATTTGACGAGTAAAAGTAAGATCCTTAAAATTTCAATAATTCTTGAAATTAACTTTAATAATCTCTTTATATGATAATATATAGATATAGATATAGATAGTTTAGATTAACAATAACCGAATAAGCTTTTTATTAAATAATATAGATATAGTCATAAATTATAGATAATGGTGTAAAATGAAAAATGAGAATTTAAAAAAATATAAAAAATAAACTAATTTATATGTATTCTTGATATTTAATGATACGTTTAAATAAAAAAACTATTCAATATTAAACACATTATTGTCATGACGATTATAATGGTATAACTGGTTGGAAAAAAAAAATAATTTTTTTAATACATTTTAGTTGGTATATCTTATTTATATTAATATGATAAATGTGTAAAGTAAAAATAAAAAAATAAAAGTACGAAAATAATTTAATTAACTAATTATAAGGGTGTAGAGTGTAAGTTATAAATTTAATATATGACTCTTATGGGTCTAATGAGAAACAAGTATTTAATAAGGGATATTTTGAAAAACTAAACTTGAAATGTTGGAAAAAAATATGAAATATTCTTTTTATATAATAGAATCGATAGGATGGTGCATCCAAAAACATTCAATATTGGGCTCGTTTCGAAGGTATTGACAAGACGATTATGATGGTATAATTTGTAAAGAAAAAAAACGTTATCTTAATGCATTTTAATTCATAATATCCGATTATTTATATTATATGACAAGAGTGTAAAGTAAAAAATATAAAAGCAAAGGGTTGAAAGTAAATTTAGTAACTAACTATGTAGGTAATAAATGTAACTTATAAAATTGAAATAGAAATTTGATACGGATTTTATGGAGAGAATTGGGGGAATGCTTTAGAAGGAGTGTACAACATGCTTTAAAAGTTGTACAAAATTTTCAAGAGTAACCGTAATAGTCCTTTTATAAAGGAGTATAGATAAACACTAAATTTGAAATTAAAAGCAAAAATTTTAAAAAAGGAGTATAGATAAACACTTGAAAATTCTCTAATAGGACTTGAACCCATGACCTCATGGTTATAAGGCAACTAACTAACCAACTCAACCAAAGAAAACTTGTGTCCTTATTGTAGTTTCAAAATATATATGGTGGCACAAGACAAATTGATACGGTGGCACCGTAATTTTTTACACTACGACGGAGGAATTTAACGGTGGCCCGTGCCACCGTGTGCCCCTAAATAGCTCCGTCCATGATAGCAACAAGGTTGTGATGATGATGAACACGAACAGGCAAGGTGATTGTATGGGTTTTTGTAGTTAGTTTTGATTTTCTTTAATAAAAAAACATAATTAAATAGGAATTAAATTTAAAAAGGGTATAATAGTCATTTAACTATTTTTACTATAAAATTTAATTTAAAAATGATTAAAAATTCATAAAAATGGTTATTTGGGTATATGTGATATTTTGATATGTTAGAAAGGGTATACATGATATTTGTAGATTTAGTTGGGTAAATATGATATTTTGAGTTTTAATAAGGGCATATATGAAATTAACCCCATTTTTGACCTTGTTTTAGATATTTTTTGCATCGAAAGTGATTTTTAGGTCTGCGTATTCGAGTTTTATTTACCTTCACGGTGTTTTTTTGTAAAATTTCACACGTTAGGTATTGGTCTCACACGGTCTCACGGAAACAGCTTGGTCCCACCTAATCCTAAGTCTATATATATATATATAGAGAGAGAGAGAGAGAGAGAGAGAGGTTCAAATGAGATGTGCTAAAAAGACACGAAGTAAAGAAGTGATCACAACCATCGATACAGTTGAGATCATAGTTGACTAGTCAAAGATTGCGGCTTTGATCGATCTATATATATATATATATATATAGGGAAGTTCGTTTAAAAAAAGGAAAAACCGTAAAAAACCAATGTTTTTTGGCTTAAATCAACAAAAACTCTTTGTAAAATGTGAATTGTATAATAATATGCAAATGTTTCATATAATTCATTTTTTTGATGAAATTGTCATATTTCAGTGTTTTTTATGTAAAAGTGAAAAGGTTTCATACATTTTTTTCATCCTTATGAAACTGTTTGACGTATTTTTCTAATCCTATGAAACATTGTCATTTTACAAAAAAGAACACCAAAAAATGAATTATTTTGTTAACCCATTAATTTGTATTAACCGTGTTAACCATATAACCACCGTTGATCATTTCAATCAATGGTTAAGATTGATTTTTTAAATTAGTGGGAAGTTAATTAAATCCTAAAATAAAGGAGGTTGACCCACATATGCAGGAAAATAGAGAAAATAAAGAAATCTTATTGGTTCATTTTTGGTTAACACGGTTAACACAAATTCATGGGTTAACAAAATAACTCTCCTCTATATATATAGACTTAAAATCAAGTGAGACCAAGTTGTTTATGTGAGACCGCGTGAGACCAAACTTCACAAAAAAAACACCCCGACAGTAAATAAAACTCGAATACGCAAACCTAAAAATCACATTCGATGCAAAAAAAATATCCAAAACAAGGTAAAAAAAATGAAACATTTACAGCTCAAATGTTGTGAAGGTTACAAATAAATAATGCAAACCTTCAGAACAAAAATGTTGTGAAAGTTCCGTTTTTTAACTTTTTTCTGGATTTTTTTTCGATAATGTTTTTTACTATGTTTTTACAATGAATGTTCAATTTTTTTTACCTTCACAAATGTTTTGATGTGAAGTTTCATGTAAAATTTATTGGTCTCACTGGTTTCACGGAAATAGCTTAGTCTCACAAGAACTTAACCCTATATATATATATATATGTATATATAGAGGAAAGTTCAAATGTGAACTCAATTTTGGTTGTGAACATGAGGACAAATCTCAACCACTCATCCGATCAATAAAGGCGGCTTTGACGAGTCCCCCCTTAATTATCTCTACCCTCCCACGAATCGCGTCAATCCTCCCTGATCGCGTCCACCGTAACCGAAGATGTGTGACTGAGATTCGTCCTCACGTTCACAACAATAATTGACTTCACATTTGAACCTGACACTATATATATAGGGGTCGTATCGTTACAAACCGGATAGTTTTGTACAAACTATACAAACCAATCTCGACCATACATGTAGATGATCAATGGTGTGGATTAATTCAGTTCATAAATTTTCTCTCAATCACATTTGAAAACCATCTAAAAATTAGGAGATGAACAAAATATAAAAAAAATCAATGGTTAAGATTAGGTTTGTAGGGTTTGTACAAACTACTTAGTTTGTATCTGATACTTATATATATATATAGAGAGAGAGAGAGAGAGAGAGAAGGATTTTCATTTGTGAACCACTTATTAGATGTGAAAATGTGAACTTAAACCTACTTGAGATCATGTAATTACACCAACATGTTTTCGTAAGACCTTATCAGAACAAACTTTTATACTTAAAAATTTCATAGTAAAACATTGTGAAAGTAGCCTTCACAGTGCTTTTACTGTTTTAGTTTACTTGTTGTTTTTTTCTTTATTTTAAAACAAATTATATCGTACAATTATTTATGACATTCATTATCACGTTATAAAACCTATTGATTGACATTAAAAATCAATTTTTATTGAATTCATTCCTATGGCAACTAAGAAATATTATTTACGGTAGTAGAGAGTCTAATATTTTAAATCGTTCCAATGATTTGATGAATGTAGACCTGTTGTTTTCAGAATTACTTGGAGTCCAAATACACAACTTAAAGATTCAGTGAACATAGACATAGTTTGTAGGTTGCAAGAACCTGGTCATACTCTTCAATCCTTGCGGCCTCTATTTTCCACTTCTCTTGGAAATTTAATTGACATCTTAATTAATTACGAACACTAAACCTCTATATATCTATGTATATATATCACCATAGTGTCATCATGGTCTTAAGTATAATACATGTTCTTTTAGTGTCATCATCCTTACACATCATTGACATTCATTATTGTTTCATGAGAATACTTTTCTCCCATTTAATTGTTATATAATTAACCGAAATCTCGACAGATTGGTATTGAGCATTTGAAAGATGGGGAGGTTTCGGTCAGTGGCGGACGTATTTGATCGGGTGGTGGCAAAGGTACAGGATTGCGACAGCAGCGGCAGCGAGCACTCGCCAGAGATGACCGTGGATTTGTCTGATTTGGTTAATTCGTTCATTGAGAACGGTAACGGATATGTCGATAGTGATTTTGATTCGAGAACTGCTGACGAGTGTTGTAGTTTTGATGGAGCTCATGAGGATTCGGAGGAGATGAAGGAATCGTTGAAGAGATTGTTTCGATTTGAAAATGGTGACGATGAGAGAAAAAACATGGTTTCGGATGTCGAGAAAGCATGGCACGCCATGACGGAAGATGGCATGTCACCGTCATCATCGGGGTTTAAACGGCAACTCATGACCCGTTTGCGTGATCAGGGTCTCGATGCCGGTACTAATTCTATTCCATTTCTTTTAACATTGTTAGTTAATAGTTATATAAATCTATATTGAATAAATAATTAAAAGGAATGACTCTATGAGGACATCTCCATGGTTGTGCCTTTGATTTTCTGTTAATAAAATTATACATGTTTTAACCATTTGGCCAATTATGATGTTTTAGACAATTTGAAATGTATTAGGCCTATAAGTCTATTTGGTTCCTTATTCCTAATTCCCAAGAAACGTTTCTATTTAAGTGAATTATCAATGTTACAATATTGTAATTTACAATTTTTTTTTTGTAAGACCTTTAATGTAATATAACTTTAAGAACCTATATATGCAGGTCTTTGCAAATCAAAGTGGGAAAAGAAAGGACGACTTCTAGCCGGAGATTATGAATACGTCGACCTAAATGTTGCTGGAACTCGTTACATAATCATCGTATCTCTTCAAGAAGAATTCAAGATAGCTCGGCCGAGTGATAGCTACACCTCCGTGCTCGAGATTCTACCTCAATTATCGGTTTGCAAAGTTAAAGAACTGAAAGAGATAGTGAAGATAATGTGCAAAGCTATCAAGAAGTCGATGAACCAAATGAAGATGGTAGTGCCACCATGGAGGCGGCATGAGTACGTTCAAGCTAAATGGTTCGGGCCTTACAAACGGACCACCAACGAATTTTCGACCAAGAAGATCATTAATTTGAACGAAACCAACAAGAAAACCGTTGGCTTTGTTTCGCTGCCCAGTACTTGCTATAATAGGTGGCATAAAGAAGATTTTGCTAGGAAGGATTTTGCATTCAAAATTGGCAATTTGGCCATGGCCATAAATGGAGAAAGCTAAGCAACTTTTTGTGAAATATTTCAAATATTTTTTTTTTTTTTTTTTTTTTTTTTAGTATCTTTACGAATAGATCACAAATTTCATAGTTTTTTTTTTTTTTGTTTTTTTTGTCCAAAAACCCTATGTTATTATGTAAGAAGTTGGGTATGTTTAGTTTAAGTATAGATTATTGGCTAAAAAGTTGATTGGTGTAGATGTTTTTGGAGCATTTTGATATTTTAGAGTATTTCATTTTGGAAAAATTATTGTTTGTATAAATAATTTATTAATTATTTGAATAAAATATGAAATTATAAAAAACTATATAGTGTTTTTATTAAATCATGTTTATTACGAATTAAGTATATATTTTGGCCTTTTCGATATGGTGAATTATAAATTAATGGACTCTCCTACGAGAGAAATAGATCATTTATGTGAGTGTACAGGTAGAACTCAATATAGAAGGTCTAGATTTATGTGAGAGTAACAAAAGTCAAAGAAGGTCCATTTAACAACACCCTTTGAATATTCTCTTACCACTATAAATATGTCATTTAGGTTTAAGTAAATAGAACACCATACTTCTTAATCTTATGAGATATGATAGGTTATACAGAACGTTTTTTCTTGACATCTTCGTTGCTTATCAAGTTCATGTAGTAAAGGAAAGACACTAGTTTTAGTCTGCTTATATAAGCTAGTTGTGCTGCGAAAGTTACCTCTTTTATTGCATCTTGGTAGATGGACATTCATCAATTTAAGAAAGGGTGAATATGTCTTAAGAAAATTATGCTTGTCACAGACCTCACCAATTTTCTACATTACTAATCATTAAGCTTGACAACAACACAACGAAGACATAAGTTTTATTTACTTAGATAATTTTGATTTACTTGGATAATCGGTTTGTGTTGATAGAGCGAGTTATCTCTTGTTCTTTTATCTTGGAAGATATGAGGATGAAAAAGGAATGAATCTTCAAGGATTTAGTTTTTTGAGCAAAATTAAAGATTGATGTTTCTAAGAGCCGTTTCAGTTATGGCCCCAAAGTTCAACCGAAAGTTGAGGCAGTAAAGTTTTTACAGAATAATGCTTCAAAAGCCATTTCGGTTAAGGCCCTAGTGTAAAAAGCTATTTTGCTAACTGCTAAAGCCTAGTGTCAACTGATAAATTCGTCGAGACCTTTAACAAAAACGATTTTTATACTTTGATGGAAGCAAACAATGATGAGAATGTAATTTGTGTTGTTTCCTATAAAAGCCTCAATGATTTTGCATAAATAGTTTTAGTGAATAAGGAAAAGGTGTTGGTCCCAAACAATCAAACAATAGGGATTTAGGAGAAGAAATTGATAGACAAAAAGATGAAGTTCTTGATTTATTACGAGAGCTCTCAAGCAAGAACACCTACAAGAACACACATTTCTCTCACTAAATGACTCTCATTGAAATGGCTTCTCACTACTCTCTTCCCAAACCCTAAACCCTTTATATAGGGTCCATTTACATCAAGCCCAAGCCCAAGCTCATTAACTATAACTACAAGCTAATTACAAAATAATCATTCTCAAAACTTACTTTATAAAACTTTCTCTAATTAGAACATTTTGATCCTAACAATCTCCCCCTAAAGTTTTATAAAGGAAGCATCTTTGATCTTCTCCCCCCTTGCTTTCTTCAGAAAACTTTAGTGGCGTTCGAGTACATTTTGATCTCCAAGCTCCCATTCGATTGTAGTGCTTTGTCTTCAATTTCAACTGAAATATCAGATCCGATGTACAATAACCGCGAGTGATTGCACAAAATACAGGTTAACCTGTAAATAACTCGACACGCCTGATAATCGCAAAATGCAACACTTGCACCAGAGCATGTTGATTCACCCAACTATGTAGATCACAAAGAAAAACAAAGGGATACATGCATGTGTGAGTTACAGTGCAGATCAACAAGAAAAATAAGGATCTGTCTTTGCCGCATATGAGTAGGAATTCAGCATAAGAACTTTAACTCTGATAAGCTCACAACTGGGAAACACTGAAGCTTGGATCACCGAAACACCGTATGGAATGAAAAACAGGGAGTAGATGCTGAACGAGATACTCTGCTTTGATCTCTCTGCTGCTCAGAAATAGTCAATTTCCTGAAATCTTCCAAAATGTCAAGCAATCTGATCCAGATCTAGTCTTCTTAGTCAGATAGATGACGACCATCACTCAAAATTCTAGATCACAAACGAACCTCCAGAATAGTGAAATGGTTAAGAATTAAACACATTACAACAGTACCATTCACCGAAGCTGGCATCTAAAGGAAAAATTCAACTCCACTCCTAAAAGGAATACTTCCATCGAAGAAAAACTCTAGAATAATGGTTGCAAAGAGTCAGCCTTATGAGTAATCTAACCAAATGCAGAATCTGATCACCGTCGTTCTGAAATCGTTACAAATCTGACATGTCTTCAAAGAACTTTGGAGCAGTTGGGGAAACGAAAGAAATTCAATTTTCATGGTTGAAAACTGAGTTGGGCTAAAACCGGGATGATGTGATCTTTACAAACCAATTGGGAAAAAAGGTGGCTATTTAAGCGCATGGATTTTGAAGGTATCTATATCTGAATCTGCGTGGATCTGGAGCGCAACTGAAAGTGATCAACCATTTGGGCCAAATAATCTTCAAAGCCCAGTAAGAAAGTATGGCCTAAAAAGAATAAAACTCGAAAGTCGATTGATCGTATAGTTTTGAAAGCGCATCTGAAGATAATTCTCGAACTGAATTTTAGCAATTTAGCATCCTCGGGAAGAAATTCGTCAAATAGTCCCAAACCCCGAAACTTGAATATATTTGAATCTTGAAGTGTAGGACCAAAACTGACAGAACTTGAGAAAAGAAGTACAGGGACTGGATTTGAACAATTAATCCAAAGTTGTTAAAAAAAATAAGCTTGAAAGATCAGGGGCTGGCAGTGACAAGCTATTAAACTTGAAAATTCAAAGTGTCATACCATTCAATCTGCAGGGAGCAAACTTGTAAAAATCTTCAAAGTTTGAATCATAGGAATGTCCTGCACGTGACTCGGATTCCGTGTGTTTGCAATACGAGTTTCAAATTTCAATTCCATATTTAATTTCCAAAACCCGAGTCCAAAGTCTGACGCCAAAAAATCCATAAATTTAAAACCAAATCCATGTAATCTAAATCTGATTTTTTAACCAAAGAGGTGTATTTTCAAAATTTATTTACCTAACAGGTGTAGTTTTTAAAACTTATTTACTAATTAGGTGAACTTTCTATCTCTCTCCTCTTGCACTGTAAGTGCCACCACGCCGGCCGCCGGAACCCCACCCTTCCCATCAACAACCTCCTCCCCGGCGTCGGAACCCATCCCATGCATAAAACCAATCTCCAATCTCATCTTCTTCTCTTCACTCACCTGCTGCTGGTGGTTATGGTGGTGTGTTGTGCGCAATAACGCCGAAAAATCGGAATATGAAGGACGAAAAACGACTGAAAACCTGATGAAGATGTTCGATTTGCGGCCGGGGAAGGATGGCAGAAGTGGCGGAGGTCGTAGATCCAGAAGTTTTCGGCAGAAGGGGCGGAGAACGACGGCGTCGAGGGTGTCGACGTTTTCCGGCGGCGGCTGGATCTGCATTTGGGCATTTGCGAGATGGAGGATGGCGGCTTGGAATTGTACCTCCAGGCAGCTGAGGGATGGGTGGTCGGCGAGGAGGTTGTTCCAATGTTCCTAGATCTATTGCTTCTTTAAATACTGGGTTTTATTCAATTTGATTTACCCTAAAATGGGTTAAAGTGTTTTTGTAATTATTATAGAATCAAGATGAAGAAGATGACCCATTAGTAGAAGCTTGAAGATTTCCATTTTCTTGATGAATACTGTCATCACTCCGTACAACGCAGGCGACATGGTGGTTGGTGGTGGCGGGCGGTGGCTATTGCGAATTTGCGATATTAGGAGGAGACTTTCCGTTTTCTGTTTCCTAAAAGTGTTTTTGTTATTATGCATCCAAACTTTAAAAATCCCTCATCTGATTCCGATCTCATTGCAGAAATTCATAACCATCTTATCACCACTTCTTTGCATCTTCCACCCAACTTTCTCAGCAAAACCCAACAATTTCTTCTTCTGATCTTGGCTGAAGTTCGTCCGGAACGTCTTCCTTTCTCGCCGGAGTTTTCTATCTTGATCAGCACCGGAGTTCCGGGCGTCGTCACCTTGTAGTTCTGGTCCGCCGTCGTGCTCAGCGACAGGAGTAGGTGGCGGTGTCAGAGAGGTTGATGGTGGGTTCCCGGCAATGGAAGTTGCGATGGCAGCCGCAGGCGGTGCATTTTGGAAGTGACTAGCGACGGTCGAGGGTGGTGGTGGTGGAGGAGGAGGGCGGTGGTGGTGGTGGTGGTGGTGGTGGTGTAGTGGTGGAGGAGGGTGTGGTAGTGGAGGGTGGCAGCAGGTCCGTTAAAGTTAACGGTTAAGGACCATTGGTGCAATCATTTTCCATATAAAGGATCACATTTGCAACTTTTAGAATTTAAGGACTAAACTTAAATAAACAAGTACACCCATTTAGTAAATAAGTTTAAAATAACACTTATTTGGTAAATAAGTTTTTAAAATACACTTGTTTGGTCAATAACTCTCTAAATCTGTATATTTAGATGTCAATTCCAATGGCAAATTCCACTTCCCAAAATTCTATGCCAAGAATTTCGATGACAAATTTGATTCTAAATTTGAGGCCGGGAAACAAAATCTGGAGTCGGGAAACCCAGATATGGAGTAGGAAAATCCGTATGTTGTCAAGCCGAAAATCAAATTTTTGAGTCAATCCCGGGAGTCGGGAACTGATTCGGAAGCCACAAAAATCATCCAGATATATCGATCAACAGAAAGGCATCGAACCAAAACAAGTTCCAGATCCAAAAAAATCGATGAAACAACTTTTTTTTAATGGGTATTCGAGGCTTTGCCCCGACTAATCCCGGCAAGGTTCACCGACAGCTAAAACATGCTGCCCTGAGTTAATCCCCAGTGGCCGCAATCTGGAAGCGACTGGATTCGAACTTGGGGTAGAATCAATGAAACAACTTGTAAAACACACAAAATTAAGCTTAAAGTTGTTTCGAATCTCAACCTAAACATCAATCTTTATCATCCAGATCCAAACCACAAAACCCAAATTCTACCTTTTTCTTCAAGAATAGTGCTCCAAAAACAAAAATAAAAAACTCTAATAGAATGATTCCATAGGAACAAAAAATCTGGTGATTTGTTTGGCTCTGATACCACTTGTTGGTCCCAAACAATCAAACAATAGAGGATTTAGGAGAAGAAATTGATAGACAAAAAGATGAAGTTTTTGATTTATTATGAGAGCTCTCAAGAACACCTACAAAAACACACATTTTCTCTCACTAAATGACTCTCATTGAAATGACTTCTCACTATTCTCTTCCCAAACCATAAACCCTTTATATAGGGTCCATTTATATCAAGCCCAAGCCCATTAGCTATAACTACAAGCTAATTACAAAATAATCCTTCTCAAAGTTTACTTTATAAAACTTTCTCTAATTAGGACAATTTGGTCCTAACAAAAGGAGAAGATTGTAACACCAGCCCAATGTGGTCTGGGATACCTCTTCCAAAAAAAGATTGTAACACCAGTATTTGAAGTTTCTAGATGTTACAAGAGTGTGCCTGTTAATGGTCCCAAGAAAAACAAACCTTATTTGATCACCCTACCTTGAGAAAAGCCAAGGGACATTCACAAAGTAGGTAAGTTTTCTTAGCCACATTATGGGCCTGTTCGGTAGAGTCTGAATGGGCTGAGTGGGCCACAAAAAGAAAACGCTCAGCCATATTAGGCTGTTCGGAAGTTGCTTAGTGATTCAGCAAGTGGCTGAATAAAATGTTTTCGCTCAGCTATCAAAAGAGTGTCCTATCCACTCAGCTGAAATTTTCTACAATGAATTCCCTATTTACCCTCACCACCTACCCAACATACTTCTCAACTACTTCCTTAAAAGCAATTAAGCAAATCAGTTCTTAGGGTTTTCACGAATTTATGCAGACGTGAAGAACAACATAGAAGACAACCTCAATTGATTGCGATTGCAGGTATTCTCTCCAGTGCCAAAATCAATTTCTAACCCACTGCCAAAATGAAGTTCTATTTCGTCTCCGCGTGGCTTCGATTTCTCTCCATGGTTCCGATTAATTGGTTTTCGTTTCTCCCCATGGCTTCGATTTCTCTCCATGGTTTCAATTAATTGGTTTTCGTTTCTCCCCATGGCTTCGATTTCTCTCCATGGTTTTGTTTCGCTCGAAATGTACGTGTTTTTAATCGAAAATCAAGCTTTATTTTATAAAACCGCAAGCGTACGGTATCGTAACGTAGCATACGGGTCGAACACGGGGAGAAAATGGACAAATCACGGTGTTTCATTTCCAATTTACAAGTTATGTGAAGTTCAAGTTTGGGAATTGGTTTCTAACTAAAAGGAGAAAAACCTACTTAACTATTCTAAAACGTATACATCTCGCTACGTGAAAAGGAACAACGAATGCATTCGAACGAGTAAAACAAACATGCGAAAACAAGAAAACCAACATACATGAACAAACACGAGCAAGGAAATATGGATATCGTATCCCGATCGCTAAGTGGATTCCGTAGAAAATGTCTATTCCTCTTCCGAGATAACTAGACCGTTTCCTTAGAAATATGATTACTTCCGTATCATTTCCTATGAAAACGTCGTCCGGAAACATTCCAATTTACAACCTACATCTATTTCCATGATGTGGTCGTAAGCTCTCGATCAATTCATCGAACGTGTTAACGAACTTCCGTCCAATTAACCGTTGTTAAAAGTTATCGTAAATCATCGGTATTAAAAGATCGCTAACTTCCGTTAAACGAATCACATCTCCATCGATGATTCACTTTTGTTATGAAAATACATAAATTGATCGAGACTCAACGATCGTGATTCGATATCGATTTCCTAATCACGCACCAACACTTGACCTAGATCTTTACTAAACACATATTATTCTAATCAAATGAGATCTAAATCCTAGATTTACAATTGAAATCAACATGCATCAAGATACAAATGAATCATTCAATTAACCTAATCTACTTGCATAAAACTAACAAAGAGTTCAAGATAATCGAATTGCAACTAATCAACATCATCACCATTAACAACATATCACAACTACATGCAATCAATTAATCAAATCACAAACTATCTAATTAAGGAGAAATCTAGACAAATTGAAGACAAGAATTGAAGCAATTAAACTACAATTGCAGAAATTAAGCAATTGAATCATCAAATTCATAGATCTAAAACATTCAATTCAACAATTACACTAATCAAAATGCTTAAAGGAAATAGGGAAGGAGATACTAATAGCTCAAGGATGTACAAGGTTCATCAAGGAAGATCAAGCCACCATTGATGAAGAATTTGAAGCTCTTATCCAAGGCTTAGTAGAGCTCCCCCCAAATTGTGAAACCCTAACTCCTTAGATCCAAAATCCCTCCAAAATTCTTTCAAAAAGTTGTTATCAAAGTGGAACTAAAAACTGTCAACCAAAACAGTCAAAACCAGTATTTATACTCCAGGAAAAGTCAAAAACTGCCAAAACAGGAAAAACGCGCGGGTGAGGTTTGCGGGCCTAGCGATCGCTAGCGAGAATAGCTAGCGATCGCTAGCTAGCTGCTCTTTACTCCTTTTGTTCCTTCTTTGCTTCTAACTCCAGTTCACCACTTCTTTCATCCGTCTCCACTCCATCGCCTTTAGCCTCCGCATCCTCGTTCACCAAACCATCTCGAACCGCCTCTCGATCCTCCTCGGCTCCATCTCGCACATTGTCACCATCTAAACCAAATTCCTATACAAATAAGCTCAAACACCCGGTTAATGCACCAATACTAAACACTCGCACTTTAAAACGGAAAAAAGCAAAATAGACGGAAAATATGCATGAACTGAATAACTAAAAGGAAAAAGAAACTATCTAATGCATGAAAAATGGTGAAAAAAATATATGCAAAACAAAATACCCACAAGCGAACCTTCCTTGTCCCCAAGGAAGTCCCGCTAGGATCGACTCAAAAGAAAAACAAATCACACACAATAAAAAAAACGACACTCTCCACAAAGTTTATACCAAATAGAACTAATTCTCAATAAACATGCTCAAATAAGTCGGCTTTCCGTATCAAATTACAATAGATTACAACAAGCTAAAATCGTTATTCGAAAGGATTCTCAAGTACCCAAGTGCTCAAACCTTTGCAAACCGAATTAACAAAACATAGACATATATCACCAAAGATTTCGCTAAACTTCATAGCCACTAGGGGAAGGGCGGTGATCAAACTCGGACGGACGCTCACGATATCGCTCTAAACACTCATGTGTATATAGGGTTAGTGTATACTCTCAAAAACCTTCCCAATCAAGTGCACTTTTGACGCGTTTGACATGATTCTCAAATCTAATAATTCTAATAAATCACATAAAAATGAGGACTTTTTGGGTTGGCTACGGGTTAGGGTGATTCGGGAATGATAAAAGGCTTTATAAAGTGGTTTATGGGTTGATTATTCGAATTTTTTTTTCGGTTTACACACTTAAGTCAACTCCTAAAGCAAATGGATCAAACTTATTAAAATGCAAACTACACTACACTAATCTATCTTTTATTCCATATATTTTTTTCTTTTCTTTTCTTTTTGTTTTTTTTTCTTTTTTTTTTCTTTTTTTTTCTTGCTTTTTTTTCTATTTTGCTCTTTTTTTTTCTTTTTTTTTTCTTGTTTTTTTTTCTTTTCTTTTTTTTTTCACAACCCACAAGCTATGCTTGTTTTAGGGGTTCCTATCTAACTAACTACAACTAATGTCCAATCCAAAATGCTTTTCGGAAATCAACTAAGTGTGCATTTTCATGGTTTAAAGGGTTTGAAAGGAAAAAGGTTAAGGCTTTGGCTCAAAAAGGGTGACAAAAGGGAAAATTAATCAAATTTTTTTTTTTACAAGGGATAAAGAAATGAAGGCCTCTATGCAATCTATAAGAACTTAAATTGAGAACTATGTCAAATGCCTAAAGTTACAACTCAACGGGAAGTACACACAAGAAGCGAAAGTGGGGATTGATTATGAATGTGTCAATCCAAGGCTCAAATCCTCACTAGGTTAGTCCATCCGAGCGTCACAAATTTGATGTAGGGGGGCTACGAAAATAAAGCTAGTCCTAAGGTCAATATGAAATGTAAAGCTAATCGGTAAGCGCAAGTGACAAACTAAGGCACAAGAGAAATTCCTAACTAAAACGATCCTCACAAGTAGTAATGAATTGTAATATCATACAAGAAGGCCTCTTATTCAATTATGCCTAAGAAGATAAACACATATTTGTCAAACAAAGTGGAGAAGTATCAAAAATAGAGTAGAAAAGTAAAAATAGAAAAAGAAAAATGAAAAATGAAATACGAACACACACACAAAATAAAAGAAAGATAAGACCTAAAACCTAAGACACCACCCACAAGCAAAACCGAGCATAGTCCTCGATGCTCATGAGTAGATGAATGCAATGAATGAACCTATATGCAAACCTATATGCAAAAAGAAAATAAAATGGAAAAGTGCGAGGATTAAGCCCCACCGGAACCACCGGCTCCGTCGTGACCGGGGCCACGATAACCATGATACCCGTGAAATCCATAATGATCGTAAAAACCATGCAAAGATTGTTGCATGCTTCGGATTAGGGCATTGGTGTCGTTTAGTGCATTAGTGTTCTCGGCGATGGCTTGGGTGTTATTATCCACCCGAGTGCTAAGATCGTTAAAACGGGCTACGAAATCGAAGTCCTCGGGAAAGTTAGGAACTTGATGTTGGGGTGGAGCTTGGTGTTGTGCGGGAGGAGGAGGAGGTACAACACCATTGTCGGGAGGATAAGACCAATTGGTGTTGGCGACATTGGTGCCTTCGGGGTTGGGTAAATAAGAGTGGTGCTGAAAAGTGTTCCCAAATCGCCAAGAATAACGATTACCCGCGGTACGAACCATGTGCATATTTTGAAGAGCGGCAATAGAAAGAGAAGTTAACCCATGAGCTTTTTCTTGGGTATCATCAACTTCAAGATTGTGTTGACAATGGTCTATGAGGTAAGTGATAAGACCACCGCACACGATGATACCTCCGGCTTGTTGCCGCTCAAATTTGTGTGCAATAAAAGCTCCTACATCTAAGGTAAGAGTACCCGGGTGAATCATGGCGAAAAGGAAATTGAGCTCACCACTCAAGACGGTGCCGGCATCATGGCGGCCAAGAATGGTTGAGGTCAAAATGCGGTGAGTTATACGGAGAAGCGGATGAAGGACATGCGTAGCCTTAGCGCCTTGCGCTGAATAATGGACAAGCCGACCGGAGATAGTGCCCCAAAAATCGGATTGATTAAAATCAACATTCGGATCTTCGGTCGGTACAAGGGCATCCCGGTGAGGCACGCACCCAAAGATGCGTGAAATGTCCGCAAAAGTTAAAGTGTAATCTCGGCTATTATGTCGGAAGGAGATGAAACGCCGTGGCACATGAATTCGAAAACTTGAAAGAAATTCAAGTGTAGTGCGTCGGTACGTGTAAGCGAAAACATCGAAAAGTCCAAGGCAACCTATATTGTTCAAAAGAGTGCGAACACCATCGGTGAGACCGAGGTATTGTAGGGCAATTTGATCAACAAACTTAGTGGCCTCGATGCCCCGTTTCGACAAGTTATCATAGTGATTGCGTTGGGTAGCATCTTTAAAAGTGAAACCGGGATCAATAGATGATGGTGCGGCGGTACCGGAAGATTGACCCTTTTGGGCCTTTGCGTGTTTACCGCCGGTTGCCGTGGTTTTGAAACGCTTCATAGTGAGTGTGTGAAAAGTGCGGTGATGGAAAGTCAAAGGATTGACTTTAGGACCCACCACTTTGCGGAGGTGCGGGAATCGGAATAGAAACGGGACTCGAAATCGGGGTACCGGCTCGATAAAGCTTGAGTCTTTGACCGTTTACCTTAAAAACTCGGGACTCGCACGACACCTCGACGGCTCCGTATGGACATGTAAACGTTGTTTTCTCTTGGTCATTCGGATGGACCGGAATTTGCAAAAATCCCGAATACCCGTCTAAATAGCAAAAATAAGAGTGTTTGGCAAGACGTTCAAGCATTTGATCGATAAAAGGTAAAGGAAAATGGTCCTTCCGGGTGGCCAAATTTAGCTTTCTATAGTCGATGCACATTCGCCATCCGGTGACCGGCCTAGTTGAAATCAATTCGCCTCGATCATTCTTAATAACCGTCATACCCCCCATTTTTGGAACAACTTGAACCGGGCTCACCCATGGACTATCGGAAATAGGATAGATAATACCCGATTTAAGCAATTTAAAACTTCCTTTTGAACTACTTCTTTCATGTTAGGGTTAAGGCGGCGTTGGTGCTCTATTGAGGAAGCATGTTCGTCATTAAGTAATATCCGATGAGTGCAAAAAGATGGGCTTATGCCCTTGATATCATCTATCGAATACGCTAAGACACTACGATATTTCCTAAGGACATGCAACAATTTATCAAGTTGGGACGATGATAAAGACGAACTAACGATTACGGGATAAGTGCTATCATCTCCTAGAAACGCATATTTTAAATTAGGTGGAAGGGGTTTGAGATCTACCTTCGGTGGAGCCGCGTCGTTTTCCTCCTTCGGAGCCGAGATCGGCTCGACCGCGACCTTCTTTGTGAAAGGCTCGCTAGCATCGAATATCTCCTCGATGACTCGTGCATCTTCTTCATCCACTAAGATTTCCTCCGAGAACACGGTCTCCAATGCGTCGGCAATTTGGATGTCGTCCATCGATGGTGGCAACCCCATTGACTTTCGCAATTCAAACTCGACTTTTTCTTTCCCCACATTGAGAGACAACTTGCCGTGTTTAACATCGATGATCGCTGCGGCGGTAGCAAGAAAAGGCTGACCGAGTATGATTGGAGTGTTTACATCCTCGATCATCTCCAAAACCATGAAATCACAAGGTACGATAAAGCTTCCAACTTGGAGCGGTAAATCTTCCAAGACTCCCACCGGGTACTTAATCGATCGGTCCGCAAGTTGAAGCGAGATGTTGGTTGCCTTCAAATCTCCCAAATGAACTCTTCTTGCAATTGCAAGAGGCATAAGACTCACGCTAGCTCCCAAATCACATAATGCTCGATGAATTGATAACCCATTTATAGAGCATGGAATCGAGAAACTCCCGGGATCGCCTAACTTCTCGGGAACCACGGTAGTTATGAGCGCGCTACACTCCTCGGACAAAAGGATTCGGCTTCGACGTTTGGTTGAGATAAGATCTTTAAGGAACTTCGCATAAGTTGGGATTTCGGTAATTGCATCCATGAACGGGATATTGATGTGCAATTGTTTCATCATTTCCAAAAACTTCCCAAGCTTATCTTCCAACTTAGCCTTAGCCAAACGAGCCGGAAACGGAACCTTCAGGACATGTGTAGGCTTTTTGACCGAACTCTCAACCGGTGGATCACCCGCTTGACCAACATTCTCCCCTTCATTTGCCTTAGAAACGCCTCCATTACCACCATGTGAAACCACATTCCTTGTCTTCTTCTCAACTTCCTTAAGAATCTTTCCATCTCGTAGTGTGATCGCGTTCATTTGAGCCCGCGGATTGGGCTCCGATTGACCCGGTAATTGACCTTGAGGTCTCACCGAGTTGGCAATTTGTTGAGCCAATTGCGCGATTTGCGTCTCGATCATCTTGGTGTGAGTTGACATCGCTTCGAGACGAGTAGTGACTTGCGTCAACGAGTTTTGAAAATAGTCGTTCTTTTGGTTTTGTTGCGCAATTTGAGTCTCGAGAAGGGTCTCTAGATAAGATCTTTGTGGAGGTGGTTGAAGTGGTTGATTAGGAGGAGGTGGAGGGGGTGCTCGGGGTTGGTATTGGGGTTGAGGTTGAGGAGGGTAGTATGGTTGTTGTTGCGGAAAAGGTGGTTGAGGTTGGTATTGAGGTTGAGGTTGAAGAACTTGTTGTTGAGGGAGTGGTTGTTGAATTGGAGGGGGTTGTTGTTGAATTGGAGGAGGTTGGTTGTTTTTGTAGGATAGGCGAGGATGATCTCTCCAACCGGGATTGTAAGTGGCCGAGAACGGATCATGGACACGATATTGCCCCCTCGGTTGAACTTGCAAAGCATTTAACTCCTCCATAGTTAACCCCGCGGTGGACGGACACATGGTCGAGTCATGACCTAAACCACCACAAACCACGCAAATGTTAGGAGCATCTTGTGGTTGTTGAGGCACCTTAGTGATTTGAGCTATCTTTTCCTCGAATGTCGCATTTAAGTTCTCAATCTTAGCCACGAGTGTGGCCATATCGTCCGATTCGGGTGTAGAATGCATCCTCCCATGTAGTGCTCTCTCACTTGGCCATTGGTAGTGATTTATAGCCAAATTTTCAATCAAGTCTTTGATCGCACCGGGTGTCTTAGTCATGATCGAACCACCGGCGGATGTGTCAATAGCAAAGCGCGTCTCCGGCCTCAAACCGTTATAGAAAAGTTGCACTAGCCTCCAATCCTCGATTCCATGATGAGGACAATTACGTTGAAGATTCTTGAACCGCTCCCAAGCTTCATAAAGTTCTTCCATTGGACCTTGCGAGAAATTAGTGATTGCCTTGGTGAGATTCGCCGTCTTCCCCGGTGGGAAGTACCTTGTGATAAAAGCCTTGGCAAGAGCATCCCAAGTCGTGAAGAAGTTCGGCTCATGGCCTTCAAGCCACTCTTTCGCACCATCCTTCAATGAAAAAGAAAAGAGCTTAAGCCGAATAGCCTCCTCGTCAAGCCCATTGATCTGCAAAGTACTACACTTTTCGATAAAGGAATTGAGGTGCTTCGACGGATTCTCCATCGGTAAACCGCTAAATCGATCCATCATCACAAAGTTGATCAAACTCGTCTTGATCTCGTAGTTATGAGCGGTTGAAGTTGGCATAGCAATGCTTGACGTGCTACTAAAACGAGGTTGCACAAAGTCTTTGAGAGTTCTTTCGTCCGCCATTCTCGATTCCTTTACCTTCCTCAAACGTTCCGCGTTTTGTCGACGACAAGTAGCTTCAATCTCGGGATCGAAAATCAATTTCTTCTTAGCTTGCGACCTCCTAATCATAAACTCCTTGCTGAGAATCATCAACAAACGCATCAAAGAACGTGTGGATAACATTTAATATAGCAAAGAAGAAGAAAGAAACGAGAAAAACGGACAAGAAACACAAAATTCAGCACAAGTGGACACCTAGCGATCGCTAGGATGCAGGGCTAGCGATCGCTAGACCAAAAAATATAGAAAGCTAGCGAGCTGTGGTGATCGCGAGGAAAAACAGTAACCGAGGGAAAAACGCTAGCGACCGCTAGCAACAGTGCCTAGCGATCGCTAGGTACTGTTCTTTATTAAAATTTTTATTATAATTATTTTTTTAAGACCAAAAACAAGGAAGAAGGGGTGAGGAAACATAAACGTGCTAATTAGAAATCGTACGCCATGTCTATCTAATTTTCTCCCCGGCAGCGGCGCCAAAAACTTGTTTCGCTCGAAATGTACGTGTTTTTAATCGAAAATCAAGCTTTATTTTATAAAACCGCAAGCGTACGGTATCGTAACGTAGCATACGGGTCGAACACGGGGAGAAAATGGACAAATCACGGTGTTTCATTTCCAATTTACAAGTTATGTGAAGTTCAAGTTTGGGAATTGGTTTCTAACTAAAAGGAGAAAAACCTACTTAACTATTCTAAAACGTATACATCTCGCTACGTGAAAAGGAACAACGAATGCATTCGAACGAGTAAAACAAACATGCGAAAACAAGAAAACCAACATACATGAACAAACACGAGCAAGGAAATATGGATATCGTATCCCGATCGCTAAGTGGATTCCGTAGAAAATGTCTATTCCTCTTCCGAGATAACTAGACCGTTTCCTTAGAAATATGATTACTTCCGTATCATTTCCTATGAAAACGTCGTCCGGAAACATTCCAATTTACAACCTACATCTATTTCCATGATGTGGTCGTAAGCTCTCGATCAATTCATCGAACGTGTTAACGAACTTCCGTCCAATTAACCGTTGTTAAAAGTTATCGTAAATCATCGGTATTAAAAGATCGCTAACTTCCGTTAAACGAATCACATCTCCATCGATGATTCACTTTTGTTATGAAAATACATAAATTGATCGAGACTCAACGATCGTGATTCGATATCGATTTCCTAATCACGCACCAACACTTGACCTAGATCTTTACTAAACACATATTATTCTAATCAAATGAGATCTAAATCCTAGATTTACAATTGAAATCAACATGCATCAAGATACAAATGAATCATTCAATTAACCTAATCTACTTGCATAAAACTAACAAAGAGTTCAAGATAATCGAATTGCAACTAATCAACATCATCACCATTAACAACATATCACAACTACATGCAATCAATTAATCAAATCACAAACTATCTAATTAAGGAGAAATCTAGACAAATTGAAGACAAGAATTGAAGCAATTAAACTACAATTGCAGAAATTAAGCAATTGAATCATCAAATTCATAGATCTAAAACATTCAATTCAACAATTACACTAATCAAAATGCTTAAAGGAAATAGGGAAGGAGATACTAATAGCTCAAGGATGTACAAGGTTCATCAAGGAAGATCAAGCCACCATTGATGAAGAATTTGAAGCTCTTATCCAAGGCTTAGTAGAGCTCCCCCCAAATTGTGAAACCCTAACTCCTTAGATCCAAAATCCCTCCAAAATTCTTTCAAAAAGTTGTTATCAAAGTGGAACTAAAAACTGTCAACCAAAACAGTCAAAACCAGTATTTATACTCCAGGAAAAGTCAAAAACTGCCAAAACAGGAAAAACGCGCGGGTGAGGTTTGCGGGCCTAGCGATCGCTAGCGAGAATAGCTAGCGATCGCTAGCTAGCTGCTCTTTACTCCTTTTGTTCCTTCTTTGCTTCTAACTCCAGTTCACCACTTCTTTCATCCGTCTCCACTCCATCGCCTTTAGCCTCCGCATCCTCGTTCACCAAACCATCTCGAACCGCCTCTTGATCCTCCTCGGCTCCATCTCGCACATTGTCACCATCTAAACCAAATTCCTATACAAATAAGCTCAAACACCCGGTTAATGCACCAATACTAAACACTCGCACTTTAAAACGGAAAAAAGCAAAATAGACGGAAAATATGCATGAACTAAATAACTAAAAGGAAAAAGAAACTATCTAATGCATGAAAAATGGTGAAAAAATATATGCAAAACAGGTTTCGATTAATTGATTTTCGTTTCTCCCCATGGCTTTGATTTCTCTCTATGATTTAGATTTAGAGGTTTTGTTTCTGACCAATGGGTTTGATTTCTCCGTGTGATATATCTTCATGGTTTAGATTTATTGGATGAATATGATAGATGGTTTTGTTCTTCCAGATTCATGCCCTAAACCACATATGGGTATTTTTCTTAAAGTTCATTCCCCAAAATCGAAGGGGTTATTTTAGTTTTATTTTTGGAGTATTTGCAGACCATGGTAAATGGGTATTGTAGAATGGAAACAAAATGGACAATTAAAATTGAATCAGTTTTGAGATTGAATTTGTTTTTATTTGGGTTTGATATCTTTGGAAATGAAGATCTTTGGAAGTGGGTTTAAAATATAAATTGAAGGGTAAAATAGTCATTTTAGACATTCAGACTGTTTATTCAGCATAACAACCGAACAATATTTTATCTGTTAACATCCAGACAACTATATCTAGACAGATAGCTATATCCATACAGGTCTTAACAAAAAATGAACCGAACAACACCTATGTCAACTCTAAACATATTGACTTTGCTCTCTCTATTGTGGCAGATAAATCTTTAAAGGATCAATTGAAGGAGTTAGTTTAATGTCATTAGCTTTTAAGCAGGGTCTGCCAAAACATTTGGGAGGTCATGTGCAAGAAAATAAACATGACCCTGTAGTTTTTTTAGTTGTTTTGTTTATCAAAAAAAGTTACTCAATTCAATAAATATAAAACTAAAATATACATTTACATCTCAAAGTTTTTGCTCGAAAATCGTCCATAATTAATTTGTTGATAAGAATAAAAAGTTAATTAATAACGAAATTAAATTTAACCACACAATAAGTATACGAATAATATATAACAAAAATATATTAATACCTTGATAATAAACATAATAGTCCTTCATTTTCGATATTATATTACCACATACATTTTTCAAATGAAGACAAATAGCTAGATGTTACTATTTTTTGAACATGGTTAGTCTTGCATTTTTTGAAGCAAAATCATCTATGATACTTTCATAATCAAGATTTGTGAGTCATTTTTAATCGAAATAAAAGCGGAAGCATTTAATCTTTCATGAGACAGTCAATCGCAAATATGATTCGAAAAGTTATAGTATTAAAATTAAAACTTCTTTTAGTTGATGTAACTGTAATAGAAATAGTGAGCAAAATCAGTGGCGGATCCAGAATTTTTTCTTAGTAGGGGCACCTTTAAGGTAGATTAAATATCCGTAAAGTTGTTCGATGTACTTTTAGACTAAATATAACGTTTCAAGAGATTTGTAGAGTTTTTTTTTATTTATTTCAATGGATTTGTAAGGGTTTTTTTCAATTTCGAAGAGTTTTTAAGATTTTTTGGTTGATTTCGAGAGTGTTTTATGAGTTTTTGGTTGATTTCAATGCAAATTTTTTAGTTGATGGGGGCCTGGTCGAGAAATTACTAGGGGAAGTAAAATACAAACTTAAATTTTTTATATTTTTACACTTGTAAAATTCCATTTTTTCCTCTTTGAGTCCCCCCCCCCCCCCACCCCCCCACACACACACACAATCAAGCAGTGCATCCACCCCAGAGCAAAATACTATATGCAAAAACATGAAACTGGAGGTATTCTATTTTACTTAAAAATAGCCAAGCATTATTAGGATTTACTAAAACACATCAACAATTTTATATAATATTTATTGTTACTAAAAGAATACTATTATTAAAAATTAAAAAAACCATAAAAAAACATATATTAATTATCAAATCATAGAGTTATAGAAATAAACTAACAAAAAGATATAGAAATTTAATCATCAAATAAAAATCATAAAAATAAAATAAAATTAAGAGAATTGAGGATAAAAAAATTTAATGAAAGACGGGCTTAATAAAAAAAATTAAAAACACTAATCAAATTGATAGCCCTTATAAATACGACGACAATTAATAAATAAACTAGTTGATAAGCCCGGGTTTCGCATCGGGTTCATCAACAGTAATTATACTTTAACATATTTTAGTCAATATACTATATATGATTAAAACGTAAAATGAAATATAGAAAACTAAAAGATATAAAGTGAATAAATATTATAAGTTTAGGGGCTAATATGTAAGTTTAAAGGTGGGTATGGGATTCGGGTCGGTTGGAGCGTATATATATCGTATATAATAAAATAAATACATGAAAAAATATTCAATATTAGGCTCATTTCGATCTTATCGACGATACGATTATAATGGCGCAGTTTGTTAACATTAAAACGTATTTTTTAACATATTTTAGATCGTATCGACGATACGATTATAATGGCGTAATCTGTTAAAATTAAAACATATTTTTTAACATGTTCCAACCAATATACGATATATGAGTAAAACATAAAATGAAATATAAAAAATTAAGGTATAAGGTGAATAAATATTATAACTTTAGGGGGCTAATATGTGAATTTTTGAAAATGGGTATAGTATTTGGGTCGGTTGGAGCTTATATATAGTATACAATAAAATAGATATATAAAAAAATATTCGATATTAGGCTCATTTTGATCGTATCGACGATACGAACATAATGGCGTAATTTATTAAAATTTAAACGTATTTTTAACGTATTTTTGTCAATACACGATATATGACTAAAATGTAAAATGAAATATTGAAAAGTAAAAGGTGTAAAGTGAGTAAACCTTATAAGTTCTAAGTTTAGGGGCTAATATGTAAATTTAAAAATGGATAAAGGATATGGGTCGGTTCGAAGTTGGAACGTATATATAGCATATAATAAAATAAGTACGTCAAAAAATATTCAATATTAGGTTCATTTCGATCGTATCGACGATACGAATTTAATGGCGTGATTTGTTAAAATTGAAACGTACTTTTTAACGTTTTTTTGGCCAATACACGATATATGACTAAAATGTAAAATGAAATATTGAAAAGTTAAAGGTATAAAGTGAATAAGTATTGTAGATTCAGGGGCCAAAACTGTAAAATTGAAGATGGGTATGGATGGAGGGACGCGCGGGTCATGTGGGACTTTATAGCGGGTCATGGGTGGGTCAACAACGGGTTTGGGTCAAAAGGTATAGAGGAAAGTGGATTCGGGTCGGAGCGGGTCGGGTTGCTGGTCGGGCGAAGCTGGCGGGCCGGGGCGCCTGCCTTTTATATATATTACGTAGATAATAGATAATAGATACAATTTAAGTAATTAAAAATGTAATATGTGCAGTTAATGCAATTACATAAATACAATTAATAAAATTTAAAAGAAAGTGCAGCTAATAAATACAATTTCATTTAAAAAAACGAACGCAACAGCCTAAGGCTGCGTTTGGTACATGGGACAGGACATAACAGTACGGGACAAAACTCACTGTCCCACGTTTGGTGCAGCATGGGACAGAACAAGAATTTCTTGTCCCATGTTTGGTGCGACATGGGACAGGGACAGGAACTGGGACAGAGTGGGACAGCATGAGACAAAAATGACTTTTTTTTGTTCCACCAAAATAAGTGGAACAACATGGGACATAAATAAGGCAGAAACTAAGATATTACTAATTAACACTCGTTCGATGTATAACTTCAATATGGTATTTGTTTTAATATTTACCACCACTAGTCGTGGCCGTAGCCGCCACCGGTAGCCACATCGTCCACCTCCACCTCGTCTTCCACTACAACAACCTCCTCCACCACCTCGTCTTCCACCACAACAACCTCCTTCACCACCTCTACAATTACTACCGATTACCTACCACCACCGCCTACCACCTCTACAATTGTTATCGCCACCACAACCACCACCACGACCGTTGGTCACCTCCACCACCACCACCACCATCCACCATCTTCACATTCTCCACAATCAACGACAACCACCACCATCATCACTATTAGTGTTACCATTGGCCACTACCTCCACCATCAACATTAGTTACATAAAAATCTTATATATATATATACACATATATACATATGTGTGTGTAGTGTTTATTTTATGAAGATTGTGTAATTTTTTTATAAGTTATATAGTTTGTTTTTTTTACGTTAATTGTAACTATTATGTGACATATAAAATCATTAAATAGTTTTTCTATGAAACTTGTCTAGTTCTGTTCAGTCCAGTCCTAAGCGTACCAAACACAAAACAGACACTTGTTCTGTCATGTCCAGTCCCGTCCCGTCCAGTCCAGTCCTACTCTCTTGTCCTGTCCTGTTCTGTTCCGTCCAGTCCTATCCCATCTAGTCTGCGTACCAAATGCTATCTAAGGGACTCGAACTAGGGAATTATATGAGAAGCGCAGGCCTTTATCATCTCATCTAAAGCTTTGAATTTTGTTGTTTTTCATCTTCGGTAATCTATATATATATTAAAGAAAGGTTTTTGCTGATGTCATGATTATGAAATTGAGCCATTTGATTGGCCAATTAAAAAAGAATCATCAAATGATGATGTCATCAATTATTGTTATTATTTTAATACCATAATTATCTTTATAATTTACATTTTTTATCCTTAGAATTATTCGATTAAATTACTTTTTATCCATTAGTTTCTCATCTTTCACTTTACATCCTTATCATTTTAAAATAATAATAATATATTAATTAAAATGTAATAAAATTTTTGTTTTTTGTTTTTAATAAATTATACCATTATAATCGTCTCGACAATACCTTCAAAATGAGTTTAATATTGAATATTTTTTTAATTTAACTACATTATTAAAATTAGATATAAATTAATTTGTTTAGATTTTATTACAATTTCTATTCTTGATATTCTTGAAATTTAAAGATTTTATATTTTTAATCTAAGTATTTTTATAGATTATTTATAAGTAATTTAAATTTATTTTATTTAAAACTCCATTGTTGATATTCTTGAAATTTAAAGATTATATCTTTTTAATCTAACTATTTTTATAGATTATTTATAAGTAATTAATTTTTTATTTAAAGTTCTACAAATAAAAAACACTACATATTTTATTTTTGAATCCCTCCGGTTATAAAAATAGATATAAATTAATTTGTTTAGATTTTATTACAATTCTATTCTTCATATTCTTGAAATTTAAAGATTTCATCTTTTTAACCTAATTATTTTTATATATTATTTATAAGTAATGAAATATTATTTTATTTAAAACTCAATTGCTAATATTCTTGAAATTTAAAGATTCCATCTTTTTAATCTAACTATTTTTTTAGATTATTTATAAATAATTATATTTTATTTTATTTAAAATCCTACAAATCAAAACGCTACACATATTTTATTTCTGAATCCCTACAGTTTTAAAATCATTCACGAAATTCAAATCTTTTGACAAAAGAATAATAAGTTTTCAATTTTTAAAATTTTAACAGCTATTAGATAACTAAAATATCTATTGTAATAAGCAATTATAATGGCAATTGTCATATAACATAAGTATTTAAATAGTAATGACAATTGTCATGTAAATGTCTATTCTTATTAAAAATTAAAATAATATGTTTCAAATGCCCGTATAATATACGGGTCATTAACTAGTTTATATAATAAATATATATAAACAAAGAACAAAAATCGAAGGCCCCCGAAGATCGGAGGCCTTGTGCAACGACACTAATGGCACGCCTCCAGGACCGCCCCTGCTTTTAAGTCGATTCTTGTAAAAAACAAGGTTTCCAATGCTGATAAAATCTGTAAAACTGATAGACATGTAATGGGAACTCTTATTAATTATCATGCCAATGGTAATCCATGAATTAGTTGAATAAAAATATTTATATCTAATTCTTAATATATTCATTTAAAATTATTAATTATTTAAGATACGTAAAGTTGATCAAATTTTTTTTTATTAAATTTAATAGTAATTTAAATTAGAAGTTAATGTAAAATTTTTCTAAAATTTGTTTTAACAAATTCTAAATTTATGGTATATAATAGTAATAATAATAAATAATAATAATAATAATAATAATAATAATAATAATAATAATAATAATAATAATAATAATAATAATAATAATAATAATAATAATCAGTTGTATATTATTTCAATATATTATATCATATAATTTTTTAATATTTTTATATTATTTAACATATTTAGTTATTAGAAATTTATTTTAATTATATCATTGGAATTTTGTCTTAATTATATCATTAGAATTTTGTCTTAATTATATTATAAAATATTTGTAATTGATTATTTATTAAAGATGCACTTTTTGGTCATTTTAAATACTCATAAGCTAGTTTTTTTATTGGAAGGATGTCAGGGCCAAAGCCTGACTAATCCCCGGCAATTTTGGGGCTAAACATGGCCCCACTTAAATGTCCCAGACATGTGCACGGTAAGACTCGAACTCGGCTAGGGCGCTGTGAACCCCCGAGATAACTACTCCTCCACAACACTTTGACTATAAGCTAATTTTTGTTAAACATAATTTTTCATAAGCTAGCTTATCAGTCAACAACTAGCTTATTAGCTAGTTTATTAAACATAGCTAAAATAGTTTACCAAATGTTTATCAATTACAATTCCCTTTTTTCATAACTTTTTGTTAAAGGCACTATATAATACTTACATTCTTATACAAACCGAGAGTCTCTAAGAAAATAATCTTTTAATTCTTTTTGAAGAAATAATCATTTAATTTTAGAATAGAGATCATGTCTTGATCAATTATCCATCAAACAATTATAATTTAATAATCATATTAATCACATTATTATAATGATTGAGGTTACAAAATATACTTATTTAAAATCTAATATGTTTATCACACAATACAATAACATTATTATAATGATTGAGGTTACAAAATATACTTATTTAAAATCTAATATGTTTATCACACAATACAATAACAGACAGTACTTATCATATTGAAAGTCCTAGTCTAGTAGCATGCATGCTGAAATTGACGAAAGTGGCTTAAACAAGTGAGCGAGAACCAAAATATTGATGTTGAGAACGAGGTACATAACTCCAAGATTTAGATTTGTCATCACGGTCATAATGCAAAGAAGCCACCCTCTTCATGTGTTTGAGCGCCTGATAAACAGCCCTACCGAGTTGTTTATATAGTCGAACATATGATAAAATGAAAATAACCACCGGAAATAACGAAACGGTATACAACGTGATATCCCTCCATTTCCTCCCACTACTAATGGTCAAAATAAGTGTAGATGCGAAGGCCACCATCATCATTGCCACCGAAATGATCAGCAACGTAAGTCCTAAATATAACTTTTGGAAAAGAGATTTCTCGAAATCCGCAAAATGAAATGATGATGTGACGATATTAAGAAATATGATCACGGATGTTAAACTTGATGACAGAGAGATTGCATCAGCAATGGTGAATATGAGAAATAGAGGTTGGTTTTTAAGTACTGGTTGACCCGTTCTTGAATCTGGACCTCCGGGTACAGTATAGGCGGCGGCAAATGCAACGGTGGCAATAAGCACAGCAATGATTGAGCAATTTTTTGCAGTTTCACTCATCCATTCTTTAGCATCAGACCGAAGTTTATGATTGTTTTCATAGAACACCTGTTCTGCAGTCTTTCCTTGAGAGTTCAACCTCATGGTGTCAAAGGTTGTGCAAGACGCTTTCACTCTCTACATAATATATAGGGCAAGAGTTAGTAATCAAACTTAACCAAATTTTTTGAAACATGTTGGATTCTATATATATCTCATAAGATATTGAGCATAAATGCTATGTTTAGAAAATTAGTTTAGCTATCTGAAATGCTAGATGTTGACTTATAAGTTATTAGCTGATAAGCTAGGTGCTACTTGATAAATTACCTAATAATTAGTTATGATTGGTAAAACCAATCGATAACTAAGCAATAATAAACTGGATTTTGGTTATTTATCTAATATATAATGGGTAAGACCAATTTAAATTGTTTTTTAAATTGGTTTTTGGTTATTCATCTAAAATATAATGGGTATAAAGGCAAAACAAAATGAAAAACAAACTTTGGAAGAATGGGCTGTTTACCAAAAGCTTATAAGCTAAGCGTTTATCAGCAAGAGTCATCATTTTTACTTAGTTTATAAGGTTATATTCCTTGCCATAAAAAATAGATCGATGGTAATATTTAAAACTCAGATAAAAGTCATCAATCCCACTTATTAGATAAGACTCTCGATACTTGTCTCCCTTTTTATCTGTAAGATTCTTGATCTTTGTTATGTTCACATAACTAACTGTTTGTATACAACTATAATAAGTAGCTTTTTATAAAGCTAGTATATTGCTTAAGAAATCAATTCATTAGGATAATATACATCAAAATCCAATAAAATTTGCAAGACTTTCTTATTTAGTATAACAAAGCTTTTTTTCATTAATCAATGTAATAAAAGGAAGTTTAACTTTTCAAAATTTATCATTTTGACCGGTCACTTTGTTGACTTTTTTAATCTGTGACATGCATGTCACATTTATAAATGTGTTTTTTATTAATTTTTTTACAATTTTTTACGTCTTTTTACTTACGTATTGTTATTGTTTTAATAGTGAAAAATCTCACTCAAACTTAACTTTTTTAAATTTTTAAAGTTTCATCATTTTAACTTTATATCATTTATATTTTTTTATAAAAATAAATACGTTAAAATTAATACAAATATATATATATATATATTTATATCTAGAAAATACTATTGCATTAGTTATGTATTTATTATACATAATTTTTTAATGTATAATAAAATTTTAAAATGAAATAAAACAGATTAAGAAATAAAACTGATTAATACAAGATCTTTATAAAATTTTATAAAGTTAAAACTGATTAAATATGAAAAACCTCTGAAAAAGCAGGTCGTGCAGTTACGAGCTATGACGCAAAATATACCAAAAACCTCTAATGAAAAACCTCGCCGCTATATGAAAAACCTCAAAAGAAGGTTTTTGCTTTTTGAAAAACCTCTTAAAAACTTCTAAAAAGCTCCCGAAAACCACATTGTGGATGCTCTTAGCTTAATGGTCAAAGACAATACTAAATAATTTCTTTTTTAATTTTGTTACATTGGTTGAGATATAAATATTCTTTGTTACATTAAATAGGAACTAAATCAAACTTTATTATATTTTTTTAATATCTTTTGTATAATTTAATTGACTTAAAAAATAAACAAGGTTATAGTTGCACATAATAAGTGAATGTTAAGAATAGGTTTTAAAGGGTTGGCTAATTACCTTAAATAGAAGTGCATCCTCTTGCAATATAATTGCAGGACCTTTAAGGTCTTCCGTGGTACAATCCACCTTTTCACCTACTAAATGTAGCATGGTGTTCCCATAATTATCAATGTTTCTTTTCACACTTCGGTGTTCAATCTTCATGTTATCTACCAAATCAATAATTTCAATACGTCGATGCAAGATCGCCAGACTTAGAAGGTTGCGACCATCTTGATTGATATGATCTATTGCCTGAGGGTATACCTTCAATATTTCTTCCACGATCTTTGTACAACCATGGATGGTTGCTAATAAAAGTGGAGTGTCGGGTATACGAATATCAGACAACATTCCATCATGCTCAACTATGGATTTACGCCTCCCATATAAGTGAACGGTTGATCTTCCCCTCTTAACCCATGATTCAGACATTTCCCATGACGTATCGGCTTTTGCTAATAGCTTAACAAGCTTCATTGCCCATTCATATCCATGCTTTTGTTTCCGCATTGTCCTTAACCATGGTAACAATTTGCTCGTGTCTTCGAAATCTTGATCAATTACTGGTACAAAAGAAGTCAAACATAGATGAGTATTTTATGCAAAATTAACTAAATAACCGATTGTTCGATTATCAAAAGAATGTGCACACGCAAAAGGTGAAACCCTTGTGCACCAAGGGTCCTCGTTTACCGATTAACCTATAATAACCACAACAAAAACAAGTTTATAGGACTCATAAAATGAATAAGTGTCTTAATATTCGAGTATTCTATAAAATCAGAGTTTATAGGAGCATGCAAACAAAAAAAAATTGTAGAGTTGGCATCATTATATTATTATACTATATACCCTTGTATATCATACGCATGAAGAAGCTTTTTTGTCCAAATATTGGTGGACTGCATGAAAGAAGTTGAAAAGGTGTCATATCATCTCCATCCTTTTCATGAATCAAATGTTCATGCTTCACTGCTATCTCATGGGCCATCCCTACATGCAAAACACCTAAAAATTGTATTAAAGGATCACAAATGATAATTCCAACTTGTTGTTTAAATGAAAACTCATTTTTTTTTATTGTGATCGTGAGGATTATCAAAATCTCGCTATGTGACAATATTCATTCTGAATATCATGCATTATTCATAGTGAATAAAGGCTTCTAAGCTTTATTCACTCTGAATAATGTTTGATATTCAGAGTTAATATTGCCACGTGGCGTGATTTTGATGGTCCTCACGTTCAAAACCAAAATTGAGTTCACATTTGAACCTAACCCTATATATATATAGAGGAAAGTTCAAATGTGAACCACTTTTTGGTTGTGAACGTGAGGACAACCGAGAGTGCGACACGTGGCGGCTTTGAGTGTGGTCCCCCTCTTTAATTCAATGCCCTCCCATGAATTGCGTCTAGTCATCCGCCGTGGACATGACGTGGCGCCTAGTCATCCGCCGTGGATTTGACATGGCGCCTAGTCATCCGCCACGTGTCGTGCTCTCGGTTGTCCTTACGTTCACAACCAAAAAGTGGTTCACATTTGAACCCACCCCTATATATATATTATATATATAGAGAGAGAGAGAGAGAGAGACAGACGAAAGTTCAAATACAAACCACTTTTTGGTTGTGAACGTGAGGACAACCCAGAGCGCGACACGTGGCAAAAAATTTCTGATACGCGCGACTTTTCCCGCGACTTAGTGTTATTCAGTCTGAATAATAGTGTTATTCAGACTGAATAACACTAAGTCGCAGGATTTTTGGTTACAAGTCGCGTGTGTCACTGAATTTTCGGCGACTTAGTGTGATTCATACTGAATAACGCTTTATTCAGTCTGAATAAAGCGTTATTCAGTATGAATAACACTAAGTCGCCGAAAATTCAGAGTGACACGTGGCGCGCTCTCGGTTGTCCTCACGTTCACAACCAAAAAGTGGTTTGTACGTATTTGAACCCACCCTATATAGACATGCACATATATACACACACTTACAGTAGTTTCTAGCGAGGATAGCTCTATGGAGGATGGTAGATTTATCATCCCTTTGAAGAAAAGCTTTCAAGTCTGGTCCTTGAATCGTTCTACAGACTTCACGATGAAGAAACTTGAAGATATCCGTCTTTCCATGTAAAGCCGCGGTAAACAAAGCCGTTTCTCCTAGCCGGTTGGGCCGACCAAGCAGCATAGGAGCCCTGCGTAGCATCTCCTTTGCAGCCGCAACGGTGTTATTGTTGTTTGCGGCCTCATGGAGCATGTGTGTCCACCGGTATTTTGATAGGTGAGCTTGTAGGAATCATGCATAGGCACCATATCAAGGAGTTGTAGGGCTAGATCGTTGTTCTTGACATTGACAACCAAGCGAGGACCGTGTCTTCATGAACCGTGGGTGTATGCAACGGACCCTTGGGAATGGTTGAACATAACTCGATAACTTTGGCGTCCATTCGATTTGTGACAGCCTCATACAGTTCTGAACTAACCCTCAAGTCCTGAGCTTTTGGGAGAGCCATTGCAGGGTGATAAAGAAGGGAAGAGAGAGTCGAAATTTATAGACAAAAACATCACCTCTTAGGTTTCTTTCATGTTTCATTTGTGTCTAGTGGGGGACTTGGGAATTTCTTTCCTTCAAGATGGATAAAGTAAATGTTCATAAAACTCCTTTGATCCAAAGGGAAAGTCAATACTGCTTTGACTTAGGAAAAAGTCAATTATGTCGATCTGAAAATTCTAAATGAAATGCAATTGATGTTAAAATAAATATATGTTGCTTGAAAATGAGATTAAAAAAACAACAATCTTCAAGATATATGAGCTGACTTGGCAAGGAAAACAAATTTCATATAACAAATTAAATAGAGTCAAAAATGGAGTAAAATTAAAATAAAAGTTTTTCACTAACTTTTATTACAATGGTAGTAAATGTTTATGGTTTGGATCAATTTTTAAACATAACTTTAGGTGTATTTTTTAAATTATTTCCATGATCAGTGAAAGTCACAAGAATGTATTGACTATTTGGTCGTTATAAATTTATTAAATAACATTAGAATAGGCTCAAGTAAATGCCTATTGAAGCCTTAAAATCTTAAAAATAATAAAAAGTTTATCAAAATTTTGAGTTATAAGGGGGTACCCATATGATCTTAATGTTAATAAATGTGGCCATGGCATAGTAAAAAGTATCAATGTATGTGACTATGTGGCATTATAGCAAAAGTGAATCTTTTGGGCTTTTTTTCTGTCACATAATAATTTTTAGGATTGGGGTTTTCTTTTCTTTTATATAATGTTAATTATATCGTTTCCGGTAGAAATGTTTTCTACATCCGACCCTACTGAAAGAGTGTTTATTGGGGACTTCTAAAAGTTATATGACAAAAATTTGTTATCCTATCTAAAGACTGAAGCGGTAAATAATTTTTGTGAAGTTGCACGACATCACAAATTTTATTGACGAAGTTAAACAACATAGTAATAAAGAAAAAAAAACTTATCATTAACATTTTTATGTCATTTTGGAAAGGCTCGTATTAACATTTCAATGTATAGGACAAATTCAAAAGTGTCGCTTTAAAAAGGTATAATATGAAGGTTTTATATTTTAAATGCTTTTATGTTGCATAACATCATCTTAAGAATTTAACTTGACACCTTAGACACAACAAAGATTTTTGATTCTAAAAACTTATGTCTATGGATGAAACATTAAGGTGGTTGCAATGGAAGGTAGCAAGTTAGAAGGAACTTCTTTATTGTAAATGATTCATCTCTAACAAATTGTTTATCATGGACTAGATGTCTTCCTAAAGTTCATAAGGCATCAGATGTAAATGGCATAGTATGCATACAAATGATAATGAAATAACATCAATTATCCCTATATATGGATGCCAGTTCATAAAGATAAAAATCTGATGCCCCAAGCATATAACCTATACTCCAAGCATATTTTCATATAGCAAAAGGATGAGGAATAGACTTCAACGGCTCATGGGATTAGTCTATAATAATATATATATATATAGAGAGGAGAGAGAGAGAGGTCATTCACATGTGAACTCAATTTTGGTTATGATTGGGAATCTCAGCCACTAATTCGGTCAATAAAGGTGGCTTTGACCGGTGCCTCCTTTAATAATTTCCACCTCCATGAATCGTGTCAATCCTCGTGATAGCGTCCACGTAACTGAAAGATGTGTGGCTGAGATTCGTCCTCATGTTAACAACCAAAATTGAGTTCACATTTGAACCTAACCTATATATATTATCATTATAATTATTGTATAATACCATTATATGCACTAATAAAGTTCGGTTGCATAACTCATACTTTTCATTGTGAACGTGAGGACAGATGATGATCGACACGTGGATATGCAATCTGCACAATACATGATTATTCGATGGATATGCCATGTGTCGCACTCCCAGATGTCCTCTCGTTCGCAATGAAAAAATGGTCTCACATTTGAACGGACCTTATATAGGGTCAGGTTAATGAGAACACATTTTTGTTGTGAACGTGAAGATAACCGATAGAGCGCCACGTGGCATATTTAGTCATTCAGTATTATGGCCTCACGTTCATAATCAAATTTGAGTTCGGAACCAAATTTTCGTATATGATGTATATATGCAAACTGCGTCAAAAGCTTACATTTACAAAAAGTAAGGTTATAAAGTATGAGTCTCATACTTGAAATATTAGTTGAAATGCATATATTCTAGTCAATGCGAATTTGGAATAAATGTAATTGGCCTACATATACTTTGTGAGTTTTTATGTTAATTTAGTTTTTTATGGGAAACTTGGCGCCTTTGAAGGTACCAAATTATGTACTTTGGTCTTTTGTACTAGTTATTAAGTCTTTTAAAATAATACATGACATTAGCATATGATCATCAACACACACGAAATTGTAGATTGTGATTCTAATCTTGTTTGAGCTTCATCAAAAGAAAGGAATTGGCATAACATTCTCCAATCATTTGGACGATATTAGTGTTGGGCACTTAGGCATCCTATTCTTTTCTGGTAAACAATGAGGATTTAGAATATTAAAAAGAGTATTGAATAGACAATACTTTTTTGGCTTGTAATTTGTGAATCGGATTGCATTCTTTATTAGGGTATCTTCAATCCCACCATTACACAAATAACATTAAAATAAATGGGCTCTTGAACACTAAAAAAATACAACTTCAATTACACACCAAAAAAGACTAAAATATTTACTAAACTAAGTCAAATTAACTCTTTAGCAACGATGTGTTGTTGCTATATGTGTATAAATATTTTTTGTTTTTCTAAAAATGAATAAACATTTTTCGTTAAATTAACGCTATAGAAAATACTCTTTTATAAAAATTATAAACATTTTAATAAGGTGGAAAATAATAATATTAATTTTATAGTGACGACATGTCGTCGCGTAGGTTTATGTTTTTGAAAAAGGTTGACATATTCAATAAAGCATGTAGGAGAGGTTTTTTAGACCTATAGCGACAATTTTCCAGGTCGTCGCTATAGCCTTTGTGGCTATAGACTCGATTTCTAAGGTGAATATCAAGTTATAGAAGGTGAATCTGATTTTCATCTGGTTAATTAATTTATATGTTTCATCTGGTGAATCTGAAGATTCATAAGGTGAATATAAAGTTTATTCTATTGATTCTGAAGATTCATAAGGTAAATATGAAGTTTCATAAAATGAATATGAAGTTTCTAAAGTTTCATATGATGAATTTAAAGTTTCATCTAATGACTATGAAGTTTCATCTGATGCATATGAAGTTTCTAAAGTTTCATATGATGAATTTGAAGTTTCATCTAATGAATCTGGAGTTTCATATCATAAATGAACCATCAACTTTTTTTTGGCCAAATGACGATCATTTCCTTTATGCCAATTTTCATACCAAAGACATAGATAAGTCCTCAAGTTTTTTAAGAATTAATTGGTCCTCCGTAGATTAAACCCACACACACATATATTAACTCATTATTACAAAATGTAAGGTCTATTACACAAAAAAGAGTCTCATACTTTGAAATTTTAATTGAGATACATATACTCTACTACTCTAGTGAATGCTAGAATTTCGAATAAACGTTTATTCTACATATATTTTTTGATTTTTTATGTTAATTTGATTTTGTAGGGCCAACTTGGCTTCTTTTGAAGGTGGCAAATTAGGTACTTAATTTGGTCGTTTGTACTGGTCATTAAGTTTCTCAAAATAATACATGACAATAGGATATGATGCAAGACACAAAATTGTAGATTGTGATTCTAATCTTGTTTGGGGTTCATCAAAAGAAAGGAATTGGCATAATATTCTCGAATCATTTGGACAATATTAGTGTTCGACACTTGGGCATCCTATTCTTTTTTGGTAGAAAATGAGAATTTAGAATATTAGAAAGAGTACGGAATAAAAGAATATAGTACCTATTTATGGCTTGTGATTTGTAAATCTGATTGCTTTTTTTCTTAGGTTAGAGAATCCAACTATTAAAAAATAACATTAAAAAACTAAAAAAGATGGGCTCGCTTTTGAACACTAAAAAATACAACTTCAATCACACATTAAAAAAAAAAACTAGAACATTTTTTTTTGCAAACGTGAGGACAACGTAAAGCTTCCCATGCGGTATATTCACTCCAAATAATCATGTATTTATTCGAAGTGAATAACACAACATCGGTGTTTTTTAGAGTGAATAATACTGAATAACATGGAATGTTGTATTATTCACTCTGAATAACATTGAATGATGTGTTATTCACTCTGAATAACACATGATTATTCATTGTAAATGTCACTTGGTGCACTCTCGATTATCTTCACGTTCACTATAAAAAATGAATTTTCATTTAACTTTTATTAAAAATAAGAAAAACAAATTCAGGTACAACTCCAAATTTCGTCCCCTAAAACCAACCAAACATGAAAATCCATGGAAATTGAATTCCGATTGCTAAGGCTTCCTAAATAAGGATTTAACGCTCCCTAAGTGTTTACCAGATATATATAATATATTGTGTAATCATCAAATCAAATGGTTGAGACATCCATATTAGTTTTTTAGTTTGAAAAGTTGTCCTTCATTATCCATGTGTATAATTATTGACAAGACTTGCTTGTTAGTAAATCAATAAAGAGTTAATTATATATTTGGTTCATGTGGTTTGGTGGTTTTAACATTCTAGGTCCATTTTTTAAAATAATTCTAGATTTGGTATATGTGGTTTAGACTTTCTAACGCTTTAGGTCCATAAAATCTAACTCTATTATAATCATTTGTTAAGTAGGGTAGCTACAGGTTATTCTAGGAACCATCTAGAAGCATAGCAGAATAGCTATTTAAACAAAATAATGAAGAAAATACCATAATGCCCTTTATCAATAATAAGGATTTCGTTTCGTACGATTTATGGTAGAATTGGTGGCTAAAGACAACAAATTTTGGACTGGGGGTGGTTTGAATCGAATTCCACGATCCGTATTCAGACCCGGAGGAGGTTGGATTTATGGATTTGTGAGATTGTTGGATCTGGGTTTCGGGTCGGATCTGTTTTCCAGGGCTTTTAAATAGAACCAGGAAGAGACGAACCTTTCGCCGAAGAAGGCGGAGGCGCGTTGCTTTCCCCCCCCCCCCCCCCCGGTGGCGTTGGTGGAGCTTCTCCATCTTGTGACGGTACTGGGCGGAGGTGGAGGTGGAGGAGGGCGGTGGTGGTGGTGGTGGTGAGGTGGAGGTGGGCGGTGGCTATTGGCGTAAAGGGTTTCTAACTTTTGATGTGGAAGATGAATAGATGAACAATAGTTTTTTCTTTTATTTTCATTGATATATTAAATTTAGTAAATTACAGCTTTGGTCCCTCTTATTTTTAATGAAAAAATAAAAAGGGAAATGAAATGACCAACATACCCCTGTAGTTAACCTACTTAACAAAAAGATTAACGGAGTTAATTTTTTTGGACCCAAAGCGTTATAAAGTGTAAACCACAAGTACCAAATCCATAATTATTATAAAAATGGACCTAGAGTGTTAAAACCACCAAACCAAAGGACCAAATATGTAATTAACTCATCAATTAAGATGCATGAAGTAATGTTACGTGACTTAGGATCAGGTGAGACCAAACTGTTACCGTGAGACCGCGTGAGACCAATATCTAACGTATGAAACTTCACAAAAAACACCGTGAATGTACACAAAACTCGAATACGCAGACCTAAAAATCACTTTCGATGCACATTGCACAAAAATATCAAAAACAAGTTAAAAAACGAAACCTTCACAGCTCAAGTTCTGTGAAGGTTACATATATATAATGCGAACCTTCACAAAAAAAACGTTGTGAATGTTTCGTTTTTTAACCTTTTTTTTGGAATTTTTTTTTCGATAGTGTTTTTTAGTATGTTTTAACGATGAATGTTCAATTTTTTTTATCTTCACAAATGTTTTGATGTGAAATTTCAATTAAAATATGTTGGTCTCACCGGTCTCACCAAAAACACTTGGTCTCACCAATCCATAAGTTAACCCATGTTACGTTATTAGACATTTTAAATAGTTGAGCCATCATATATCCATCAAAATGTCACCTGTTTCATAGTTTTTTGATGAGGGTGCTACATATTTCCTTACATTTATATGCAAACCAAGGGTGTTCAAGAAAAGAAAAAAAAAACATTTTACTAAAAACGAGTCAGTCCTTGATCAACTATCAACTATCCATCATACATTTATAATTTAATAATCACAATAGTTTCTTCGTTATATCGATTGAGGTTGAAAAATATACTTATTTAAAATCTAATATGTTTATCACACAAACACAACAACAAACATGGTTAACATTGAAAGTCTCCAATGTAGTAAGCATGCGTGCGTAAATCGATAAAAGTAGCCTAAACAAGTAATCGAGAATCATAATGTTGATGTCGAGAACGAGGTTCATAACTCCAAGCTTTAGGTTTTCCATCACGATCATAATCCAAAAAGGCCACCCTCGTCATCTGCTTCAGTGCCCGATAAACAGCCCCAAAGAGTTGTTTATATAATCGAACATATGTGAAAACAAAAATAACTACCGGAAAGAACGAAACACTATACATTGTGATATCCGTCCATTTCCTCCCACTACTAATGGTCAAAATAAGGGTTGCTGCAAATGCCACCATCATCATCGCCACCGAAATGATCAACAGTGTAAATCCTAAATATAATTTTTCGAAAAGAGATTTCTCGAAATCCTTAAAATGAAACGATGATGTGACGATATTGAGAAATATGATCACCGCTGTTAAACTTGATGAGAGAGAGATTGCATCAGCAATGGTGAATATGAGAAATAGAGGTTGGTTTTTAAGTACGGGATGGCCTGTTCTTGAATCTGGACCTCCGGGTACAGTATAGGCGGCGGCAAAGGCAACGGTGGCAATGAGCACGGCAACGATCGAGCAGTTTTTTGCAGTTTCACTCATCCATTCTTTGGCATCAGACCGAAGTTTTTTATTGTTTTCGTAGAACACCGTTTCTGCAGTCTTTCCTTCAGAGTTCAACCTCATGGTGTCAAAGGTTGTGCAAGACTCTTTCACTCTCTGCATAATATATAGGGAAAGAGTTAGTAAATCAAACTTAAATTTTTGAAACATGTTGGATTCTATATATAGCATAAGATATTGAGCATAACTGCTATGTTTAGAAAATTAGTTAGCTAGCAGAAATGCTAGATGTTGACTAACAAGTTTTTAGCTCGTAAGCTAGGTGCTCGTTGATAAGTTACCTAGTATTTAGTTATATTATTGGTAAAACAAACCGATAACTTAAGTAATAATAAAAAAAAATGTTTTTTAAATTTGTTTTTGGTTATTCAAGTAAAATATAATGGGTATAAAAGGAAACAAAATGAAAAAGAAGCCTTCGACAGATTTAACTTACAATAAGGTAACATTCCTTAAAAAAAAATAGATTGATGGTAAGCTTTTGTAACCTAGCCACCTAGGTAAGGGGTTTCGGTCCCAATTATCAAGTAAGACTCTCGATCCTGACACCCCTCTTATATGTAAGATTCTAGCTTAATTGGTCCTTATTATAGTTGCAAATAATATCTATATGCTAAGAATAGGTTTTAAAGGGTTGAATAATTACCTGAAACAGAAGTGCATCCTCTTGCAAAATAAGGGCAGGAGCTTTAAGGTCTTCTGTAGTAGAATCCACCTTTTCACCTACTAAATGTAGCAAGGTGTTCCCATAATTATCAATGTTTCTTTTCACTCTTTGTTTTTGAAAATTCAGGCTATCTATAAAATCAAGAATTTCAATACGTCGATGCAAGATCGCCAAACTTAAAAGGTTGCGACCGTCTTGATCAATATGATCTATTGCCTGAGGGTATACTTTCAATATCTCCGTAACGATCTCTGTACTACCATGGATGGTTGCTAATAACAGTGGAGTGTCAGGTATACTTATATCAGACAACATTCTTTCATGCTCAGCTACGGACTCTCGCCTTCCATATGAGTGAACAGTTGATCTTACACGCTTAATCCGTGATTCGGTCATTTCCCATGATGTATCGGCTTTTACCAATAGCTTAACAAGCTTCATTGCCCATACATATCCATGCTTTTCTTGTCGCATTTTTCTTAACCATGGTAACAATCTGCTCGTGTCTTCGAAATCTTCATCAATTACTAGTACGAAAAAAGTCACACATAGATCGATGAGTGTTTTATCGAAAATTAAATAACTAAAAGTGTCGATTAATTATCAAAAGAATGTGCACATAAAAGGTGAAACCCTTGTGCACCAAGGATCCTCAAAAATAAGTTTATAGTACTCCAAAAATAAATAAGCATTCATAATAGAGTATTTTATAGAATCAAAGTTTATATAATTAACAAAACAAAATATGTAGTGTTGGCATCATTAATCATTATTATAATATACTATACCATTGTATATCATGCGCATGAAGAAGCTTTTTTGACCAAACACTGGTGGAAAGCATGAGAGAAGTTGAAAAGGTGTCATATCATCTCCATCCTTTTCATGAATCAAATGTTCATGCTTCACTGCTATCTCATGGGCCATCCCTACATGTAAAACACATACAAATTGAATTAAAAAGATCACAAATGAGAATTCACAACTTGTCTTCAACTGTTTATGACTTAAGATCATGTGAGACCAAGTTGTTTTCGTGAGACCGCGTAAAACCAATACTTAAACTTATGAAACTTCACAAAAAACACCGAATGTACATAAAACTCGAATACGCAGACCTAAAAATCACTTTCGATGCAAAAAAATATCCAAAACAAGGTAAAAAAAACGAAACCTTTACATCTGTGAAGGTTACATATATAATGCAAACCTTCACAAAGGAGAATGCTGTGAAGATTTCGTTATTTTTCCTCTTTTTGAAAAAAAAAATTTGATAGTGTTTTTTTAATATGTTTTAACGATGAATGTTCAATTTTTTTTTTTAACTTCACAAAGTTTTTCTGTGAAGTTTTATGTAAAATATGTTGGTCTCACCGGTCTCACGAAAAAGGTTTGGTCTCACCGGTCTCACGAAAAAGGTTTGGTCTCACGTGAACCTAACCCACTGTATAAATGTAGTAGACATATAGACAGACATGCACATATATATACACACATACTTACAATAGTTTCTAGCAAGGATAGCTCTATGGAGAATGGTAGACTTATCATCCCTTTGAAGAAAAGCTTTCAAGTCTGGTCCTTGAGTCGTTCTACAGACTTCACCATGAAGAAACGTGAAGATTTTCGACTTCCCATGTAAAGCCGCGGTGAACAAAGGCGTCTCTCCTAGCCGGTTGGTCATGCCAAGCAGCATAGGAGCTCTGCGTACCATCTCGATTGCAGCCCCAACGGTCTTGTTGTTGTTCGCAGCCTCATGGAGCATCGTGTGTCCACCGGTATTTTGATGAGCGAGCTTGTGGGAATCGCACATGGGAACCATATCAAGGAGGTGTCGCGCTAGATCGTTGTTCTTGACGTTGACAACCAAGGCGAGGACCGTGTCTTCATGAACCGTGGGCGTATGCAACGGACCCTTGGGAATGGTTGAACATAACTCGATAACTTTGTCGTCCATTCCATTTGTCACAGCTTCATATAGTTTTGAACTAACTCTCAAGTCCTCATCTTTGGGGAGAGCCATTTCAGGGTGATAAATAAGGGATGAGACAGTCGAAATTTATAGACAAAAACATCACTTTGTTTATCTCTTAATTTCACGTTTAATTCCTATCCACAGGAATTTATTTCCTCCAAATTAAGTGTTCGTAAAATCATAGTTTCGAGAAAGTCGATACTCTTTAATCATTAAAATAAATGTATGATGCCCTGAAAATGAAATAAAAAACCCACAATTTTTAAAATGAGATATAAAAACCCACAATTATTAAGATGAGTTAACGTTGATAAGGAAAATAAATTATAATTCATGAAAATAGTAGATAACATAATCAAAAGGGAGAAAATTTAACAAAAAGCTATCTTGAGACATTTATTAATTTTTGAGATGACACGACAAATTAGTACTTTTTTAGAATTTATTCTCTTTTCTTTTATATAATACTAATTATTTTGTTTTCTACTTTGAGAGCATCTCCAACAGCATTGTTATAATAGAAAAAGTGGGGTTTTTTTTCCTAAACTACTCCAAGAGCATTGCTAAACCTATTGCTAAAATAGAAAGTTTTTGAGTTTTCTTTAAATATAGAGACTTCTCCAAAATTTCTAAATGATGAGAGAGAAACAATTTTTTAATGTATTCCACCAATCACATAATTTATTATTTAAAACTTTTTTAAAAGTTTATTGGGATAATAAATATAATGTATGTTTTAATAATATAAATGATGATAAAGTCTCTAAAATAGCAAAGTTGTTGGAGATCAAAAAATAAATTTTTAGAAATTTTAATCTTTTTTCTCTATTTTAGAAAAAAAAATATGGCAAATCTTTTTGTACACTCCGCTGAAAGAGTGTTAACGGGACTTCTAAAATTAATAAGACAGAAAATCAGTGTCCTACTAGAGATCCAAGAGGTTAAGATAAGTTTCTAGTGTGGAGTTAAACAAACTAATAAATTTTATTAACAAAGTTACACAACCTTACCCAAAAAATAATTCATCGGAATAACATTTTATACGCGTCACTTTTGAAAATCTCGTAACATTTCAATATATAGGACATATTCGCAAGTGTCACATAAAGGGTCTAATATAAAGGTTCTATTTTTTTCAACATATAGGACATATTCGAAAGTGTCACATAAAGGGTTTAATATGTAAAGGTTCTATTTTCCGTATCCTAACAGGCTTCACAACTTTGTAAATTTTTATGTCAGATAACATCGTTAGAAGGCATATCTTTGCTGTAAATGATTCTAAAAAAATGCTTTATAATAGATTAAATGTCTTACAAAAGTTCTTAAAAGTACAGAATCACTACTTCTTTGGTAAGATAATAAATGGCATCAGATGCTATTATGCTAATGGCATACCATGTTTACAAATGATAACGAAATTACATCAATGATGGAAACTCGCATGGGGCATTGACAATTCATAGAGATAAAAGGCCAATGCCCAAGCATATAACCAATACTCCTAGCATATTTTGAAATAGGAAAAGGATGAGCCGGTTGTAAACTTCAATGGTCAATTAATGAGATTAGTGTGTGTATATATATAGGGTTCGATTTAAATATAAATTCATTTTTTGTTGTGAACGTGATGACCACAAAATACGCATCACGTGGCAATATTCACTTTGAATATCATGCATTATTCAAAGTGAATAAAGGCACCTAAGTTATATATTTTTGGACATTTTTCAACCTAATTCTCAACTGGAAAGAGGCGACGTGGGTTTTTTTATGGGATGATGGGGGTGGAAACATGGTTTAATTTCTTTTTATTTGTCTTTTTACTTAATTTATAAATATGTTTAAATGATTTGATGTGTATGAAACTATAATTGTTAAAATAATTTAAATATGGGAAAAGGGAGTGTGTTGGTGTCATGTCCCTAATTAGGTACAATTCACATCAAAATTATGTAATTGTGATTAAAACCCAATATAGAAATTAAAAATTAAATCTCCCTTTAATTCGACTTCCACCACCATAAATCCATCTAGTAGCATCCAATTCTACATTGATTTTGATGTGTTTGAATTCAATTCCAATCGATTTCAATTCCAATCAAAATCGATTCAAATTGCTATGTGCAACCCAGAATCAATTCAATTCCAATCAATTTCAACCCAAACCCAGAAATCGATTTCAATTCAAGGCTGATTTCAAAATCGATTTCATCTAAGGCTTATTTCAAAATGGATTTCATCCAAACCCAAACCCATAATCCATTTTCACAATTGCTTTAGATGATTGATTGCCCTTAGATGATCGATTGCCCTGAGATCGATTTTTGGAATCGATTGATGGGTACTGTTCAAATTTTTTAAATCGATTTTTGATGGATACGTCGATTGGAGTCTGGATGTAGAGAAGGTAGAGGCTGATTTCTTTTATATCCTTTTATTCCCTTTTAATTAAAACTAGAGTAAATTACGGATTTGGTCCCTGTGGTTTGATGCTTTTTATGGATTTGGTCCCTAAACTTCATTAATTATGGATTTGGTCCCTGTGGTTTACATTTTCTATTGTATTTGGTCCCTGACCTTGACCTCTGTTAATCTAATCCGTTAAAGAGAAGGGCATAAGGGTCATTTTACCTTTTTTGTATTATTTTTGTTTTTCTTTAAATGGAATAATCTTTTTTGTCTTTTTGTTCTTTTGAGGCATCAATTAAAAATGGACACGTGTCCTATATATATATATATTCAAGAATATATCAATGTATTGTATTATATATATATCTTCCATAAACCTGCAACAACCTTTTCAACACCCATTTTCTTCATCTTTTAAAGATCTAGTTTTATTACATACATACATACATATATATATATAAACACATAGGCACACACACACACTCTCTCTCTCTCTCTTTCTCTCATTCTATATGTGTGTGTATATATATACGTAAAAGAGAGGTGGATTTTTTTATATATTGTGTGTGTGAGGTGTGTATATATAAATGTATATATTTACATTAGTTGTAGGTGTGTGTATATATATAGGTAAAAGAGAGGTGTGTTTATTTATATGTTGTGTGTGTGTGAGGTGTGTATATATAAATGTATACATTTAGATTAGTTGCAGGTGGGTCACAGTGGTGTTGGGTTACGATGGTGGTGGTGATGGTGGGTCATGGTGGTGATAATGGTGGGGTGGTTACTTGAAGTGTAGCTGTGTAGGAGAAGATATATACATAGACATTATATATATATATAACAATATTTAATTTTTCTATTTATAATAACAAAAATTAAAAAAATATAATAAAGGACACGTGTCATAATTTAATTGGTGTTCTAAAAGCATAAAAAGACAAAAAAGAATGAAAGGACAATAATGCCCTTATATTTAACAGAGAAGCTTAACAGCTGTTTGGTCAGGGACCAAATCCAATAGAAAATGTAAACCACAGGGACCAAATCCATAATTAATGAAGTATAGGGACCAAATCCATAAAAACCATCAAACCACAGGGACCAAATCCATAACTTACTCTTAAAACTATTTAGTTTTGATGTGTATTGTAGCTAAGCTTAAGTACATGACACCAATACACTCCCTTTTTCCTTTAAATATTTAGTTAATCTAATAAATTATATAAATATTATATAATAAAAAAATATTTAAAAGAATATTAAGGGTAATTTGGTCTTTTTAACAATTTTGTCCCGTTCAGTCCAGCTTACCAAACACAAATAGTCAATTAGTCACGTCATGTTCTAGTCGTACCAAACGTAGATCAGATAATTAGTTTTGTCATGTCCCGTCCAGTCCAGTTCCATCCAGTCTGCGTACCAAACGCTACCTTAGAGAATTCTTTAAACTTGAAGTTTTTTCAAGTTTTCTCTATTTTAGAGAACCTTTTAGAGAATCTCTTGGAGCAATTTGGATAACAAAAATCTTATTTTCTCTATTTTAGAGTTGTTAAAGATGCCCTAAGACTCCAACAAACATTGATAGCATTGATATCCCTTTTTTTCTTTGATTCTCACAGTCTACATACGATGGAACCAACCATATGTATAAAAAATGAATTTTTATTTTGCTTTTTTGCTTATTTTTATTTGAGTTTTGCTTCCCACTGCATTGCTCGGGTTCACAGCTAGTTGTGCTTCTAATGCATATAGATACATAACGCATTATAAGGGGGAGTTTCGGATTGTTTATTTAAACTACATATTTGCTCATTACATTTTGAAACAACAAATAAGTTGTTTTGAAAGTTTGGATTGGAAAAAGGTAAATAGTTTTTATGGCAGGTTGAAAACGCAGATAAGGAGATTTGAAGAGGTTATGGTTTGACTTATCTCCTTATTCCTTATTTGCTTATTATTCCAAATTACACTTTTACCCCTAATCGCATTGATTGATGAGCAATTTCTCGAATGGGTTCTTATTCCTAATTGTTTCCATGAAATTGATTCATCAACTCATACTCTGGCATGTACCCCACATCAGCATTAGCAAATATAATACTTCAGTCTTAGGCTGTGTTTGGCAAACTAGCTGATAAGCTAGGTGTTGATTGATAAACCAGCTAGTAGCTGATAAACTAGCTTATGAACATAGGCAAAAACTTGCTTATGAGTATGTAAAATGACCAAAAAGGATATTTTTGAATTTAATAATTAATATTAATAAGGGTATAATTGGAAAAAACTACAAAAAGCTCCCAAAAAACTACTCAAAGTAGCATTTCAAAAACTACCTTATAAGCTAGCTTATGATACATGTTTGGATGGACTAGCTTATTTTTGCCAAACATAGCCTTACTAAAAAATACTATCGACTAGGGATGCATGCTTTTAGGAATCATACTCCGATTTTATTGATATATGCATCATTACAACATAAGTACATACAGCAACTACATATAATAATTTCATAATACCTTTATTAATCATGACTCAATTATATCTAGATACAATCATATAATAGTTGGATATTTTGTGTACATACCAGGATTTTAAGGTAAAAGTAGGGGAGAGCCTTCCTTGAGTAGAACGAAGATGCCGCCACTATCATCCTTCGAGATCCTAAGTTCTTGATCGAGGTAAGTTGTCAATAACCATGATTCCGCATTGGTTTGGGAGATCGAGAACTTCAACGGACCTTGGTTCGATATGGTCTTTGCAACGTTAGAAGCTGTGTCTTGAACCGATGTAATCAGCCCTTTAAAAGGACTCAGGTCTATCTTTTGTCCTAAAAATTCAACATTTTCTGGTAGGACAATGGAGTCTGTCAACTGTGGTGTCCCAATGATACCTTCCTCAAACTTGATCTGCATCCAAACAACAATTGTTTTGGAGATTATTTCCAACCAGCTAACTGGGCCGGTCCTGAGATTTCGGATCCCCATGGCAAAAGGTTAAAAGAATTCCCTTTTATTATGCAAACAAAAAACCAAAAAACAACGGGGGACATAAACCAAAACCCCTACGTCGGATCTCAATTAAAAGAAAAAGGATACAACGGGGGGGCATAAACCAAAACTCTGTGTAATAAAACATAAAATACATCACTTAAAACAATGCCTTCGTGCATTTTTTGAAGCAAAAATATCTATCAGTTTACCATATTCGATATCGGCTAAAAACTCTCTCAATACTCAAAAGTGCCAGCCCATTCAAGCATTCTTGACTCATTGTAGATCGCAGATTCAGATTATCGAACAAAAACAAATTAGAATTTAGAAAAACCAGATATTCAGATTATTGAACCAAAAAAAACTTACTGTTCACGATTCACGAATCACTCATATCGTTCAATGAGGTGGGTGGATTGAAAATCGAAATCGAAGGTAGGCAGGTGAGTCAAAATCGTTCAAGCGTTCAATCATTGACGTTCTGTATGATCGATTTGACGATTTCCTTCAATCGATTGGATTTTCGTGGTAGCTTTAAGCCTTTTCGTATGACCGGGTGCGATTAGATTAGGCGATTAATCGAAGGTGGACTATGTATCGGGAAAGAAAGCAGTCCAAGAAAATATAATGGTATTTGGGTAGATGAACAGGCCGGATGCATAACGGTAAAAAATTGGCCCAAAAAATCTAAAAATGAACCTACTAACGGGTATTTGGGTTAGACTTGAGGATGCCCCTTAGGCCATCCTTAATGGGAACGGTACCAAGTCGGTACCGCCCATATGGGAATGGTAACACCAAAATGCATGGCCGGTAGAGCACCGGCAGTGGAGGGCGTCGGTGGTGGCTTACCGGCCTCTCTCTATCTGCATACCCCACCCCCCCTACCCCCATCTCTCTCTATCTCTCTCTTCATTCACTCTCTCTCTCTCTCTCTCTTCTTTTTCTATTTTCTTTTTTCAATTAATTTAGAGGGGTATGGTATTGGTATGGCTAAGGATGGATTGGTATGGTGTTGGTAAGGTGTTGGTAAAGCTGATGTGGCGCTGATGTGGCAACAAAAATGAGGGGTATGAGGGGTACGGTTAAGGATGGCCTTAACTTGATGATGCCCTGGGCCGCCCTCTTGGCCTGGGCCCAGGGCCACCCCTGCCAGCTAAATGATTAGTTACCCAGTAAAAGGCTATAAATTTTAGTAAACCGAACCCTTATTAGTTGTTAATGCATAAAAGCACTGAAAAAGTTTGGTCCTTAGGTTGTACCTGCACTCGCTTGGGGCTTCTGACTTCAAACTTTGCATTTGTACTGATAGCAGTTGTGGACCCTAATCCTGAAAAAACGACACAATTCTGGACGGTGAAATTTTCGGAGTCGATGGTTTGTGATATCTCGTCAACCGTCACCAGTGATAGGGTGCCCCTTGACAGCAAAGGATACAAGCCTAGGAAAGATGTATAACTGCAGTAACACACAAGTAGCAAAAGTTCACAACTGTAGTATCATGAAGAGGGAAGACTATCAAATATATTCAAACCCTGTTTGTGCATCAATTTTAGTGCGCATTACGTACCAAAACATATAGGAAGCCTTGGGTTTTCACCAAACAAGCCTTGGTAATACATTATGAAAGATACAGAGCATCACATGAATTCACCAAACAAGCATAAGCACTTGGTACAAACTCATAGTTTCAAAAAATAAAAACTTGGTACAAACTCTGGTTCATCTAAAATCCGATGAGTTTGGAGTAAAATATCATTTTTTCTAACTTCATATTTATACCTTAAGTGGTATATAGCGTATACAGGCAGAAAACCTTAATCTCTTTCGAAAGAGATTTAAGTAATATTAACTAGCACCTTGTGTTAACTTACAATTGTAGACCTTAAAACCTGACCTGCGGTTACGATCACCTCATAAGATGTATTACAACAATTTCAATATTGCTCAGGATATTGCCAACTATGTTTTTTCGTGTAGAAACGTTATTGAAGAACTGCAACGAATCAAGAATGACTAGTTCTCCTGATCTTCAAACTATTTAGACTTCATCTTCATGTCGTTGTTATTCTACATGCTGAAATGCCAGACTTATGTGGCCCTTTAAGTTCAGATTTTTTTAAGACCTTCCCTGATCTTTTTACATGAAAAAATTGTGGGCTAGGAAACCATCTTGCTGTTCACTTGAACTCTTCTACAATGTTGGAGGAATAACTCATGTGGTGTAGATAGAATTGCAATATGATGGTCAAACCATTTGTTTTAAGTATAACTATTGTACAGTGTATAACAATCTCATTCTCAACCACAAGGCTTGTGGCATACTGGTTAAGGCTTGTAGGGGATGTGGCTCAATAACCCATCTACCCAACGTTCAAATCCAAGCGTTAACAACTTGTGGCCACTGAGGAACTATCTCAGGGCTGCACGCTTAGCAGTCAATAATTACCAGAGATTAGTCTAGATTAGTCTAGGCAATGCCTAGGATACCCTTTCAGAAAAAAAAATAAAAAAAAATAAATAAAACAATCTCATTCTCCCCCAGTGTTACAAAAGACTATCCAGTCACTACAAATAACCAAACGAGCCCATTATATCCCACCCACAGCATGGTGTGGGTACTAGGTAGGATGAGATGTACGCATACTTGATCTATGGATAGAGGTTGTCTCTGTGATCCATACATTACAAACTATTTGTTTTTTACACTCAAAAGAGATGTTTGAAATCGAAGGTAAGCTGGTGATCTCTTCAATGTGGATCCTCTCTAATTTTCCTAGTTTGATCACCTCTCATAAGTTCCAATTTTTCAGTTTCTGTTCACTACTCTCATCATGCCTCTTAAACTGTAGATTAGCCGCCTTCACTTGTAAAAGTAAAACTAGTAAACACTAAACAGAATTTTGTTTCTTTATTTGATGCAAAAGCAGAAAATTCCAACTACAAATTGATACATTGAAAACATGACACCAACATCATTGAGTTCATAGGACTTGTTTACAAAATTGAATATACTTACCTGGTACAGTAACTACAGTTAAAAATTTATAAAAACCAAATCAATTTGGAAAGCTTTCACGAGTAATTATAGCTTCTTTTCACACAATTAGAGGGTGTTTGGGATTGTGTTTTAAAACTCCTTATTGATTCTCCAACAACTTCTCCAAAATGGAGATTTTGCATAAAATTTATCTCTAACAAATTCTCTAAAACTCTCTAAAATGGAGAAAATAGGAAACAGAGTGTAAAAGTCCCCAAATTTGGAGAACACTCCAAAATCTCAAAAAATGATTACTAATTACTATGAGAGAGATGGTTTTTTTAATATTTTCCACCAATAAGCAAAATGATGTTATCTCCAAAATGGAGAATCTGTTGAAGATGAAAGCATTTTATCGTAGAGATTTTTAATCCATTTTGAAGAAATTTTAGAAAAGTTGTTGGAGATGCTCTAATATTGTTTGGGTAATCAAAAAGTGATTTTAAAACTCCTTTTCTGACAAGGAGTGAGATGGTGTTTTAAAAAAGTAACCCATTTTTTTTGTTTTGAAAAGTGTTTTTTGACTTATTTTGCTACAAACACTTCTCAAAAAGCTGATATGCTAAGCCAAACACACCTTGAAAAACAACTTATTGATTTATAGGCTTTTGTCAAGAAACTTTTTTTCTTCCACGTGGCATGAAACACTTTTGGACCTCAAAAATCAATTCCAAACACCCTCACCGCTGCCGATCTATTACAAATGACATTAAAATTGTTGAACAATGAACTAAATCTCACGAGGAAACCTTGATTGATTAGATATTTAGATAAACAGCAATAATATTGATATAACTTACGCCAAAATCCATTTGCCGTTGAGAAGAGGAAGAGCGTCGGTCGGTGCCGGAGTCGGATTCTTGGCCTCCAGCTGCGTAATCAACTCCACAACCTCCGCCCTAGTTTCACTCGTCGCACTCAATCCACGGTTCGTCCCGTAAAACGTATCAACCAACTGCTTTTTCAACAAATCAATCTCCGTTGGCTCCGGCACCGGCTCCTCCTCCTCCGCCACCGCCGACGATATTCGTTACTCTCCGGCTCCCAATTACCTTCACTACCAGCACGTAAACTGAAATCGAACTTCTTCCGGACACCTCCGGCAAAAACAATCGATTTTGCGGACCTCAAGCTCACGGAATTAACCAAGGAGGTCGAGAATTGCGAGCTCGCTTTCGGAGACGAGATCACCGGCACCGAATTGGCCGGAAATCGAGTAATCATCGGAGAAACGGCGGCCATTTTTGCCTGAAAAAGAAACAAAAGAATATACAGAGAGGAAAATGGGGAGTACGTGGGAGCTTAAATGACTTGAGATTAGGTAGGTATAGCCGTATAGGTAGTTAGGAATGGGTAGTTAGGTACCAATCGACAACAATAACATTTTTATAAGTATTTTGTAAACATTTCTTTCCTTTCTTTGCTGTTTTTGTTTTTCCTTTTTTAGAATTTCTTCCATATCCTTGCAAAACTCCCAAATTACTTATATATTCTTCCAAACTTTTTGATTACGTTTGTATTCTTCTAAACCTTTAAAACTATCATTTATGTCTAAATCTCTATTTTAATAGTTATTAAATTATTTAAATATCAATAATATTCAATTATTTATAAAATTACTATATTACCCTTGTATTACGTAAATCTAAAAAGAGATTTCTTATATTTGGTTCAAAGGCTCATTGGAAAACCTGTCGAGAAGAAGAAACTCTAGACGGTGAAGAGAAAAGAAAGGCAAAAAGATCGAGTTGTTTGCTGGTGGCAGCCGAGACAATGGACGTGATACGGGAAAAGATCAAAGGGGAGGAGGGGATTTGGGTCGAAGCTAATTCCAGCCGGTGGTTTCTTGGGTGGATTTGGTGATCTGGATGGCTTCATGCAAGAACTTTACCATCATCAAAATCATGGCTTTTCACCACTTTTTCAAAATCTAGAGTCACTTTGGTTCATTCAAATTTGGTTTTTTGGTTTGGAGAAAGATAGTTGAATTTGACTACCTACAGCTAAGGCTAATGCTAATCTTTTCCCCATTTTCTTTGTGTATTCTAGCTTATTAATTAATTAATATTTATAATCTTGATTAATTCATGGCTAATTTATTTGATTAATTATTTGTGTAGTTATTAATCTATATCTCATTAGTTTGAAGCACTAAACGAACCTTTTGAATTGTTAGTTGTGGGTTTGAGACTTTTTTTCCAACGAGAAGAGTAATATATTAATTTTATAAATAATTAAATTTGATGACATTGATTATCAATATTTAAATAATTTATAAACTATTAAAATAAAGATTTGGACATAGATGATGATTTTAAAAGTTTGAAAGGATATAGAGGTAATTTAAAAGCTTAAAAGGATATAGAAGTAGTTTAAAAGTTTTGAAAGGGTATAGAAGTAATTTAAGAGTTTTGGAAGGATATAGAAGAAATTCTTCCTTTTTTAATCCAATCAAAAACCATAAGGTCCAAAATCGAAGCTCGAAGCTCGAGGTGGTGGTTGCCTATGGCGGTGATGGTCGAAGGCGATGGTGGCCGAAGGTGGTGGTGGTTGCTGTTGGTGGTGGTCGGAAATGGTGGTGGCCAGAGGCGGTGGTGGTTTCGATGGCGGTGATGGCCGGAGGTGGTGGTTATCGGTGGCAGTGGTGACTGGAGGTGGTGGTGGTTGATGGTGGTCGTATAAGGGTATTTTTGTCATTAATAAAAGATTGGAAGGAATGGGCAAACATAAGTGAGGGAATTCATGGAATTGAATTTCATTCCTTTGTCAACCAAACAACATGAAGGAATTTGGTCAATATAATTGACCATTCCAAGTCCACTAAATTCCGACGAACCAAACCCCTAAGGATTTGGTCTTGTTATTTTAAAGAAAATTAACGTCCTTAAACTTAAAAAGTTATGGTCTCGAAGGTTGGTTGTCCATTTCTTATAACTAGGCTCCTTGTAGCTATTGTCGTGTATATCACTTACGTTGCATCTCAACGCAAGGGGTATATGTGTCTTTTTCTTTGTTTAAAACCCTTCTTCACACATGGGGTGCCTAAACTATCAAAATCTAATCATTGACGAACATTCTTTCTTGGTAAGCTTTAAAAAGCTTGTCATCATCATGTGAGGAAGAACCTTCTTTTTTGGTAAGCTTTAAAAGCTTGTCATAATCCTTCACATGGGTTCATTTATTTATTTGATTGTTAACTTATTTCATCATTTATGCTTTTTTTTTCTGAAACCAAAAATCTTGTTAGGATTCAACATCACAGTGGTAGCCGGAAAAAAAAGAATATACAGCGAGGTTAATAAATGAATAAATAAATGATCATTTCTATCAAAGATTTTTAAGATAGCTCAAAATTGGCTTGTTATTAGTAAGCACTTGAGAACCATATATGCATACATATAGCTAACTACCCTTCTTCCCTCCTTGGGAAATAAAATATGTTCCATTTGTCAAACAACTTTACCATCTAACCCAATGCCAAAATGAGTGTTGGTTAATATACATTACATGTTGCACTTTATTTACTATAAACGTTTTGATGTAAACCGGCAATTAACAGTAAATAAAAGCACTCACATTAAATTGATTGCTATTTTGGAAGAAATTGGATGACTACAAATGGTGCAAAGAGCCCAAGCACTCTCCCATGTTTGTGGCCTAAAACATAAACACATACCCTTCCCTCATTTCAGCCCTCTATTTTCAAACTCTGTAACTCCTACTTGTACCGATGCCTTAACTGCTTTTACACTTTTAAATCCAGTCCAACGGTCTTGACTATTTGATCACGGTAAGAGACAACGACCTTCACTTACCAAGTAATACTCTCGGTTCTTGCCTTCGCTCGGTCTACGTCTAAGAATAGCTTCATCTATATCACGTCTCTGAATCGGAAGATCCGCCGCGAAATGTATTAGAAAAATGGGTGGTTTTACTTTTACACCGGCGACGTAGAGATGTTGCACCTAAATGGGTAATTGGAAATCAAAACCAACGTAATTGTAAGTGGTGGAATCATTGTAAACCTTAAATGATAAGATCGAGAATATAAGGAAATACCCACCTACTATTATACCAGTTATATATTAGTTATTTATGTTTCACACGTACAAAAAGTATAACATCGGCGATAATTTAACCATGACAATTCATAAGCATTAAATATTATCTCTTGGGCTATATTTAATCCAAATACTATCAGAATAAATGTTGGTTCTTCCTTTACTTCCAAGTTGCTATAAACCACAAGAAAAAGCTCAAATCAAAGTTCAAATCGACGAATCAAAATGCTAAAGGGGCACATCTAGTTCCCAACAAAGTATTGAGCATGTATCTAGGGGCGTAAACAAGCCGAGCCGAGGTTGAGCTCGATTAAGCTCGAGCTTGGTTCGTTTCAAGCCTTGTGTCAAGCTCGAGCTCTAGCTCGGGTCGAGCTCGACCCATTTACCTATAAATCAATGTTTTTCATTTTTTTAATATTTTTAATATTTATTATTTAATATATATATATATATATATATATATTAAATTATTAACTGAGGCTCGTTTAGGCTCGCGAGCTTTATCATAAAAGCTCGAGCTCGTTTATTAAATGAGCTTAAAATGAAGCTCGAGCTCGAATCGAGCTTTAACGAGTCAATCATGAGTAGCTCATGGGCAACTCGGCTCACTTACTGTAACACCCCTACATGTATCCATATTATACATTGAGAGGTGATTGCAATTGTTAGTTAATAAATTTGGATTTCAATTTAAAGTGAATCATTATCTAAGAACTAATTGAGTTAAATTGATTTAATTCAAATTAGTTTATCGGATGTGAACATCGTATACATTGGACATTAATTGGTAGATAAGCAGAAAGTAATTAGCATGCGACCAAGTATGGAAAACAACAACAAAATTATAATTCATCAATAGAATTTTATCGTCTCCAAAGCACTAATAAGTGATTATTAACATCATTAAGTTCTAAGTTAGCTTCTTTCTTTTCCCATATATCCCATCTTATATTCCCAACTAATATGATAAAACAACATCAGGCCTTGTTTATTATGTACGTTGAATCGGTGTTCAATTTAAAAGTTTTGTAAAATATGCATAGGAGGATAATAATCAACATTAAGCTATACAAAATCCCAAAAATGCAAACTTCACACAAAAGCTTACCTTGAATCGAGAATGAACCACCGAGAATGAAGTTTAGACGATAAATTGAAGAACCTGATAAACATTAAGGCATGGACCAAAAAATAAGTAAATATAAACAAAGAAGAAAAAAAACAATACCAAATATAATTTTTTTTTTAAAAAAAAACAATAAGAAAATGGCAGGTATAGAAGCTTCAATCGATACAAAATGAAAACCAAAGAAGCTATGAGAAGCTTACTCGGTGATTTAACTATGAAGTGCAAAATCCAGAAATGAACCACCGAGTAGGATGATTTATCAAAGGCCAAGTCAACCAAAAGGGTTGTAGTCCTGTAGGACTAATCTTTCCATAAAATCAAAGCGGTAAAAATGACCAACTCATTGCTTTGTTTTTACCTCTATTATTGTCTTCATTTTGTATATTGTTGCCTCTGGTCTCAATCATCCTTCACTAATATAACAAATGTTAAAATAAATATGCTTCATTTGTTAAATAAAAAACACTTGACAAAAAATGAATTTGAACAAAAAAGTCTATTTATTTGATATTTATATTTTACCTAAATTCACCATCGAGCTAATGCTTTGGTTAAAATTGCAAAAAGAAAATGAAAGCCAGAAAAAAATAAGCTACTTTGTCCATTTAAACATGTACACAAAAAATAAGCTAGCTTATAAGCTACTTTGACCAAGTAGCTAAGTGTATAACAATATTGCTTACCAGAGAGTAGTATAATGTTGATGAAAGCCAGAAGCTTGTACCGGGAATCTCAGGCATTGCTACGTCCCTCTTTTGCAGCTTTCTGTATGAAGACCACCGCCCAACACGAAAAAACCCAAACAACAAAAACTTTATTCCATTGCCAGGCCTTGCTTAAGCTAACGAGACTTCATTTTCTCAATCATATTTATATGCAACTGAGTTTCAGGCAACATGTCCAGAAAAGACATTCTTGAAAGTGCCTTCATTTTTATACCAATATTTCCTAATATGTAACTTTTATTTTATAAATAAAACACCAGATTTATCTTTGACTTGTTTTTCTTTCTAGTTACTTCTTTTGCCTTTTTTTCAAATACAAATGAATGAATGAATGAATGAACGATAACAATCTCAATCTCAAATGATACTAAAATCAACAAACCATATTATAACATTAACATCAAGAAGAAGATAAAAATTCTTACGTTATGTGAACAGAGTTTGCATGCCTACCCATTCCACCATAAGCTACCGAAGACCATGGATCTGCAGCCTATGAACTGTTGATTTACCTTGGAGTTTGAAGACGTGCTAATGAGCTTAATTTCAGAAGGAAAAACATAAATGGTAAAATGTGGAGAAAAGAATAAGGAGCATAGACAAAGAAGAAGCAAATACATATTTGAGCACTTTGTTAGTTAGTTGGTGATTGTCACACTTGAGCAAATATATAATTATAGCAAAATCCGATTTTCTTCACACGAGCAAATATATAATTAAAGCAAAATCTGATTTTCTTCACATGAGCAAATACAGAACATGTTGCTTGACCTCATTAATCAACCAGATATAGAAACCATTTGATAAAGCCAATCAACATATCAATGCAAAAACCATAAATACAGAAATCTTACTCGTGATTCTGGTTTGTTTCAAGCCCTTCTGGACATCCAAGGCACACAATGACAACCTGGCTCAAAAACATCATCAAACTTCCCAAAAGTTCCATTGATAGCAATGGTGATTGATCTAGCTGAACCAAACAGAGAAGGTTTCCCGTCATCTTATACTTAAAGCAATTCAAAAAGACTCATTAGCAGTCTATTAGTTCACATAGACATTTCCACAAACACCTGGCGTACAAAAGTTTTGCAACAACAATTCAAGATTCCAGCCAGTAATATATATTTAATATGGGGTTTGATCCAACGGTATATACAAATAAGTCCGGTTTTTCACTCCTCACAGTCAGTAATATATATAATTCACTAATTTTATCTCACTCCCACATTTTTTGTTCCACATGTTTTATAGGGCAGAAAATGATCAAATCATTTCCTCTCAAACACAGGACAAACTTTTATTGTCACACCACACACCACTAATTAAGTGATTCACTAAAAAATAGTTATATTTGTTCGATCAATAGCAAACGATTTAGTGATGGAATTATGAAAAAAGCGCTACAAGAATTCTGTAATCACCATTAAATAAAACGAGAGGATGTTGGTTTTATTGAATATGAAATTTGATATAGACAAAACATAAGTATTCCACGAGAAACAAACCATTGCAAGCGCAAATAGGATACAATATAAACCAAACTGTCAAATTAGAGTGGAGATACATTATATAGCAAGATATTCACAAACTTGCTTCTACTTCGAAGAGTAAAACAGTTGTTTATGAAAAATAAGATGAAATAATATATCTATATCTCACTTGCTTGTTATATCTATTTCTTCTACAAGCCAAAATCAGCCTATCCACCAACCCTCCCCGGACCCTACATTGGTGTAGAATTTACTAACGGCTGTTTGTTTTTTAAGAAATACCTCTTAAAACCTCTTTTAAGTCTGAAAAATAAGAGGTTTGCAGACTTAATACTGTGTGTTTTATTTTTAAGAAAAAATCTGAAAACCTCTCATAGTCCTCTGAAAGCCAACCCATTAAAAAGCTCATGAAGCTAGAATTTTTTAGGTATAATGTATAACTCAGAAAGCTTGAATTTTCCGTGAAGTAAAGAGGCAACATCTTGATTTAATCTGAGGCTAAAGAGAAAGTGATACACATGCAATTCTGCAATGAATCTAACAAAATGAAATGAATACAAGTCTAGAGCCGGATCAAACGAGTCCAATAACCAAATAAGAAAACCCAAAAACGGCCAAAGCACGTTAGATTTTACATTGAAATCACGTGTAAAATCACATGTGATTCACATGACTTTGACCATGTTCCCTAATCACATGTGATATCAGTTCAAAATCACATGTGATTTGGCCGTTTTCGTGTTTTCTTATTTTGACCTCGTTCACAATCCTCCCTCTATAAGTCCATACCTCAAATTCATAGTCGAACTGTATCAAATATGTAGTATACTAGAATAATCGACATCTGGGAGCGTGAGCGCACCAAGATATAGCTCACTTATATGATCCGCACACAACGGAACACACTTCCGATCAAAAACCCCATGAATGACACCCATCCCCGAAACCCACGATTTCTCGTCCAACGGATTCAACTTCATTTCTTTATGCAACAACCTTATACGATACAAAACCGTATCCATTCTTTCACAAAAATGAGCACCACAACGATAAATAGGCTCATCAGACGCCAATCTAATCAACACCATCGTTAACGCCCCATCTACAGGCTTCGAATCCGCAAGATTCTTATCGCCCATCATCTTGATCTCCCTCTCGGTCGGGAAATGAAACTCCTCGTTTCCATCCACATCGAAGATTCTCAAATCCTTGGTGTAATGTTTGATGGCTTCACGCTTCGTTGACTCGTGTTTTTCCGCTAAAGTCAACAAGCAAGAGAACCGCAAGTGGTAAGTTACGACCGTTTTCACGATCTTGAAGTTTCGAGCGCTACAGAAGTAATCGAGCCATCGTTTTCCGACACCCGCGTACCATTTTATAATGTCGGCGTCTTCGAGAGCGACGAGCGACGTGATCGGCCGAGGTCGACCCATGTTGTTGGTGAATCCCGCCAACCTAACGGATTTTCTAACGAGTTGTTCGGGTGCATCAACTTTTATGCAAAGTTCGGTCAAATCTCTAACGGTTCTTTCGGTGTATTTCCGTTCTTCGTCTTCTTCGGCCTTCATTTTTCTCTCGATTAATTCGGTTTTCGCTTTGATCGGATTCAAATACTTGTTGACTTGCGTTTGGAAGTTGTCGTACGAGTCTACAAGTTCCGAAGGAAGTTGGTCTCTAATTCTTTTCAACGATAAGAAATCTCCACTCGCGAGCCCACGGTACCACGCTGCACGCTCGTCTATCGAATCAAGAAACTCGTCAACCGTTTCACGACCCCAAGTTTCGAAAATCTCCCTCACTTCATTCTCGATTTGGAAATCAAACTTAAACCCATTGCTCGTTTTCAACTTCTTGTAAACATGACCAAAGAGCTTCATCGCAAGTTTTTTCCGATTCGATTCTCTCCGATTTCTAAGTTCTTGAAGCCTCACTTCCTTTTGTCTCAAATACTTCTTCTTCGCCCGAATCGCCTTCTCCGACATCGGAGGATGCAAAACGGACGGCGTTACCGCCCGAAGATCCATACCCAAAAACGCAATTTCCTCCGAAACAGCACTATGAATCACGGTCTTCGCTCTATCCACCGCTAACCCCAAATTCTTTTCCACAAATTGCACCGACTTATTCTTTAAATTCAACGTTAAACCCTTGGAACCGGACGTGATCACAAGTATTTCGTCCAAGTATCTAACCGCATATATCTTTAACGGCTTACAGAAAACCCGACCACCATCACCGCTATCATCGTTATCGTTACTTTTCGGGTTTTCCTTATTAACCAAAAGCCGTAACTCTTGCAACTTTTGATCAAACACATTCAAGTAAATGTTAATCAGTATCGAATTCAACCCGCATTCTTGCGGAAACCCTCTGCCTAAATAACCCCCACCCAATTCAATCCGAGCCACTTCGCTATCAACCAACCTCTTAATCAAATCAATCAACAACTCATCCCCTATCTTATCCCTCATAATCGAACACAATTTGTTCAAATTCTCTTCACCAAATCGATATTTATTCTCGAATGAAACCGTAAACCACCAAGAAGGGTTTTCAACTGTGTTCTTAAGATACCTAATCGCAGTATGCCTGCCCATACCAACACGACCGCCATAGCTAAAAGTCGCGAATCGATCATCATAAATAACTTCTAGAACCATCCTAATGGATTCGATTAACACCTTAAGTTTCAAATTAGGGAGAACGAGAGGAAATGGGTCACCTTTGTTCGCCATTTTGAAGAAGTTTGACTCCAAATCGAAGGTGTTTTCTCGGAGGTCGTTGGAGATGTTGATGATGGAGAAGAAATTGGTGGAGATTGAATCGATGGTGGGGGTGGGGGCGGGGGTGGGGGCATGGTGGATGAGATTGTGGCAGGCGGTGAGGAGGACGGAAGGGGAAGCGACGACGTTTTGGAGGAGGTTGGTGAACTTGCCGTGGTGGTAGTGGGAGAGGACTAGGGTTTTGAGTTGGGGTTTTGTTAAGGGTTTCGGTACGGCGGAGATTGGTGTTTCCGGCGAAGGGAGAGTTGCAGGGAGTGATGAAAGGAGTCTCGCCGGAGAAACGACGGTGGGGCGAAATGAAGCGGTGGTTCGCCGGAAAATTAAAAGCATCGAGACATGAGAGTGTGTCAAGGAGTTCTTCCATCTCATTACGAAAAATTAAGACCAAACTACAATTCTTTTGTTTTAGCCGTTTTCTTTTAAAATTATGGTTTTAGAGCATCTCCAATGGAGGTTCTTATAAGAACCTCCTTTTTGCACTTTCCATTGCCACCTCATTTCCACCTAATTAAAACAAGAACTCATAAAAAATGTCACAATGGTAGTTCTTGTAGTTCTTACAAGAACCTCTTTTGTGGGCCCCATGCATTTTTTAAACACATAATTTTAATAATTATAAAGTTAAGAGAAAAAAAAAATGAAAACTAGTAACATGTCACTTCATACCAAAGATCAAGGTAAGAACCAAGGTTCTTATTTAAGAACCTAGAAGCAAATGGGTTCTTATAAGAACTCTCCACAATGGTAGTTCTTACAAGCCATTGCACTTTTTGCTTGTAAGAAGCTAGCATTGGACTTTAGCCTTAGGTTTGTAATTTCCTTTGATTTTTGTTCCCAAGTCAAACAGTCGTAGTCAAATAGTCGTGTTTTTTAAACTTTTTTAGGTTGTGTTTGACAAAAAATAAGTTTATAAGTTAGTCCATTCAATCATGTATTATATGATAGCTTATAAGTTAGCTTTTTGAAACGCTACTTTAAGTAGATTATTCCAATTATACTCTTATTAATATTATTTATTAAATTCAAAGATATCATTTTTGGTCATTTTACATACTCATAAGCTAGTTTTTGTCAAACATAATTTGTTCATAAGCTAGCTTATCAGCTACTAGTTAGTTTATCAATCAACAGCTAGCTTATCAGTTACTTTGCCAAACATAACCTAAAGTTACAATACTACCCAACTTTACATTATAAAAGATATATTTTATTTCTCTCATTCTTTATATTTCTCTCATCTTTTCTCTCATACTCTCTCATATTTCTTTTAAATAGATCATTCATCATCCGCATCGTCAACTGACGAGTCATTGGATGAAGAGGCTTAACACACGTAACCTTCAAGTAGGGGTAGCAATTTCGACACGACCCGCCAACCCGACACGACACGAAAATAACGGGTTTGAGTTGAGGTTTTGACCGCCAACCTGCCAACCCATCAATTTCATGGGTCATTTATGGGTTGACCCGCCGGGCTAGCGAGTTGACCCGCGAACCCGTTTATATTTTAATTAATTATTTTTTTTTATATTTTTTGTATAATAGAAAATTAAAAAAATCAAATTTTAACCTTAGACTTAAGCGTCTAAAGCCAAAATGCCAAATAGCCCTAGCCGCTTTCAATTCCAATCGTCCACTCCAGACTCCAAGTTCAATTGCCGTCGCCGATTTCAACCAGCGCCATGTATTTTGAACTTTAAACTTGTTTATTTGAACTTGGAACTTGGTTGTATTTGGTTGCTTTTGAACTTGGTTGTATTCGGTTGCTTTTGAACTTAATTGTATTTGGACTTTGTTTTTATTTGAATTGTATGAACTATGAATTTTGACCTGTCAACCTGTTTATGACCCGTCAACCCATTTATGACCCCGTAACCCGCCACACGACCCACCAACCCGTGACACGTCCCGCGACACGACGCGTCATGTGTAAGGGTTGAAGAACTCGATACGATTAGCTAAATGGGTCATCATGTCACGGGTTGAGGTTTCTGACCCGTCAACCCGCCAATTGTCACCCCTACCTTCAAGCTATGGCAATGATTGCTAACATAGTGTAGTGTCATTTACATAGAACACTAAGAAGAAGAATTTCTATCAACATAGATCGTCAAACTGCACATGAACATTTGATGGAAGATTACTTTTTAGAAAATCCACTATATGGTGAAGTCATGTTCGACAGGAGGTTCCTGATGAGGAAACAATAATTCATACGAATGGTTATCGATTTGGAGCAAACTTATCAATATTTCAACTAGGTTGGGATGCTAGAGGGAGACAAGGATTCACATTGTTACAGAAGTGCACATCGGCTATACGCCAACTAGCATACGATGTCATTCCCGATTCGTGCGATGAGTATCTGAAGATGTCCGAAAGGACTTCACGGAAACCCTTCATCACTTTTGCTTCGGCATAATTTAGTTATACGCACGAGAATATTTGTGTAAACCTACCGCTAACGATATTCAGAATTTGTACGCGACACGTGAGTCAAGACACGGATTTCTTGGAATGATTGGCAACATAGATTGTACAAACTAGGAGTCGAGAAAATTGTCCTACGGAGTGGCATGGCCAATACATGCAGAAGATAAGCCGCATCCGACGATTATGCTAAAAACGATTGCATTACAAGAAGCATGGTTTTGGCATTCATTATTTGGACCATCCGGTTCCAACAACGACATAAATGTGTTAAATCAATTGCCTTTGTTCAACGACGTCTTAAATGGAGTTGCCCCGGATATGTCGTTTGTTGTTAATGATGTGCAATACAAGCATGGGTATTATCTTGCGGATGGGATATATTAGGAGTGGGTTCCTTTTATGAAAGCATTTTTATTTCCAAGCGACCCGAAACGAATAAAGTTCGAGAAAGCACAAGAAGCAACAAGAAAAGACGTAGAACGAGCTTTCGGAATCCTTAAAGGCAAGTGGCCTATAGTAGTCCACCTAGCACGGGCATTGCATCCAAAAAATTTAGAATGGTCATGTACGCTTGTGTTTATCTTACATAACATGATCAAAAAAGACGAAGGACACGCTATATGTCATTTCCAAGAATCCGATCTGCCACCGAATCAAGAAAATGTTTTTCAAGAAATATACCTAAATAATCTACGAGAAATACCTAACCGGAAAACACAAAACCTTAGGTCGGATCTCGTGGAACACATTTGGAACACCTTTTAACCTCAATTAAACGAACAACCTTAGTTTTTAATTTTTTAAGTCTAGTTTTTTTTTGTTATGTATTTGTAATATTTTATTTTATGCAATTTTCATTATTTCTGTTAAAGTCAAAAAATTATTTATATTATTGTTAATTAATTGTTTGAATTATTTAATAAAAAAAGGAGGGGTGGAATAGTGAGTATTACCATGGTTTCATAGGGTAGAATGGTAGAAGAGAAAGATACGAGAAATAGAGAGTGAAAAACTGAAGTGATAAGAGAGGTGGAATGGTGGAATAGTGACCCTCCACCCCAAACACCCCCCCCCCCCCTCCCCAAAAAAAAAAGAAAAAGAAAAAAAAGGATAGCACTTCTTGCGTTCATGTTAATTGAGTGTTACTTTTCCATCCTTGACTGTGACGTTTTTTTTTGTTATCTCATTCAACTTGGATCAAACAAATCTTCAAAATTATGATCTTTTAAAAAAACTTGTTAATTGCTCAAGTAGTTTATTTTGAAATATACCCTAATATAAAATACAAATAATTACTAACTTTATCAGAATAAATAAAGGTTAACTCAATAATATGTTTAGAAATTATAACATACCAAAGATAAACTTGATAATAACAATTTAACAATAAGATTATATATATGATTTCATGAAAAACTCAACGTCGAGCCACAGTTTCTTCATTCTGAACTTCATCTTCAAAATAAGCAACACCATTTCTGCGTAATTGTAATATTAAATACAATCATTACAGATGTACTTCTTCAGAGTAAAAATTTGTAGGTACTTTTTGCATATTCAAATAGTTGCATGCAATAATGGTTTGTATTTCCTATGATAAAAGATATAAAACAAACTATGCTTTTAAAGTTATGGGTTTTGTCCTTGTGCTTCTGAAGTTATGGTTTTCATCTCACTATTTGCAATTTATTGTTGTTTTCGTCCTTCAAGACTCAGGCAAATTCCGTCAGTAGTCTACTATTAAGTATGACGATGAATAGTAATCCACATGAACAAAAATAAGAAAGAATTGTAAACCACAAGAACAAAATTAACAATAACTTATAAAGCACAAAAACGAAAACTATAATTCTCAAGACACAAAAAACGAAAAATTTAATTCTTAAAACACAAAAACAAGAAATATCGATTTTAAGCAAATATTATGGACAAAAAACACCTATTTGTTAAAAAATACAGTCTACACACGAGTTTTTTAGAGCAAATCCCACATAAATAAAAAGCTTCATTTTCTAATACAATAAAATAGGTACTTTATGATGCACAAAAAATTCTAAATGTTTTAAAAGATTACTTAATAGAACTTTTAATATATAGGACCGATAAATACACATCCTATATATATAATGTCGTGACAACAAATTGTTAGAGCAAATTTAAGCTGCATAGCATAACAGGTTTTATTTATAAAGTTTGACACCCTAACAAGAATAAAAAAGAAAAATCTTTTTACCTTTGACAACATAATATCACTGAACTTATTGGTGTTACAAACTTAATTAAGCTCCAAAAATTACTTTACTATGTCATTACAAAACAATTGAATGGCTTAAAATACTCATTTTATATCCTTCAACTTAGTTATATCTTCCAAATCTTTTAATGATTTGATGTGTGTGAAATAAAATTAAAAACCAAAAAATGTGAAATAAAAATAACAGAGAAGTAAACTTACCTTTACCTTTCCCTTATCATTTTTAGGAATGTTGGGATTGTTATATGTAGGCTGTTGAGGGATTGGTGGGAATTTGGTGGCAGCAATCTGTTTTTCCTCTTTCACCTTCTGGAAAATGACTGTAAAACCTTCTGCAGATTTGGGGTCCTTTTCATCCCATGCCCCAAACATTGGTACTGATGCTGATCTATGTGACTGTATCTCAATCAAATATCATAATAAGTAAATTATAATATAAGTTGAAGTTTTATAGATCTCATGACTATACTAATATAGATCAGATCAACTCAGCTGTTTAAATCGGGTTGGATTCTGGTGAGAAGCTAAAGTTAACTTATTAAGAAGTGATTAGCAACAGTTAGATGAGAAGTGAATGCCCATTAGGATGAGATGCACGAGATATATTCCCTTGTAAAGTGCAATTCGTGGGAGTGCATAAGATTAAAAGATCAAGGGTTCAGATCCACTTCTCATGCTTATCACGTTAAACTCAATTTCTCACATGATCCTTTGTGGTTCAAGTCACAAGCAAAGATGGAACCAAAATTTTTTAAGTGGTTTTACACTTCGACTACAAAATAAGGAGTATTCTATCCATACCCCCATATAGGGGGTATGAGTAGATGCATGTGAGTAGGGAGGTGGGCCATGAGTAGGAAGGGGTATGGATTTATGTAAGTGAAAAAGGGGTAGGAGGGGTAGAAATAGCATCACCCTAAAATATTATCTAAGTTCTTTATTTTTTACAATGGTAGTATATATCTCTTGGTTGTTTTCTTGTCCTTGCATAGAAAAGGCTCATGTTCGAGTGTGTTTTATATTAAACTAATATACAACAAATTTGACAACCGTGGGACTTCAACATGGGCCTTTTGGGCATAGATAGCATTTACCATCTTTGCCATTAAAAATTGTGTTAACTTTGAGTTTCAAAAACTGTAACACCCCGTTTTCAAAGTTAAGTTAAAACAGAGTTAGGAGTTAAGGTTGAACCTTGATTGTTATGTCTTAGGAGTTGAGGGGTCCAGATGTCATTTGTGAAAGTGGAAGGGAAGAGTGGTCAGATAAAAGGGTTAGAAACCCTTAACTCTTTCAGTGGCAGTTTCCAGAGAAACGTACAAGAAGAGAGAAAGAGGCGTTTTGGGAGTGGAAGCAAGGAGGTTCAATTGGATGTTTGTGGTGATCGATTGCGTAATTGATCACGTTTCGTTTCTTGCGCTTAAGGTATGAGTTCTATGTTAGTTTTGTTGTCAATTGTTATGTATTTCGGAGTTTAGCAAGAGTTAGGGTTTGGATGTGGATTTGATGATCAAAGAATCATCGAGTATGATAATTGGCATGTTTAGGGTCGAATTACTCGCTTGTAATCGCTAGTTATCGACCCTAGTTGTTATGAGAAAGTAATTTTGGAAATTGTTAGTTGAAATTTGGGTTTTTGGCTCAAAGATCGAGGCTGGTCGCGATATTTGTAACACCCGTAATTTCGGTGTAATAACGACTCTTCGATAAAATATGGAAATTAGAATTTTAGATCAAATCATGCATTTTATGGTCTAATATGTTAGGAAATTCAATTACGAGTCCAACGGTTCTTTCGGAATCGAAAACGGAGCTATAACGAAGGAGTTATGGCCGAAACAAAACCGAACCCAAACTGATCAGGTGCTAGCGATCGCTAGCCATTACCCTAGCGATCGCTAGGCATGAACCCCACGGCTGCTGTTTTAGCTCGCGATCAGGCTAGCGATGGGAGAAAGGGGAGCTAGCGATCGCTAGCCCTCACAGCTAGCGATCGCTAGGTAGCTGTCAAAAAGGGAAAACGGGTTTTAAACCCTTCCAAGCTTCATTTCTTCACAACACCTTCATTTCTCCACCATTTCTCCTGATTTTTCTCTCTACTTTCTCCAAATCCAAAACCCTACAAGATCTTGAAGTTGAATCCATACTTGGAACTAGCTCGGGAGGAAACCACACTTCACCTACTTCATCCTCTCCACTCACCCATTCTCCACCATTGTTGCTTGGAAAGAAGAAAGCTCAAATCCTAGGGTTTTAGCTTGGATCTCACTCGGTAAGCTTCAAATAAACCTTTGTAGGTCGGATTTATACGTATGATGAGGGTTATGAACTAATCTAGGGTTCGATTTACTTGATTTAGGTTTGTGCTCGTTATTTGACCTAATCTTGGGATTTGGGGGTTTTATCACAAAACCCTAAGGTGAGTTGTTAAAACTATTTTGTTAAAACTGAGGGCACATCATCTTGATGATTATATCTATATTTTGCTTGATTTACATGCTATGTGTGGTACTTGCAAGAAATGTTATTATGGATGGAACCATAAGTTGTTAGGTTGGGATTTGCCATGAAATGCATGAATAATGGTGTTTGTATGAATGATATGAGTGGATTATTATGGGCATTGAGTAGGTATCTGTATGCTACTAAGGTGCGAACTACGTCACTGTGTTATGTGATAGTTGTATATATACATGGAACATACGTGTTATTATGTTGCCATGAAACGATGTGAAAGAATTGAATTCCGAGCAATGTTAACTCGATGAGAAATGAATAAAGGGCATGAGACCCTCGTATTTACCTGAGAAAGGTTGAGAATTAGCATGAGTCTTTCTAGACAGTACGAATACGCCTCTGATGGTGTCATGGTTGATATGGCATCGAGGTATGAGTATTTGGACAATGTGTATACGCCTCTGATGGTGTCATGGTTGATATGACATCGGGGTTGCTTGTAACTAAACGACATGGACGAACCAACGCAGTATTTCCTCACCGAACAGTCTTGGGAGGTTCTGAAATAGGAATGCCCCTATGTCGCCGGCCCTCGGGTTGCTCCTTGGTGCGCGGGCCTCTGATGGTGTCATGATAGATATGGCATCGAGGTGTTCGGAAGTAACGAATGATGGCGTACTGGTTGGGGGAAATGGGTCGCTCCCATTGTTTCCGAAGATAATAATAAACCGGTTTAATATGTCAATTGCATTGCTAATATGATCATGTATATCTCACATGATGTATACTCCTTACGCGTATGATATTATTTGTACAACTCACTAGGCTCCTTTAGCCTAACACTTGCTTGGTGTCGATGTGTCTCTTAGGTACTAGGGACGCCGCTCCCAAGTAGGCTTCGGGCTTGAGTGAGCATGGGGGAAAGATGAGAGACCGGTCCTTTAGGCCACAAGACTTATGATGACGATAACCCTTTTGTAGTCTTTTCTAGACGGGATTAGACTAGTTTGGTTATTGAATTTACTCATTCGATTACAAACGTTGTAATTATACATTTACTTATACCCCATTTTGGGAAGAGCTCACGCCATGGCGCTACATTGGTATACCATCTTTCTATTAAATGAAAGTTTTTGTTCGCCCCGATTTTTAGGGTGTTACAATATTGGTCGAGACTGGGGAAAGCCCGCGGCCAAGCCCCGCGACCTGAAGTCGCGGGGTCAAGCCGCGCAACTTTCTGCCATTTTCGAAAAATTATTTGTCTTCTTTTCGGAGTTTGGGCTATGGGATCATGTTAGGGATGTTAAGAGAGGATGAGGCCTAGAGTTTGGGGTCAATTGGATTAGTCTAGCTATGGCTAAGACTAGTGTTTCGGTATGGAGTGTCGAGTGGTCCTTTTTGGGCTAGGTTGATGTGTTATGTGCTTATGTTTGGATAGGTGTTTCGAGGTGATTGTATTAGCTTGTGGAGTGTGTGATTTGCTAGCATCTTGTCAGGTGAGTACTTCACTTAACTCTTGTTGTTATGTATGTATGGTTACGATTGCATGTGTGATTATGTGTATGTGTTCCTTTGGGGGACGTTTGGCAGAGTACCTATGGTGGTAGCAATACCCTAGGGAATTATGATGAGATGTATTCCTTCGGGGACGTTTGGAGAGTACCTATGGTGGTAGTAATACCCCTAGGGAATTTGCAGAGGCCTGGTACCAGTGTCATTTGTTCTTCCTTTATGGTTTTGAGCCGTAAGGAAGATTGGAGACTTGCATGTATGTGGTTGCTATGTACTTGTGATTGTGTGTGCATGATGGTAAGTGGTTAAGTGTGTGCTCACTAAGCTTTATGCTTACCTCGTTGTTATTCATCCTTTTCAGTGTCAGGTACGTCCCGGAAGGGAAAAGAGTAAGCTTCCGAATGAGATTCCGAGGTTGCAGCAGTTCAGTCTAAGTTTGAAGTTAACAGATGACGTTGTTGAAAGTATGAGTATTTTCTTGGGTTGACATGTAAACAAATGGATTTGGATAGTTTATACTACGTTCATGATTTCAAGCTTTAGCTTATATTTTCTTAAACTTATGAATTATCAATGGTTTTAAATGTTGGTTTTTGGACGAGCTTCCGCTTTTGTACGAACTTGGTTACTTTTCAGTTAAATTGAATGTTTTTAAGATTTGGGATGTTACAAAAACAATATGATGTCACCCTTTAAAAACATAATTTTGTTATGAGAAATGATGAAGCGTTGGCTTGTGGCGTTGTATCTATCATTTTGGATTCAACTATGGTCTCAAGTCTCCTTAGGAGTCTAACAAACCCAAATACTCACAATTAAAAGATCTTGAGAGGCTTTTAAGGTAGCTCAATAGGTAAGACCTTTGGATTGTTTTTCAAAAGTCACCGGTTCAAGTCCCATCCAGGGATTTGTCTAGTTGGGAACAAACTGACCAGACAATTATTAATAAAAAAAGAATCTTGAGGCATAGATAAAAAAAAGCAATATAGTTCACTTACGACAATATCATCGGCCGGATTATATCCATATTTTGGTCTATTTGGTCCAGGCGAAGGTGAAGGTGAAGGCGGAGAAAAATTACTTAATCTTTCTGCGTTTGAACTCTTTATTCTGTCTGATTTGTAACTTTGTTGACTGTTTGATATGTCTGATATGGAACCCTTATCTCTACTTGATTCTGAAGAAGTCATGCTTGTCTTCATATTTTTTTCAGTGAAAACGATCTTATGATCGTTGTTGCCATCATCGTTACCTCCTCCATACGTCATAAAAGCTTCGGGATTCTGCTCTGGGTCGTTCGGGTTAAACATCACACCTGTTGTGCCTTTATCTTTGCGCGCATTATCAAAGTAGGCGGTGTAGGGGACATTGTCAGCATCCCAACTCCCAAACTTGGGGATATGTGATCGTTGTTGTTGCTGTTGCATCAAATAATCAAATACTTATCAAAACTAAATATTCTAACCAGTAAAACCATATAGAAATTTATCTAACAATCAGGTACAAAAGTATTGATGGTCACTTGTTTCCTACTTTGTTTGTGACTATCTATTCTTATTATTGGCTACTCGCGATCTGTATTTTGTTTTTGAATGTAAAAATGACATAATTAAAAGCTTTTATAATAGTATAAACAAATAAAATCATGAAGGATAACTTACAGACATGGTTGGTTTATGATCGAATTTGGAAGAGATTTCTCTTTGAATTTGAAAGAATATTGAAAGAAAGAAGATGATGAAATCATAGTTTTGTTATTGCGCGTGGGACCATTTTTGAAAAATATAATTTAATTTATGGCCTGCAGGAAAATTCCATGGAGTTGGAGGGGTGCTTCAAGACAATATTTCGATAATTACAAAGTTCAAAATTTTCATTGAGAATAAAAAGACGTTAGATTTTTTCAACGAGTAAGGTGGTGTTTGTTTTTCTTCAAAAGCGCTTCAGAGCCTCTTTTTGCTTTCTCCCGCAGCACACGTGCAGCACTTTCTTGGCGCAGCTTGTTTGTTTTTTTTTCCCCGCAGCACTTCCAAGTGCTGTCCGTGTGCTTCTTGGCGCAGCACTGGCCCAAGTGCTTTTCCCCACAGCACTTCCAATTCCTTTGCTTCCCATCTATTTTTTTTATATACATTTTTTTATATACATTTTTTTTAACATATACATTTTTTTTATACATTTTTATCTATTTTTTTAACATTTATTTTTTTTTTACATTTTTATCTTTCCCCACATCTATTTTTTTTATACATATTTATCTATTTTTTTATACATTTTTTTATACATTCTTTGTTGACTTTATTAAAAAAATTGTTAACCTGATTAAAAAATAAATTATATAAATTACATTTTTTGTGTCTGCAGATGTAAAAAACAAACAGTCTTTCCCACAGCAGTCTACAGAGGTTGGGACCACCTCTTCTGCCACAGAGGTCTGCAGATGTGGTCCGCAGCACACAGCACTTTTACCTCTTCAAAAACAAACGCCACCTAAATTAGCTTATCAAAAGTGTCTGAGAAAGGGAAGGTTTTTTTTGGGTAAAAATGGAAAATGTTTTGTTATGGTTTTTATTTTAAGAAAAATATTTTAAAAACTAAAATTCTTGAAAATATAATAACTTTAATTTAACTAGGAAAGCGACCAATATTTTAGATGTAATCAAGAAATATATTATAATTTTGTGTACACAAGATTGTATATAATATGACTTTCTCAATAGATTTTCTTAAAACATTCTTTATGTCAAAATATCAAAATGAAATTTTTAGATGTGGGTTATTTGTATAGAAAACATAATAATAAAAAATTATTTTTCCATTTAACTAAGTACGTAAAACATGGTTAAGTATTTATGACTACCGTGGATCAAAAGAATAATCATAAATAATGTATAATGATAATATTGTATAAATAAGATAATTTATGATGATAATAATGTATAATATGTGATGATAATACGGTAGAGCATCATGCTTTCATGGATATATTCCAAAAAAAGATTAAACAAATGAGCCGCCTCTATGAGAACACTCTTGGCGTACTTTTGTCCCTTATATGAACTCCAGAGGGTAATGTAGTAATCGTACTTTTTTTATAAGATTCGTCTGGGCTTTGCCAGACTACATCCTTAGTAAGTTTTATCGAGAGCGAAAGCATGCTCCCTAGGGATTAACACGCAATAGCCCCTGGTTGCTCAACCCTGAATTCGAACGTGGGATGGGTCTTATGCCAACACACGCCTTAACCGGTAGGTTGCTCCATTGGGGTTTAGGGGGCGTTTGGTTGGGGGTATTGAGTAGTCAAGAATGGGAATGATAATGAAAACTGCTTGTTTGGTTTGATATTATATAATAGAATCATTCATGCAGATCCATTAATTTTCATTCCTGACCAAATTGGGGGAATGAAATTTTTATTTCTACTTGGTTCTTTTTTCCACCAATTCTTCCATCTATGGATGTTAAATGAAATATCTTTTGTATTTTCAAGATGGAAAAACATATATTTTCAATATGAAACAATTTTTAATTGATTATAGCGGGTTAACCAAACAGCATCAATGCAATGCTCATTCCTATTCCCATTCTCCTGCATTCCCATTTTCATTTTCATTCTCATTCCCTGAAATGAACCATACGCCCCCTTAGTAATTGTACTTTTGTCCCTTCTCAAACACATCCCCTTGTCATTACCTGGGTGTGGCATCGTGTTTTGCAAAGTGGAGAGAGATGGTTAAGTTGGATTTCAATAGTTGGTTCGTCTCAAGTCCAATTGGTATTATTAGTGATTGGTTATGGCATAGTCCAAGATTGGTAATATTATTGATGTATTTAAGGCCCAGTTATAGGATTGTTATGTTTAAATCCAATTTTGGGATCAGTTGGGTTTAGACCTACTTTTAATAAAATTTAAGTTTCTATAAATCATATTACAATTTTTTAGAAGATTCTCAAGTTTTACTTCAAAGTTTTGAAGTTTTTTTCAAAGTTTTTCACGTTATTTTATCTATTTAAATATATAAAGTGTATTTTAGTTCTAAATTTTAAAAAATTTAATTATAAAGATGTAAAACATTTAGAAAAGACAATTTAGGTTCCTTTTCCGTCCAGATCTCATACGGGGTCTTTTTTACCGACTTTGGTGGTATCATGTTCAGTACGTGTGCTGCTGTTTCGAGCGTTTGTCCCCAAAATGATACTGATAGCATGGAGTGACACATCATCGATCGTACCATGTCCAGCAAAGTACTATTCCTTCTTTCGGATACACCATTCATCTGAGGCGTATATGGAGGTGTGATTTGTGAAACTATCCCACATTCCATCAGATGATCGTCAAACTCCTGACTCAGATATTCCCCCCCCCCCCCCCCGATCTGACTGGAGTAACTTGATATTTTTGTCAAGTTGGTTCTGTAATTCATTCTAAAATTCCATGAATTTCTCAAAGCTTACAGATTTGTCTCTCATTAAGTAGACATATACATACCTACTGAAGTCGTTAGTAAAGTTAATAAAGTACCGGTATCCTTCTCTTGCTTTGTGATTCAAAGGTCCACACACATATGTGTATAATGCCTAACAAGTCATCAGCCCTTTCATTTACCTTATTGAAAGGTTGCTTTGTCATCTTGCCGGACAAACAAGATTCCCAATTATCAAATGGTCTAAAAACGAAAGACCCTAGGGCCTATTTTCTGAAGTTTTTCTATGCATTTCTTATTAATGTGTCCTAGCCGACAATGTTAGAGGTAAGTTTGATTCTCAATATCCTTGTATTGTTTACTTATATGATAGATTTCACTATTATTTTCTTGAAGATATAGTATATATACATCATTCATAGATATAGCTTTGAAATAGAAAACATTACTTTTAAAGCATGAAATTGTTTTATATTCATATATGTATTTAAAACCTTGGTCTATCAATAAATTAAAAGAAATAATGTTTTTAATCATTCTAGGAACATAATAACAATTTTCGAGTTCCAAAACCATCTCTGAGGGTAAACTAAGACTATATGATCCTACGACTTCGGCTATAAGCATCGTGCCTTCGCCAACTCGTAGGTTCATATCATCCTTCCTCAGAGTCTTCCTTCTAGTGAACCCCTATAAATGATTACAAATGTGATTACCACATCCTGTATCAAGTACCCATGATTCATAAGAAGTTATTAGACAATCTATCATAAAGCCTGGTTCATTGGGTAAACCAATGTCCATTTGGTCTATGTCTAGTGGGTGCATGCAAATATCCTTGCTACCGCAAACTGGGCAACTCAGATCCCCCAACTCATCGATCCAATTATCATCTATGAGGTCAGCAACTGCTGGTTCTTTCTTTGGCTCCAGACTGTCCAAGATCTCCTCATGTAGCTTTACCACATCCATCTTCAGTTCTTCCATGTGCTTAATAGCTGTAGCACGTATTTCATTCGGAAGGGAGAACCACATGGGAAACACTAACTCGTCTTGTGAGACGGTGTAACCAAGACGTGATAAACATTCAAAGAGCCTTCTCATTTCTATAAGATGATCTTTGACGGATTGGCCCATTTTCAGCTTCAGCGAAAATATCTCTTTCATGATCAGGTATTTCCCACATCTCTCATAGAAAACAAGCTTGTTCTCTATGTCTTTCACGACCTCATAGCAGTACTTGATTCTCAGATCTTCCGTAAACTCGGATGAAGTAGAAAAGGCAAGAATCGACATGACATCAGACTCATCGGCCATGTATTTGAAGTAATCATCAAACTCCTTTTTTGGAGCGTTACTCTTAGGTCGTGAAGTGGATTTTTCTATCACGTAAAGCTTACCCTGTGCACTCAGGACATTCTTGAAGTGCAACTTCCAAACTGGATAGTTTTGACCTATAAGCTTCCATTTACTAGTGATGAGGCGGAGAGATTCATCAGGTGTGTAAAACGGTATAACATATAAATACATCTACAGAAAAATAAAAATTCCGATTTAGTTATTTGATTATAAAACTTCTAATAAATTATCACCCTTAGAAAAATAAATTTATTAAACTAGAATTCATATTTCACATGTGTTGGCGCACGGTTTGGGCACGCCATCCCGACCCTATGCTATTTCTGGTACGTAAGGACATATACCAATCGCATTTTAAACGAAAATACAAATTCTAGATCGTCGGGACATCGAATAACTAAATCCGTGCATGTTTAGTCCCTCTAAGTGCGTTTTAGGCCAGGACTCCCGATTATCACCAAAACAGATCGTATCACTTGGGACAGGATGTACTCTGACTGGTACTCCCGATTATCGCAAAGTCTTTTCACCCCCTCCCCACTTCGGTTTGAACGCGAACACTCAAGGTTTGGGCACTTCCAGCGCCGCGTACTTACGCGGAAGGTGTACCACAAGTGGATCGCACTACTGATCTATGATTTTAAACCTAAGGGGTTTTACAATTTAGTCAGTTTTCTTATTTCCAAAACTTTGAAAATTTAGATTGTAATAAAATCTACTCTTCTGTTTTAAAACGATTTGCCAAAACAATAGAATTTAAAAACCCTATGTTTTATCACAACCACACATGTAAAAATGTATCAACTACGCATGTAAACAAGATAAAACATAAAACTACTATGCCCATACACCTACGCCGTCGCCGCACCGCCACTACCTTCACCACCGACACCACCACCGCCATTGGCACCACCGACACCACCACGAGCACCATCGGCACCACCACGAGCACCTCTGGCATCGCCGCCACCACCTACTCCACCACCGCCACCACCAACACCAGCCCCGCCAATAGCAACACCACCACCACCTCTATCGCCACTTACACCACCTTCGCCGCCGCCATTTTGCTATTTTACATATGATTTTGTACCGATGATTTTACATTAAAATCACATATGATTCCCATTGAAATCACATGATCTTGTGATCACACATGATTATGCATTGAAAGCACATGTTAACGCATCAACTTATATTATATCACATATGATTTTGCATTGAAATCACATGTTAACCAATCATATTATATTACATCATATATGATTTTCCATTAAAATCACATATGATTTTGCATTGAAATCACATATGATCTTGTGATCACACATGATTATGCATTGAAATCACATGTTAACCAATAATATTATATTACATCATATATGATTTTCCATTTAAAATCACATATGATACTACATTGAAATCACATGTTAACCATCACAATCACTTTTGCTACCACCATCTACACCACCACTACCCACACCATCTCCGCCACCACCTATAACACCATCGCCACCACTTCTGTCACCAACACCACTCCACCACATACACCACCTCTACCATAACCATCACCACCACCACCAACACCATCGTCATCACCACCACCACCACCACCACCACCAGCACCACCGCCATCACCGACACCACCACCACCACCAACAGAGGTGGTGGTGGTCTTGCTGCTGCTATTGATGTGGTGGTGGTGGTTGGTGGCAACATAGGTGTTGGTGGTGGTGGTGGCGGCATAGGTGGTGTGGGTGGTGGTGCTATTGCTGGTGGTGGCGGTGGCAGAGGCGGTGGTGGAAGTGGTATGGATGGTGGTGGTGGCCATAGAGGTGATGCGGGTAATGTATTTGAAGAGAAGAATTGGTGGCTAAGAATCATTCTCGTATTCTCTTAAATTGATGTCGTTCTCGTTATAACCCACCCCTATATATATAAGTAGTTTCAAATAAGAACCCAACCAATTTACGGAATAAAAGAACTAACGACAATCACATATGATGTAGTCCCATGTGGGTCCCACATATTAAAAAATCATATATGATTCAGGTGGGTCTCACCACTTAATCATATATGATTTTTTAATATGTGGGACCCACATTAATATATGGCTATGGTTAGTTTCTTTGTTCTTGCAAATGAGGTTGGTTTTTGTATGAACCCGTCTCTCTCTCTATATATAGTGATACTCCTATTTCGGGCTTGGTGAGGGCTTATAGGTAAATCTAATTTGGCTCTGATGTGATAGCTCGTGTTTGTAGGCTTTGTGGGTTGCGCTACCGAGGGCTTTATAAATGAAATTTTCAATTTTCAGACCATGGGATCTTGTGATAAAGTGGAAATATCAAATACAAACCATTGAATTCATGCAAACCATATAAGCCTAATCTTCACCATTGATTTTGTTTATCTTCTAACTTTTAGGCGGTTATGAAATGTGTTTGAAAGAAAATTTAATAACCGAATTAATCCATGTTGTTAATCATTTACATATATGATTGAGACTCGGTTATACAGTTTATAAAAATTCCATGATTTGTATTTGATAAAATTCTTACGATAAAAATTACAAGTTTTAACAAATCACAAGGCCCGAAATATATAATCTCCTCAAAAAGACAGATGATATTTAACATTCAAATGAATAGTTGTAGTAAGAGAGAGATGACGTGGAAAAACACCTTTAAGATATTTGGAAGATAGACGAGTCGGTTTATAAAATACATATATCTTTTTTTTTGAAAAAAAATATGGAAAAGAATCAAAACTGAAGACGCCCTCACAACGTGGTCAGTTTACACCCATACACGCTCACGATACACACACCATCTGCAAATCGTCACCACGGTCAGCCATTGACACCTTTTTAGAGAGAGAAACATGTGTTAATTTCTAGAGTGAGAAGACTCTCTCTACCATGGGAGGAGGAGGTGCAGGTTCAGTAGTAGGAGGAGTGATTGTGCCATCGGTCAAGTCAGAACCACCACCTGAACCGTCGTCGGACCGGCTACCACCAGTATCAGCAGCAGCAGTCGCATCTCCACCGCCACCGCCACCACCACCACCACCGCCGGTGTCGTCTCAGGAACCTCCGACGCACCTTCCGCCGCCGGATTCCGCCTTGGAGGTGGATGCATCGCTCGATAAAGATGTTTTGTGTCCGATATGCATGCAGATCATTAAGGATGCGTTTCTGACATCGTGTGGTCATAACTTTTGTTATATGTGCATTGCGACTCATCTTCAGAATAAGAGCGATTGTCCTTCCTGTGCTCACTATCTCACCGCTAATCAGCTGTTTCCTAATTTTCTGCTTAACAAGGTAGTTTTTTTATTTATTGTTATTAATATCTCTCCATGATCAATTGATGATAGATTGATAGTACAAATTTTGATTCATATACGTGTTAATATTGATTGTTATTAGGCTAATTAGAAGGTTTAGGAGATTGTGTTAAGATATCCTTAATTGATCCTTTAGCTTAATGAGTTTATAAGAAGCACTTGTGAATATATATTTGTAAATTTTATGGAGGAAAGCATGCAGAATATGGAAAATTGAGTTTTGGATATAGTCATTTCTTAGGAAATAGAAACTTTTTATTATTTTGTTTGGCATGAAATGGTCAATGTTGGAGTTCTGTGCTTAGTGCCTCTATATGGTAATCCTTTCAGCAAATTGGACAGTCATTCTTTACTTTGTCTTAATTTGTGTGTTTAACAGTTAGGCATTGTATGTATCTTTAGTAGTTTCTTCCTGTGGTTAATTGACTAATTGACATGATTGTTGTGGCATATCAACTGCTTGTTCTCTTTTAATTAAATGCTTAACTACAAACTATCTACATTTAGTAACTTCTTCGCCAATCATAAAGAACAATAAACTTTTTTGTACTTGCATCAATGGCAGAGATTGTTGATTATGCTATTATTAGCAAGGTTGACCTTCTAATGTCGTTATAACCTGTAGAGCACTATAAGCGATGAAATTAACGATTTTTTGATATCATGTTTTATATCTGATGAGTTACTCAAGATGATGAATTATGTCCCTGTAGTTACATTTATTGACAGGATTTATTAACTTCAACCTAACCTTGATTATAATATTATACATGCTTGGCACTAGCTAATCTCCGCACGTTATATCTGTTCTTTCTCTTGCTATTGGGCTTTGATACCAGTATGTATCAGGTGCCTTTTAAGAAAGATGTCATGAATATAATAGTACTCAAGAAGTCTTGTTGCTATTACCCTATTCAACCCTCGAATGTAAAATTCTCCTTCTGGTTATCTAAGTTTGAACTTATTGACGAACAAAATATTGTTCCCCTTTCATTTGTTAATGACTAACTGATCTTGGTCCGTTGCTCGTAGAATATCTCTATTTTCACTATTGAAGAAATTTAAGGGAGCTACAGATAAGAAAATATTGTTTTCTTAATCATATATTTATGAGAACTGCTATGCCACAAGCAAAGTATGTACATGGTATACATCTAGCTACTTAATGCAAGGACAATTCCTGCAGCTATTAATGAAGGCTTCAGCTTGTCAAATAGCAAAAGGTGCTTCTCCTGTTGAACAAGTCCGTCTAGCATTTCAACAGGTCAGTTATTGTATTGAACATTACCTGCTTTTATGACTCTATACTATGACTGCTTGATAGAGATGCTGTTGTGCATTGATATATTCATTTATAGAAGCCTTTTTACTTTTCTGATGTGCAAATAGTTTGGTTGTGCATATTTCCATCAAAGAATTCTAGGAGTGCCTTGTTAAAGATCTTGTCTAATTTTAGAATTAAAGTTCACACAGTATTTCAAATGCTTGTTTACATGGTAGATGGTATGTAATTGCTTTAACATAGTTTACTTCAAGGGGCACAGAGAGGGGTTAAACCAGGACCTGTTCATGCCGTTTGTTGCTGAACTTTGCCATATTTATAACCTTACTTTGGGAAACAAGGCTTCAAATTTTCGGCTTGAGCTTTGTATATGAGTTTAGTTATACAAGAGCTCCAATTTAGAGATTGTCGACTACATACTAGACATGAATTCTTTGCTCTATGTATTTGAATAGGCATGCTATCTGGAATGATCTTCCTGTTCCTTCTACGAATAATACTCTAAAGCTAGCTCATGTCACTCTATTCATTACTCAGGTGAAACCATGAATATACTCGATATGCGCCCATAAGCTTGAACATAAGAAACCTTAATTATATCTTCTTACGTTTCAAATCAAACCACATCCCTCCTTAATTTGGAAGTTCCCATTAGTGGGGGTAGTGATTTCTTATAGGGTTTCACCATAGTCTAAGATGGCTTCGGATCTGAAATTGTGTAAATGTTTGGATAAATTCAGTGTCTAGTATCTATTGCAAAGCCTACATATGTGGGCCTATGGGATTGAGAATAATTCTAATGAACCCTATTTCAAGTATAGTGCTAATTCAAGTTTCTAATCACACTTGCATATTCGCGCGTGTGTATTTAAGGTAGATCAAGCAATGAATAGTTTACGCATGCACAACATGCAAGTCCCATTGGGTATTAGCGGCTTTTGTTTAAACACCATTTGTTATGTGCTATACCTCAAAGACCATTTCCTTATTCCACATGTTAAATGGTGCTTAAGAATTAGGCCTCCCCTCAGCAAGCATGGTGGGCCTGCTTGGTAAACCTACTAGGGAGTTGTGTGTGTAGAGGCCACTTCCTTTAGCACAATTCTTCGTGTTCCTTACCTCCGATAACATATTGTTAAGGAAAGATAAATGTGAAATGAGTTGATATGTTGCACACATGTGAAATGAAATTTATATTGGTGGCCAAGATGCTAATATCTCATTGGTGATTTATATATTTAAAGGTGACTCTTTTCTCTTAGACAGGGATGCGATGTGTCAATCAAGGAGCTGGATAGCCTCTTAACTCTTCTTACTGAGAAGAAAACAAAAATGGAGCAAGAAGAAGCTGAGACAAATCTGCATATTATGCACGAATTTTTGCATTGCCTAAGAAGGCAGAAGCTTGAAGAGCTAAATGAGGTTCTTCAGTTTCCCCTACATGTTTTGGCTTGTGCATGTGATTTTCTAATGATCTTAAATATGTTTTACTGGTGTTTCCTGAGAATTGAGGGTCAATTAGAGGCATCCTATTTATAGTTCACTACAGGGGTATGAAATTCAATAGGAGCTGGTGCCCTTCTGTTAGAAAATTAACAGTTCTGTTTCAGAGTCGTTGATTCTCTTTTGAATTAGTCATTGGGATACCAAAATGTAGATTATCAAAACTAATTATCGTCAATTGGCCTTGTTTGGAGTATAGTCTGGTTGAAGGCTGTAGCTCATTGGCTATTGACTCTCATCTGTTGCATGTATCTCATGCGACACTTGTTTTGTGCTGGAGCCATCTTTAAAACAGTTAACCAAGTTCTAGCACTGTCAAGATATACTTTGTGATTGTAGTGCTGATTGTCCATGGTGTTATTGTAGGTACAAAATGATCTTCAGTACATTAAGGAAGACATAAATGCCGTTGAGAGACACAGAATAGAATTGCATAGAGCAAGAGAAAGATGCTCGGTAAAACTAAGGATGCTTTCTGATGATTCCCCTATAAAAACATCATGGCCATCCTTGATGGATAAACGTAATAGCAGCAGTATGCCTATGGGAAACATTACTGAAGGTCAGTCCCGTCTTGGTTCAGGAAGTCCGCAAAGTAGGTTACCTGATTTACAGGCTCCTGTAAACTCTCTAGCACTTCAAAGAAAGGATGCTTGCAGTGGGTCAGATTCACAGAATACTCAAGCAGGAGTTAATGTAGCAAGAAAAAGGCGGGTCCATGCACAGGTCAGTGCACTTCTCATTTGCGAAATATGGGATTTGAATACTAGCGGTGGTATATATGTTTTGCTTCAACAAGGTCTAATGAACATTTAGAAGTGGTAACAACATAAGAAACAGGATTTTTACATGTCTCATTTCTGCTGGCTTTCCACACACTATCTTATTGCATATCTTCACAACCTTCTCCAGTATCATATGAATCTGCCTCAAATATTGTGGTTTGATGTTTTCTGTTAACCGATGTCACTGTTCTAGTTATATTTATCCCATCATGTTGTCCATTGCAACAGTTTAATGACTTGCAAGAATGTTACCTGCAAAAGAGAAGACATTGGGCAAAACAAACGCACAAGCAGGAAGAAAGGGACAGTAATCCTTTAAGAAGAGAGGGTTTTCATACAGGACTTAAGGACTTCCAGTCTGTACTTTCTACATTTACACGATACAGGTTTAGTGTGTGTCTTTATGTGTGTGTTTTTTTGCTTTAATTCTCCATCAAGCAGGAAATTTGAACATGTTCATGTTCTGTTTGTTTTATATAGTCGATTGCGAGTCATTGCTGAACTTAGGCATGGGGATCTTTTTCACTCAGCTGATATTATATCAAGGTTAGTTTATAAGATTTGTGTTGTATTAATGGTTGATGATATATTTTAAATTATCAAATCGCTAAATCTTTCCTTTGATATTCTTTTCCCCCATTCGGAGAAATTCTGGCATGTACACTTGCCTAAAGATACCATATTCTAGTTTTTGTTGATAACTAGTGTGATAGTACTTGTTGAGTATGTACTGGAAATGGCTGTTTCAACAACAGTTTTCGCACAGTTAATATTGTTTCCAGAGTTCCTAGCTTCATAGCCAATATTTCTTCCAAAGAAAGTGTTCTGCTTATTAAGCTATCAGAATTTTAGCAACCTTATTTATGTAAAGGACATGTTCACCTTTTCTTTGATATATCAACTTAATAAACTAGTTAAAAGTATTTGAATATTATTATATTGTTAAAGCATCATTTCAGCAAACTAGATTCTTGCCAGCAAGAGATGATGTCAAGTTTCGAAGCTTGTTAGCAAGCATGTATTGGTTAAAAAAGCATTGCTGCGTGGATGATCAATAGATACCTTGTTGGTATAATAAGATGGTCTGCGACAGAAACTCATTGAAACACATACCGTTTGTATTTTATTTTGTTTAACTTCTTTCTCCACTCGCAGCATAGAATTTGACCGTGATGATGAGCTTTTCGCGACTGCTGGAGTTTCAAGACGAATCAAAGTTTTTGAGTTTGCTTCTGTAAGTGTTGCATTAAGCTTGATCTATGCTTTTGGTTACTACTATCAAACCCCTTAACTTATGCCTTGAAGGGATCCCATTCTATGTCAAATATTAGTTTTTACACTTAATTGTGACTTGAATATAACTGTTTGTTTTAAGATTATAATGTAGTTCTTCTCTGCAGCTAGTGCTGAATTACCGATATGTATTTTCTCGTTATTTGCTGTGTGGATTGGTGGTTTTCTTTTATAAACATGTAGATTAGTGTAGATCTTTAGATATTAGTACTTGCTAGTTTCAAGTGCATAGCTATTTTTGGCTTGATAGGCTTAGCAAGAAAGTCATTGGCTGCACAAACACTGTAGGCATAAGGTCACTTCCACTTCTATCTCTGCTATATTTGCTTGATCTCTGTCATACTAGTAAGGAATTTCCAAAACACAGTACATGCGCCTTACATATTCCTCAAGGTGCATGATGAACACAATTAAAACAACAAATCTGAAGAACTCCTAACGTAAAAGTTCTTAGTTTAGAGCTATTAACTTTAATAGCAGTACTGCTTTGTAAACTAAAGGCAATCGATGCATTTTTCGGAAGATTAGTTTCTCTTGAGGTATACCAAGCACGAAAGATTTGGAATATTTGGGAGCGGAATTTGTGCATTTATGTTGTTCTACTTTAGAAGTGTCTAGTATTATAGGGAGGTAGATGAACTACCTTTTTAACCATCTTTTTGGCATGACCTACCATACAAATACACTTTCCATTTTGAGAATTATTCAAGTCACGTCAACTAGATCTTTGTTTTCCCCTGAACTTTTAGAAATTATACAGATTAACTAAAATTGGAATGCTGTACAATAACTGCATATCGGTGACAGATCTTATTTTGTGGATACTAGGGACTTCGTATTTGTTCTTATACTATTGTGTAATTTATTTTAATTTTGTTACCAAATAATCAAGACAAGGGATCACTTGATAAGCATATCTTACTCATGTAAGAGCATATTCATCTAAAATCTATGGATGTATGTGCTCTCACAAGTTCGTCATACAATTAAATCTATATGATGACATTTGATCATAGTGATCTCTGACATGAAGTCATTTGATCAGATGCTTGCAATTGGTTTTCATGGAACTTAATATTTTATGGAAAACAAATAAATTCTCATTCATTTATAGATATATGTGCTCATGTAATGACGTTAGCGGTTTTCCAGGTGGTAAATGAACAAGCAGATGCTCAATGTCCTGTGGTGGTGGAGATGTCAACACGCTCCAAGCTTAGTTGTTTGAGTTGGAACAAGTACACCAAAAGTCATATAGCCAGTAGTGATTATGAGGGTATTGTGACCGTCTGGGATGTAACCACGCGCCAGGTAGCGTTTCCCCTTGAGCTGGCTTTTATTTATTTATCATGCCAATGAATTACATCTCCGCTTCAGAGCGTAATGGAGTACGAGGAGCATGAGAAACGAGCATGGAGTCTTGATTTTTCACGTACTGAACCTACAATGCTAGTATCTGGAAGCGATGACTGTAAGGTACTCACAGTTCAGATGCTAATGATCTATTGTTTTCTAATCTGTCTGTTGACTTTCACTTGTTTTAAAATCATTTTTTCTAATGGGCTGGTTCGCTTGTACTCTCCATCATATAGCTTATTGATGTGTGTGTGCTAGAGTTCTGTTTTGTGCTTCGTTTTATTTGTTTTTGAGCTTTATCAGTGGCGGATCTAGAAACTTTGGTGGCTGGATCAGACATAGGAATGTCAAAAAAAAAAAAAACCGAAACAAATAACCGACGTGAACCAAAATGGTTTCGACTTATTTGGTTTTCAGGTTAAACAGTTCTGTTTCAGTTATTCTTTTACTATTTCGGTTAAACGAAATAGCAAAATTATACCATAATTTTATATATTTTATCTCTAGATGATTGCTTGATTCTTTGAGCATGTAAACCAATTAGCAATATGATAAACCAGTTTATATTAAAGCTGAAATAGCAAGATATAAATGAGTTCAATAAAAGAATACAAAAGAAAATAGATATTGAGAAGCCTAATATTGAAATGAATTTTACAAAACAGTACACATGGCACTAAAAAGAATTTATTTCTTTTGGTTTTGATGGTAAAGTTGAAATGCGTGGGTTCTGGTCTAAATTGATTGGTAAGAAAATATTAGCTAAATCCACAGAGTTGTTTAAGTTTTGGATGAAATGAAGAGACCCCATTACTTTGTATGTGGTTCTGCCATTGATCTTCATAACATTGCGTGCATGTTTCCCAACTTATTGAACAGGTGAAGATATGGTGTACACGGCAAGAGGCAAGTGTCCTTAACATTGACATGAAAGCAAATATTTGCTCGGTGAAGTATAATCCTGGATCTAGCTTTCATGTTGCGGTAAATTCCTAGCGAGTCTAGAGTATTTTCACCTTCCGTTAGATTATCCAATTTCACAAGACCCCCCACAACCCAACATAAATAGTTGCTCCACTCTTTGGGGTAGAGATCAGGTCTGCGTACATCTTATCTCCTCCAGTGGTGGGACATTTTGGGTTCTTTGGTTTGGTTTTTATTCCAACATAGGTGCATAGATTTGCTTATGGGGGGATGATGTTTTGCACCTTGCAGGTAGGTTCTGCAGATCATCATATTCATTATTACGACTTAAGGAATATAAGCCAACCATTGCATGTTTTCAGTGGGCATCGGAAAGCTGTTTCATATGTAAAATTCTTGTCCAACCATGAGCTTGCTTCTGCATCTACTGACAGCACGTTGCGGTTGTGGGATGTCAAGCAGAGTATCCCGGTAAGCATATAGTTGAGACCTAATTTCACATTTTCTTTTACTCGTGCTTGTCATGTGTCTAAAGTAAGCTTTTTACAAACTAATGAATAAAGTCGTACCATAAAATCTTATACCAACATGAAATATGTTTTTGATTGATGACCGTGTAAAGAATATATTCTTCTACTAAAATGGACCATCCTTTCTCTTGTAATTGCATTTCTTGTAACTTATGTTTTTAAGTATATAATATTCATACACGACAAATAAAACTCAACTATGCGTCTCCCCTTTGATTAAGTTGAATCCTTCACCTCTAGAAAGGCCCTTTGGGATCTTTATTAGAGCATCTTTAACAACTTTTCTATAATTTTCTCTAAAATAGAGAATGAAAAGCCAAAATCTCTAAAAGCTTCTTTTTTCAACTCCAACACAAATTTTCTATTTTAGAGAAGACATCATCACTTATATTATTAAAAAATACATTGCATTTAGTATTCCAATAAACTTTTTAAAGACTATTAAACAATCAATTATGGTATAGGTGGAAAATATTAATATACTCTCCTCATTTAGAGATTTTAGAGGATTCTCTGTATTTAGAGATTTCTCCATATATTTCTATTTTAGAGAATATGATAGCAAAGCTGTTGGAACAATTTAGCAAACAAAAAACTCATTTTTCTCTATTTTAGCAAAGTTGTTGGAGATGCTCTTATCTTTTTATACTTTATGTAATATTTTGCTATGTAAAAACATGTGCAACATTGCTACTTGAAGAAGAACCAGATTATGTGAAATTGTATATTTAAAAGTTAAAGTAAAATAAAATTTGAACCTAGTAATAACAATAATGTTGCTTTCTTATTATACAACAATGGTTTATACTAGTAACATATTTATATTTGTTTCTTCTCAGTATACTGAAATACGGGTAAATTGCATGAAAGTGCAACCTACTATTCTCTGATTTCTTTTTTGTGTAGTTTACTTTCAAAACCTTTCAATTTGGTACGTCATATGTGATGACTCTTGATCAATTTATCTAAGTACATTACATAATACCGGAATGGCATACTAACTAAAATAGTCATTTCTACCTCTTCAATTGGTCTCCTAGCCTTCTCTCTTCTCGTTTTATCAAGATGTCACTGCAAGTGACAGGTTTGCAATTTGTGGAGGGGTGAAAACGTAAAAAAGGAAAGAACTTTCTAAGCCGGTGCCACAAGTACAGGGACCAGTTTTGTAAAAACAAATTCCATCAGCAAGAATTGGTCCCCAACTTGTGGACATGTTAACAATAATTTACAAATCTGGCCCCTGCACTTGCAAGCATGTTTAGAAAGTTTTGTCTTTTATCTTCTCACCTCTCTGCAAATTGCGGACCTGTCACTTGCGGAGGTGAAATGGCTAGGAGACCAATTTAGATGTTAGAAAAATAGCTATATTGGTCAATTTCACTATAGGAATTAGAATGATGTACAATGGATTTTCATGCATTCTCAAATGTACATTGGTACCTTCTAAATGCTACTAGCTGGAGCTATGAAATGGAGGTTTTGAAAGTACGTTACACAAATAGGAATCAGACCAAAGTACGTATGTTGCATTTTAATGCAATTTGGTCTTAAAATACTGACAGCTAGTTCTGCTATTATTTGGATAAATGTTGGTAGTACAATTCTTGTAAATGTGTGCTATTTTGTGATGTAAGTGTGTATATAGCTTTCTGAAACATTTATCTCCAAAGCTCATCACAGAGTAACTGTAGAAATGTAACAGAGTTGCAAGAGGAAAATCATATGTTTCATGTCTTCCTCCTAGTTTTTGAGTCTCGTTTACATTTATCATTACTCATGAAAGTGTCGCTTCAATCAAAACGAACTAATCAACTTGAGCTTAGTAAATTGTTTGAAAAATAATTCTATCCCTATGTGCATCTATCTGTTCATTACTGCATTACTGGACTTGGTCTTCGTTTTTAATTTGTTTTGCTCCTTAACCTTGCAGCTTCGTACTTTTAGAGGACACGTGAATGAGAAGAACTTTGTGGGTCTAACTGTGAATAGCGAATTCATAGCCTGTGGCAGTGAGACTAATGAAGTCTTTGTATACCACAAGGTTAGCTTTAAGAGCAATATTTCACCCCAATGGCTGGCTCTGTGTTCAAATGAGAACCTCAACTTCATTATACATGATTCTCGTCATGATGAATACTTTTCTTTCTTTAGTATTATTATTCATCATGAATAGTTGGTTCCAGTTATCAATGAATTTGAGGTTCTCGTTTGAACCTACCCCCCTTCACGCAAATAGCTAATTTTTAATTTGAAATTAAAGTTATAATCTTTTTTTTTTTTTTTTTTTGTGTTTGTAGGCTATTTCCAGACCTGCAGCATCTCATGGATTTAGTTCTGATGCAAATGAAGGCGAGGAGCCAGGGTCGTACTTCACAAGTGCGGTTTGTTGGAAAAACGACAGTCCGACAATGATAACCGCAAACAGTCGGGGAACTATTAAAGTTCTCGTTCTTGCTGAATAGCAGGTATATATATACACGTGCTTCCATGGAGCAAAAGAAGTTCCTCTTTATGAAAGATTGTCATCCCGGTGGTTTGGTTAATTATATTAGAATCACTTTCAAGCAAATTACATGGTTTCCACTTTAATGTTCCTTAGAAGTAGTTTTTGCTACAAATCTTGAATCAAGTAACGGTGATCAAACTATGGGTAATCGTTGTGTAGATTAGATTGCCTATTTTTGTTCAATTAAATCCCCAATTTATGGTGTTCTAGTCTGGTGTGCATGTTATGGTGAAAAGGTGATATAGATCTCCATCCTTGGGTTAATCCTTACTGAAAATCGGTATTAATGAGATACATCGAAATGGATTGGATCAATTCTTTTTAACGTGCAATTTATATACACCTGACAAAAACTGACACGATACGTTAATCCGACATGAAGTCGACACGAAATAAACGGCTTTGAGTAACAAATTTTAACCCGTTTAAGTAAATGGGTTGACACGACACGACACAAAATTAAACGGGTAAGGTTATGGTTAAACATATCAACTCGAAAATGATCCGACTAATCCTGTTTATACATAATGTGTGTGTTGTAAGGGTTTCTTGCAACATATGAACGATATAATGGTATATCTAAAAATTTTGACATTTTTTGACTAATTTATACAATTTATTTGGATTTTTAATATAATAATGTTAATGGAAAGTGTTCAAACTTGTAAGATTTGAAATTATAAATTTGGATTACTAAACCTCAAAGGGGCAGACCTACCGGTTATACGGCTTTTGGTTGATTGGGAATATAAAGTTTCCTCACCCAATGATTTAGTAATGTATCCTGGGGTGATGGGAGCCACCTAGGGGTTGGAAACCCACCACGGGGATGAGTATTAATCCCAGGGAGCATGTTTTAGCTCGATAAAAATTATATAGGATGTAGTATGGGGCAAACCCAAATGAACCTTATCAGACAAATAAATAAATTGGGTTATTAAATTTTTGTGAACTTTTGATTTTTAATTTTTAACTTTTAATTTTATAAATGTTAAACAGGTTGGGTTAGGGTGAGATTTATGACCCGTTTATTAAACGGGTCGGGTTAGGGTCTAACATAGTTTCAACCCCTTTAACTTTGAACCCGATACGAACTCGACACGACACGGTCAGGAATGAGCACTGAGCAGTGGCGGATCTACAAATGTACGTGACTAGGGTTAAACTTAAGAATGTCAAATAGGACTTCGGAATAATTCATCCGAATCTAGGGTTATACGTAACTACTTATGCTTGATTTCTAATTCAATGACGTTTGTATTGTAACAATTCTATATGTTTCAAAGTTTCAATTCTTATCCCATGTTTGTGAGGTTAAGTTTGGATAGTTAACATAACATAAACACATTAGAACAATAAAAGAATAAACGCTACATACAAAAAGAAAGAACTTAAGGAACTCCGGAGGACTCATGTTAACAGGTAAAAGGATCGTAGTGAAACAAGTAGACCATATATGCTCTGATATATGTAATACCACGTTAAGCAAAAATCAAATTTTAGGATTTTTTTCAGTAATTTTAGGATCATATGTGTATGCCAATCTTTTTCGGCAGAAAATATTTAATGTTGTAAATTTTTGGACATATTCTTATATAATACTTCTCTAGTATTGGTTCTTTTATTTTAGAATATACAAGTTTTACAATATAGTCATAGTTCATCTTTATTAATTTAACTAAGGTGCCTTTTATATGATATTTTCTCGGTAAATATTTATTGGGTTAATTTACTTTACAAGTCAAACATCAACAGTTGACAAGTAGAATTACAACTCTTTTTCGGTAAGTGCTTATCAGCGATGTCATTTTGAAAGGCTAAAATATTCTCCATGATAATAATGTTTGATTTTTATCGATAAACGGCCCGTAAATGAACAGAGAATTTGCTCGTTATCGTTCGTTATTAATAAACAAAAAGAAACAAATTTTTCACCAAACGATTCACTCAACGTTCGATTCATTTTCATCCCTAAGAATGATCAATCAAAAGACCGACTAGCTTCACCTTCAGATCTCAAATCCCAAATTTAACGAAAATTTTGCAATGAATTCAGAACTTTCAGATCCAGAAACAGAGATTAACAAAATAAATCGAGTGATTAAAAGAAGAAAAAGATCGGCAGAATGCATCAGTGAATGAAGAGTTTTCCTCACGGAAAGTTTAATCTCTCCGGTAGGTTCAAAGTGAAGATAAATATACATCATCTGCATCTGCACTACTTCAACTTAAAAACTTAAATTCAATGATTTCTAAAAAAGCAACAATCGGATCGTCGATCTTATTTTCTTTTTGTAATTCTTTTTTGAACAACGGATAACACATGTACATGTGTCGACAAGGTATCCAAGATCCATACAGACACCAGACTAATCCTCGACAACCATGAACTAACCTAAAAACCGACTCATGGTGAATGCATCGCTACATGCTTACCCCATAAATCAACCCAGGTATATTACACAAAACGACAGAGAAAAACGTAATTTAAATGCTGGAAAAAATAAAAATTGTAACCCAGATTTCAAGATGGAACAAAAAGCAAGTATGAACAAATAAAAAATTATTAAGATCATGAAGCCATGGTGATTTCTAGATTGAGATAGATAGATGATTTGCTTCGATATAAGAAAAAATAAATAAATCACAATAATGAGGATTTGGAGAGAAGCAAGAAACCAATATTGTTGTGGCAAAGCTGCAGGGGATTTAACTATTCATATATAGAGAAAATGAAACCCTAAACCCATAGAAAAGAAAACCGTGGGCCTCAACTTTAATAACTAAAAAGGCCAAGAGTGGGGGTTTTTTTTTTCTTTTCTACGGTAGAGGTGGCATCTTGGTTGGTCCGGGACTGTATTTATCGTTTAATTAAAGCATTCAGAATGTAGGTTCTTCTTAAGGTTCTTTTTGAGGTTCTTTTTGGAGTTTTTTTACAAGAACCTTCACTGTGAGACAGAGTTTTTGTAGGAATCGGGAAGATTTTACTTTATCTGCCTTTAGCTTTTCAAGTTGTATGCCAATGTAATTAAAAAGCTAAAAAATTCCATATAAAAATAAATAATTTTATTTATTTAGATATCCTACACAACAAACATCTCCTTCAACTTATTATTCTCAAGGTATTATCATACACATGAACCACATTCAACAAATGATTTATCAAACAAGAAGCAAATATATTAACTAGACTGCTTGACACATTATTGAAACATAGTGAAGATCAAGCTTCTTCCATGTGTTGTCCAAATTGGATCACCTATTGGCTTATATAATAAATGCATGGTGGCTTTTTGGTACTGAATGATGGGTGGAGCTGGGTTTTGAAATTGGCACATCATGAACCAACACGATACATACTCGAGGATAAACGAGGGGATAGAAGGACCACAAGTGGTGTTGCTTTGTTGTTAGTCAGTCCCGCGCTTTCACTCATATCAATGGGTTCGTTTGATGGTTTTTGGAGCACAAATTGTTGTATCAAACTAGCTAGTGTTAAACCCACTGACTGAAGCGCAAGCAAAGCGCCTGGGCATATTCTTCTACCACTACCAAACGGAAGCAATTCAAAATGTTTTCCCTTGACATCAATGTCCTTGTGACTTGTCAAGAATCTTTGAGGTTGGAATTCCAAAGGATTTGGCCAGATGTTTGGATCTCGGTGAATTTTCCAAAGATTTACCATGAGACGAGTGCCTTTTGGGATGTTGTAGCCACCCACAATGCAGTCCTCCATAGACTCATGGGGAACGGAAAGAGGTGCGGCTGGGTATAAACGTAGTGTCTCTTTGATGATGGCATCAAGATAGACCAAGTTTTTCAAGTCTGACTCCTCCACCAGCCTATCCTTTCCAACATGCTCGTCAATTTCATCTTGGACAATTTGTAATGCTTTAGGGTTGTTGAGAAGCAACGATAAAGCCCATGTCAAAGTTAAGGATGTCGTGTCCAAGCCTGCTACAAGGAGTTGCTGCAAAATGGAATTTACACAAATATCTTGGATTATGTTTTATCGTCAACATTTTGAAGAAAATATAGAACATACGTCCCAAAACTATTGTCCAGTTTTGACTTTCTAAAGTCTTTCTTTTGCGACTTTGACCTTAAATAATTTTGTTTTTGTTTATATAATACTTGATGAAAATTATATCAATAAAAATACATTAAAAACACAACTCATTCATATAGTTTTCATCAAGTATTATATAACACAAACAAAAATATTTAAGGTCAAAATCGAAAAAGAAAGACTTTAAAATGTCAAAACTGGACAATAATTTTAGAACGAATGAGATATAAAGCGGTATAGAATTTTCCAAATTAGAGTTTTCTTATTCAAACCAATTAAGGAGGCTCATGGAAAGTGGGAACATTGGTTAATCTAGTCTACCCAATTTATTTCAATTAACTTTTAAGATGCATAATCACAATGCAAATAAGGATTTAACAAAGTTTGACTTACTTGACACGTGGCTTTAATAACTGTATCATGTTCAAAACCATAGAAATCCCTTTCAGAAACACCTTCAAAAATGGATATGAGCCTGTGCATGAAGTCTTGGCTGCTTTCATGTTGCTTTACACACTCTCTTTCTGATTTATGCTCCTTTAATAATCGATCAAAGATGTTGTCAAAATCTTCTGATGTCTTCTTCATAGCTTTGATGCATCCACCCACATCCAAACACCTGAGATACGGTATGAAATCAGACACCACATATGCCCCCATTATGTCAAAGAATTTCCTAACCACCTTTTGAAATTGAATCCCTTCTTCATCGTTAGGGGAAAACCTCTTTCCTGAAATAATCCTAACCATAATGTTTAACATCAAGTTTCCAAACCATTTGTTCATCTCCACCTTAATGACCTTACCTGAATGTTCACTCTCCTCCTTCTGTACCCAAGCATCAAAAATGTCTTTGATGGATGCTCTAAGTTCTGAAACTCGAATATGTCCAAGCATCTCAACTCGTCTTTGAGAAAGAACCTCGAGCATCATTATTTTACGCACTTGTCGCCAGTAATCCCCATATGGAGCAAAAGCAAACAAAGCGTAGTTATAGGCCATCAGTTTCACTGCCTCTGCTTTCGATCGAGTTGCAAAAATCTTGTCGTTCGTAGTAAAACACTCCTTGGCAATCTCCGAGTTACTAGCCACCAAAACGTGGTGAATACCAAGCTTCATGGTGAAGATAGGGCCATATTTATCTGCCATATCACCTAAAACCATGTGAGGTAGCTGAGATCCACCTAGAAGGTGCAGATGTCCAACTATAGGCCATGCGCCCTTTGCTTGAGGCGGTTCTCTTTTTTCCTCACGCTTTGCCATTTTCCCCTTGACGATATAGAATAGGAAAGCTACTATAATAACCCAAAATACGGTTGCTACCATTGTTGAAAATGAGGGATTTAAAAAAGAACTATGTATGTGCATCTGCGTTAGACAGAGGTAGAGTGGTGAATGATGTATATCATCCTTTGTAGATCATACTATTTTCGGTAGCTGAAAAAATTAGTATTATAATATGAAATGAAAGAACTTTATTTAAATTTAATAATAAAACAGACCTTTCTCATGGTTGAGAAATTCTTCAATCCAATCTTGTTATCCACTGAGAAGCTAAAACCTGTACATTGGCAAACAAAATTATCTCATTATTGGTGATATTATTATTTATTTGTTGCTTTTAGATTCTAGCAAGATTTTAAATAAATAAATAAATATGTATGTACATATATTGTTGATGATATTATTGGTTTTTTGTTTTTAATGGAGAAGAAGAGTCGACATTTTCGGTGAGAAACTTTTTAAAAATCGTGGACTTTTTTAATAAAATACAGTTTTATGAATTGCGGCTTAAAAGATAATTGATCTGATATATTTTGTGTTAATGTTCATTCATTTCTCATCCAACCGTTGATAATCACTACTTACATTTTTCACTGAAAGTCAACCCTATATATATATATAGGGAGAATCAGGGCCGATCCTAGGGGTTTTAATGCCCTGGGTGAAAACATTAAATAATGCCCCATTATTTAAAATATAAGATAAAAAGGCTTATTATTTCTAAGATCAACCTTTATTACTATTACGGAATAATAATGTCTTCTTTGCAATGCATATCTTATAATTATATAGTACTATAATATAACATCAAAGTTAAATTGAATTTTAGAGAAGTTGTATATGATAATAGTTATGATCGAACTATTTAATGATCTATTTTATACGAGGTTTGATTTTATAAAATATAGCAAAAGATTTTTGTGGCTCGTTATTGAAATTAGCTAGGTAATTTAAATTGTTTCATGTAAAGTATGATCATACTAAATGTATGACGAAAATAATAATATACTTTTAAATATATCACACGATTAATAATTGTTGAACACGATTTATTTTATTTTATTTAAGATTAATAAGTGTTGCAATGAAAACAAAATAAAAGTTGAAAAAAAAAGAAATTTAAAAATTTTAAATGAATCAGCGAGAAAATTAATAAAATTAAAATAGACAAAAAAAATTAACAAAGGGCTTTAATAGCCTAGTGGTAAAGAGTTGTTTATTTATTCTAGAGATTTTTGGTTCAAACCTTGTTGGCAACAATTATAATTTTTTAATAGTATAAAAAAACATGTTGGGCCTAAAATGATGTCCTATTGGGCTTTGATGCCCTGGGACGTCACCCGCTTCGCCCACCCCTTGGGCCGGGCCTGGGGAGACTCATTTGTGAACAAAAAATGGTATAAACCGTGTGAACCAATCCATACCACACGATTAAACAATCAACGGTTGAGATGGAGACGGTTATGGTGTATTTTGAGTTTTGAATTTTTAAAAATATAACCATCCATATCTTGACCGTCCATTTTTTTTTTTATCAAGGGTTGCTATGGGTTCACACGATTTATATACTTATTTTGGTTCACAAATTGTCCCTGCCTCTCTCTCTCTTTCTTTCTCTCTCTCTCTCTCTCTATATATATATATATATATAGAGAGAGAGAGAGAGAAAAGTAAATGTGAACCACTTTTTCATTGTGCACATGAGGACAGCCGATAGCGCCACGTGACAATCTGAAAAACACGCGACTAAGTTTTATGCATACTGCGACAGATTACATCTAGAGAGGGCCAAAGTTATGGTTCACAAAAGAAAATCCCTCTCTCTATATATGTGTGTGTATATATATATATAGAGAGAGAGAGAGGGGACAAAAAAAATGGTGAAAACTTGGGGGACCAATCTAAGCCTTTGATATGAAAATGGCATGATCGTCATTTGGTAAAAAAAGGTTCAAAGTTCATTCATCATATGAATAATCATATTCATCGGACGAATATTCATATTCACCGGATGAATGTTCATATTCACTTTATTAATATGGTTTAACAAATTTACGATTTAACAAATCAATAAATTAATTCTATAGTAATAAATTTACTTTAAGGGTATTATGGTCCAATGTTACTTTATAGAATGTTACCATTAATCATGTTCCATCAGATAATCTTGATAAATGTTAAACAATTTAAGTATTAAATATGTCTGAATAAATATATGATCAAGATGAATACAAAATATCTTTAAATAAATACAAGATTAAGAGAAATAAATGAAATTAAACTCAATATCATATATAATTTAGAAAATTGAAAGTTTATTATTTTTAAAAAAGTTCTCTATGAAATATCTTTAACGAAAAGTTTATAATTTTTAAAAATATCTTTAAAATCGAAGGTAATATCTTAAAAAAGTTTATTACAATATCGATTATATCAACAAAATGACATATAATTTCAGTATCATATATAATTTTGTATAAATGTTAATGTAAAATAATACGTGATTTTGTACAAATATAAATATAAAATCATATATAAACCTGTGGACCTTCTTTTGAGATCCATACAATTTATGGGAATCCTAAGGTTCATTATAAGCCACATAAACTCACTAATTAGTTGTCATTTTAATCTATATATATGTATATGTATCGGTGAAAGTTCAAATACAAACCACTTTTTCATTGTGAACGTGAGGACAACCCAGAGCGCGACACGTGGCAACAAAATTTCTGACACGCGCTACTTTTCCCGCGACTTAGTGTTATTCAGTCTGAATAACACTGTTATTCAGACTGAATAACACTAAGTCGCGGGATTTTTGGTTACAAGTCGCGCGTGTCACTGAATTTTCGGCGACTTAGTGTTATTCATACTGAATAACGCTTTATTCAGTCTGAATAAAGTATTATTCAGTATGAATAACACTAAGTCGCGAAAATTCAGAGTGACACGTGGTGCGCTCTCGGTTGTCCTCACGTTCACAACCAATAAGTGGTTTGTATTTGAACCCGCCCCTATATAAATCTCTCTCTATATATGTGTGTCTGTGAGGGGCTTCTTTTGAGATCCATACAATTTGTGGGAATTGTGAGGTCCATTATAAGCCACAGAAACTCATTAATTAATTGTCATTTTAATTAATTGAATATTTAAATATGTTCTAAACCATCCTTCACTTTTTAAAAGAAAATTTACTCTCTTTCCTCCCTTTCTATAATAAATTGTGAAATTTTGTTAACCTTTGTGAACAACTTGTTATCATATTTTGAACAACCATTTTGCAGATTATGAACATAAGATGAACAATGTGACATATATATGAATATAGGAGATGTGACCAATGAGCACATTGTGAACACCGTGACACTCATTGTAAATATTGTGACATAAATAAATTTGATAGATAAGACTAATGAGCACGTTGTAAACACCAAGTAAATTAACAACACTAAAACTAAATCTACCATTTATGCGCTTCTTGTGAACATCGTTAAACATGTTGTGAAATACCAATAACATTGAACAACAAATAAATAAATCCCTTTTATTAAAGGGGAAGGAGAAAGATACTACCTACTTTCGTTACTAAACAATTTAAATTTATGTAATGTTATCTTATATCACTGGGCGTGTTAAGGGATCGTTGAACTTGTATTGTAATATAATAGAACTATGTAATTTTTTAAGACAAAACTCACATCAAAGAACCTTTAGCGAACATTGAAGACAAAACTTACTTCCGTTGATGTTTTTTTAAAGGTATCCGAGACTTTGCCTCGACTAATCCCGGCAAGATTGTAAAAGAGGAAAAAAAACTAAAGCTTTAACATCATCCAAGTAATTAGTTTATCTACTCCCTTATATGCAAAATTGTAAATGCATGGATGATGTTAAAGCCTCAGATTCAAAATAGATGTGGGTAAATTACATGGTTGAACCATTATTCAACCTACAACTCTTATATTTGTAAATTATGTGTTTAGTTTTACATTCATTAAATCACGGGAGACACACATATAGGTATGTGAATCCATAAATATTTGCATGGACTAAATATAACGAACATAAAAGGATAAAAATATCCCTGGCTTAACAGAGATGTAGTTTAGGGAGTTAGATGTAGGGACTCATTGATAACCAAAATAAAAGCATAGTGACCATACCCATAATTAACTCGTTTAGGAGACCCAATACAAAATTATTTATATCCACATGGACTAAATTTGTAAGTTCTTTTCATTTTTTTAGAGTGAATCATGGATTTGGTCCTTGTGGTTTACACCTTTATCCATATTGGTCCTAAAATCAAAATAAATACACAAATGAGATCCATGGTTTGCATTTCACAGGATTTTGGTCCCTTCCAACGCTGTTAGGAAAATTATGTTAGTATGAAGGGCGTTTTGTTTTTTTTTAATTTTTTATTAGAAAGTTAAAAACAATTATATTTTATAAATTAAAATATACACATATTATGTGTGTGGGTGTGCAAGCGCGAGTGCACCAACACAAAATCATATAACACACCATCTAGGTCCTCCGTGTGGACCTCCCACATCCACCAGAGATCACCGTTGATGATTATCTCCGGCATTTCTAACCGACTTCTCTTGCCTCCCCGACTTACTTCACCATGTTCAAGGCTTACAAAATTGAAGCTAAAAGGTTCCTAAAATTAAAGACTAAACCCTCCATCACCATTATGTTTTCCATTTAGCGCCACCATCGTAAAACTCCAAACCTCGTACTCCCACATCAAATCACCACCACAGAACTTGAAACCCCAAGCTTCGTAGGTTCCATCACCCACCTCCAGCTCAACCATTCAATTTAATGAATTTGGGCTTTGGGCTCCATCAAGGTATATTTTTCCGTTTGCTAGAAGTTAATAACTTGCCATCTTCAGCCGTAAGTCCACCAAAATTGTAGTGTGGACTGTGGAGATGATGTCAAGATGAATGTCCCTAGGGTGTCGTGGTGTGGCAAAGATTCAGGAAAAGAAGGGGGTAAATAGATTGGGGATGGGAAACATGCAGGGAAGGGCATCAGAACCGACCTTCTTCCCCTGCCCTCACCCCTTCTCTAGCTAGTTGTGGCCTTACAAAGGCTGCATCGGCTGCCTCCTTCCTTTATGTTTATATTTGCAGGTATATTATAAAGAGAGATTTTTTTTTTGTGAACCATAATTTTTGTGTGAACTTCTGAACTTTGCCAAAAAGATGGATTATATGATGAAATTGGTTCATGAAATTGTTTAACATGATAAAATTATATTATATGATTCATTTTTTGTTGAAATTATTACATATTTTGGTGTCTTTTACGAAAAATTAAAAGGTTTCATACATTTGTTCATCAAAAGAAGGACCAAAATCTTGTGAAAATGTAAATCATGAGTCTCATTTTATATATTTATTTTAATTTTGAAACCGTTGTAAATAAAAGATGTAAGCTACATAGACAAAAATCCATAATTTACCCATTCTTATATTATATTTTAATACATACAGCCTTCTAAATAATAATGGTGATTTTGTCTTCACCTAATCGATAACAACTTCGGATTCTCATAATCACCAATTTCAAACTAAAAAATGGACATGTGTTCATATTAATAAAACCATAATAATGCAAACATAATTCAATTAATCATACATATAGTGTAACCATTCGACATGATTATTCATTCAATTAATATTAATTTATAATTCTTAGCATGTCTTCAAATCTGTATAATTTCTTTTACGTCACTGATAATCACTTGAAATCAATCATTTTTATTATAATCTATAAATTTATGTGCTTAGGAAAATAACAGAACAATTTTTTTCTTCATATTATAATAACTAAAATACGTCAAAATACAATTTTGAACTATACCTTCAACTCAACAACTTGTAGACATGTCAGTCAAAACCAACATCAGTTTTCTTGGTGGAATCAAGTTAAAACCACATAATTAAACATGTAAAAAAGTCCAAATTTGTAGCATGATGCACCCCTGACCTATCCGGATCCAAAAAACATAGGCCTAATGAGCTCGAATTCTCCTCTCAACTAGACCTTAAAGCCTAAGAACATTGAAATTTTTGGGGCATGCTAGTAAATTCGAATATATAAGCTAAGTACTTGCCCCATACACCCTAAAAGGTTCGGTTTAAAAACGCCCGATCAGGACCTCCTTCAATTCCAAAAAGTTGGAAAGGCACGAGTGCATGCTAAAAAAAAGACTAGGTCTAATGCATCACTACATTGGACTAGAAAAAACTAAGGGGCGGTTTGGTTCGCAGAATGATTTCTAAAGAAATGCAATCTATCAAATGAATTGGAATCTGGAAGAAATTGGAATAGAATGTTATCAGACTTGACCAAGTGTTTGGTTGACATGAACGGTAGCCGCATGCATTTTTGTCATTTGGAAAATTTTGAATGGAATGGAATTGAATTCCATCACTTCTTGGAATGAATGGTGAAATCCATGGATGAAGGAATTCATGGAATTGAATCCCATTTCATTGGCAACCAAATAACCTAATGGAATTCGGTCAATGGAATTGACTATTCCAATTCTTTCACATTTCGCCGGATTCCGACGAACCAAATGCCGATAAGTGTCTTCAGACCCTTTTCTAATTACACTCAATAAAATCTTTAATTTACTCTTTTTATATTATATTTTAGAACTATCTTCACGAAAATGTATTCAACTTTACCCGTATTCCTATTGTGTGTACCTAACTTTAAAATTTGCTATTGTATGTACTATACTTTCAAAATGTGCTATTGTATGTAATATTGTACTTATTTACTGTTGAAATAGTACATGTAATAGCATGTTTTTTAAAAGTACAGTACATACAATAACACAATTTTTAAAGTATAGTACATGCAATAACATTTTTTGAAAGTATAGTACATACAATAGCACATTTTGAAATTGGATACCCATAATAGGAATAAGGGTAAAGTTGAATACATTTTGGTGAAGATAGTCCTATATTTTAATATGATGAATTTTATCCCCACCCCCTTGTTAGGGGGTGGAAGTTGATGATATGAGTGCATTATGAGATTCGAAAGTGGAACCCAGTATCATTATGTAAGTGACGGAGGTGGGAACAACAATCTCCTTTAATACATATAGTCTTCGTAATAATGGTGGTTTTGTCTTCATCCATAGTGGATAACAACTTCAGATTCTCATACCCATCAATATCATCAACAATTTCAAACTAAAAAATTGGACACGTGTTCATAATAATGCAAACATAATTCAATTAATCATACATATATTGTAACGGGATTCTACATGCTTAGCATGTCTTCAAATGTATTTTATTTTTTTTAATTTTTTTTACGTTATTGATAATCCCTTGATTAGGGGAATAACAGAACAAAATTTATTTTCATATTTTAATAACTAAAACACCTTATAATATAATTTTAAACAATAATTTTAACTCAACACTCTCTAGACATGTCGATCAAAACTAAACTAACATTAGTTTTTTTTGTTGGAATCAAGTTATAACCATAAAATTACAGATCCAAATATGCAACATGATCCAACCCAACCCTGACCCATCCAGATCAGAAGAAATATAGGCCTAAGGAGCTCAAATTCTTCTTTGAACTAGACCTTAAAGCTTAAGAACCGTAGAAATTTTTGGGGCATGCTATTTAATTTGAGTGTATAAGCCAACTACTTACCCCGTACACCCGAAAAGGTTCGGCTTGAAAAAACCCGATTAAGGCCGAAAAAAGCTCAGACCTTCTTCTTTTGCTCACTATAAAAAGTTGGAAAGGCATGGGTCCATGCTCAAAGACTAGGCCTTATGCATTACTACATAGGATTAGAAAAAACCAAGTGATTGAACGCAATTTTTTTTACAGAAGTCGATTTAAACCCTTTTCTGATTGAACTCAATAAAAATTATGTCCTCGAACTGTGTCCTCTCTTAGCCCACTACAGATGCTCAAACCTAGGCCTTTAATCGAATTTGGGCTTTAGGCGTTAAAGTAGGTCTAATAAGCTTATGTAGGTCAATACTTTCGCTTTAAAAGCACATGCCAAGGAGGGCTTCAAAAAAATCGGTAGTCTAGACTTTATTGCCTGAACCCAAGCATGCTTTACCAGGTTTTTTCAAGTCGGGTACAGGCCAAGGTTTCAGACCGGATCTTTTTTTATGTATTTCAATATTCACTAATAATGTTGAAAAGAAATCATTATTTCATCAAATATATTAAAAGATAAAATATGAGCTAAATGAAACCATATTAAATAAGGGGTTGTTATTCTCACCCCTCTCACTCACATAAAAAATACTACACTCACACCATCAACTTTCATCCTTTTGTAATTGAGGATAGAATTCACCTTAAATAAATATAGTAAAATAAATCCTCGTTAGATTGATGAAACTGAAAGAAAAAAAACAGAGGTAAAATTTGGTATTCAATTTGAACAAGATTTATTGAGTTTAAAGAAATATAAAAGGATCGATCTAACGGCTAAAAATCAATAAATGTCGAGGATCTCAAAGATGGATCGGTTACAAAGGGGACAAGTACCTCGGTTCAACCACAACTCCCTCGAACACACCCTACAAAACGTGTGTCCGCATGGTATGAACGCTGCACCCTTCTTCCTTCCCATGCACACGCAGCACACCAGATCCCCCCTACCCAATCCATCATCCTTCTCTTTCTCCTCCTTCCCATCATCATGACCGTCCGTTTCCTCCAACAGCCTCATCAACGATATCCTCAATGGTGTCCCGGGGTCCACCGTTGACTCACGTGGCAGAGTCTCATTGGCCGCTTCGTCATTCGGATTCAAACCGTCAACCGTCGTCGCGGTTGACCGGAAGTTCCGTTCCGCGGCCAATGCGGCGGCCAGATTCATCCGAGGGGAATCGGAATCATGTCTGTTTGTTGGGAAGATGCAATTGGAATTGGGATTGGGATCGGAATTGGAATCTGATGGGATTGGAATGAGGTCTGTTTGTTGTTGATGGACGGAATCGAGTACATCGTTGTCTTCTACAACTCCGGTGCTCATGGTGGAGGGTCCGACTCCGAGGCCCCAGGTGGAGCCGCAACAGACCATGCTCTTTAATCCTAGCCGTTCCTGGAGGGTCTTCCGTCGTCTCAGGGGATCAGAACCGTCCATGGTCCTCTCTCGTAGGATCTCCACGATTGTTCTCGTGCTCCTCACCGTCTCTTCGCTTTCCTGCAAAAACAACGCCATTAGTTCACCGATCCGACTCATGTTTCCCACCACTGACCGAACAATCCCCAATCAAAATCACTCTCTCTTCATGAAATTAACTACTTCAAATGCCACTGAGCTAAAGACCCTTAGACATCTATTAAAAAAGCCAATGGAATTGGTGAAATTGGTGAATGTGAATTAGGAAATCAAGAAAGGTAGGGAAGTCGGAAAACACGCAATTTGATGTTGGTTTATAAATAGAAAAATTGGAAGGGGAGAGAGAGGATTAATCGTACATGGATGGGAGATGAAATCACGTGAGTTTCATCAAGAATTGATAAGGGCGCGCATATCACCACCAGCACCACCTCCACTCCACTCCACCACCACCACCACCTTTGTGATTCAAATTTTGACAGAATTAAAGATGGAAAGTGATAAATGCAAAAAAAGATAAAGAGAGATAGAGAGAGAGAGAGAGAGAGAGAGATGGGGACAAAAGGAGAAGAATGAAGTCAAAAAGAAGGATGGGGGGTGTGACCTCATTGACAGCTCCGTCGGTATCAGATTTTAAATTAACTAATTTTCAAAATCAGCCTCTGTACTCTATCTTAATTTTCCTTTTTTTTCTTTTTAATATGGAACTTACAAATGCTGTCCTAAAGTTATGGTTCCCTAGAACTAAAGGAAAGTCATTTTTATGTTCGTTCAAGGGAAGATTGTATCATATGGAATAAACTTTAACTTAATTTTTGTTTTGAAAAATCAACTTTAGAAATTTCTATTTTAAGGTCTGAAATAATTTTTATTTTATTTATATAAGAGTCTAATTTACTATTTAGTAGGTAAATGACGTGGCAAAATGCATAATATATTAATATCCACACCACATTGATTAGAAAGTAAATTACACTATTGGTCCATGTGAATGCCACTTATTATCAATTCTCATTTATTTTTTAACTAGTTACAGTTTTGATTATAAGGTTGCTATTTTGTTTCTTTTTTGGTCTCTCAAAATAACTCCTGTTAAAAAGGACCATTAAGTCAAACATATTTTGGTCCCTCTATTATTTCTTAAATTTTCAATGAAATAATAAAAATATAGTATATTGTATATGATTTAAGATATATATATAGGGGAAGGTTCAAACAAGAAACATGTCAATTTAAGAATACGTGAGGAGCAATCTCAGCCACTCATCTCGCGGTTACGGTGGACGTGATCACGGAGTATTGACGCGATTCATGGGAGGGTAGAGATTATTAGAGGGGGGTACCGGTCAAAACCGCCTTAGTTGACCGGATAAGTGACTGAGAATGTTTCTCACATTTTCTTAAATTGATAAGTTTCTCATTTGAACCCCCCTCTCTCTCCCTTATAGAGAGAGAGAGAGAGGGAGAGAGAAAGAGGATCAGGTTCAAGGGGAAATGTTATAGAGAAAGTTGTGATGGAAATTGAAGACACAAATTAAAAGGCACAAACAAAGAAGCATGTCACAAGCGGGATAACCCACTTGAAACTCGCCTAATACAATCCCTAAACATTGTACTATGCGACTAGCTAGAGTATGCTAGTGCAATAGGATAAATGATGTATGCAATGCATCGCACTAGACCACTTATTGCTTTTTCTATGAGCATACTGAATCAATATACAAGCAATCGAGGTCCATATAAGTGGAAGGCTATTAGTGAGTACCGGGTTATTTGAAAAAACCAGTGATCTAGAATTGACATACACGACACATCTAGGAATCTTGGAGGGATATTCTGATGTCGGTTGGATAGATCACTCAAGTGATTCTTAATCTATAAATGGGTAGATTTATACTCTTGCAGTGGTCGGTTTTTTAGGTGAGCAAGAAAAAAACATACATTGCTTATTCGAACATGGAAGCCGAATTCTTTGACCTTGCTGCGACAGGCAAAAAGCAGAATGATTTAGAAATCTGTTGACAGATATTTATTTCTGGCCTTGTCCAACTCCTTTGATTCCCACATATTATAAAAATGACGCCGCATTGTCAAAAGTTTACAATGCCGTGTATAATGGGAAGTCGTGACATATAGCTCTCTGACACAATTACGTGAGACAATTAATTGATGATGGTACCGTAAGTATGGTGTACATCAAGTCGCGTGGGAAGTTGGCAAATCTGCTAACAAAGCCTCTAACTAGAGACTTGGTGGAATCAACTACCAGAGACATGTGTCTGAAACAAAACAAAATCAATTAATGATGGGAACCCCCAACTTGTATTTGGTGCTCCTATCTTACAAGTTTAACGAGTAATAAAAAGTCACTTAACTAATAGAAGGTACGATCAACGAATAGACCCATGTGTAATGTAAACGATAGTACGACGTTGTCGAGAATAAGGTTGAGTTAATCTCTTAACTAAGTTTAGAGGAACCTTAGCATCGAAGGTGTTATAGAAATTTGCCTATATGGCTAAGAGGTGGTGTCGTATCAAACGAATAGTTGTGGATCTTCTTCTAAAAGGTCCTGAAAAGGGTTTAGTGCATGGCCATATTTGCACTTAGTGAGAGAGCATGGATATAAGATGGTGCATGTAATTAAGTAAGCTGAAGTGATCTCAAGATTCAAGGTGTAAATCCTTAGGATACCATTGAATTAATCCCTTCTTGCATATTTACCTTGAACATTTAGTGAATCTATTGCAAACGATAAATTTAACTGTATGGTTCTAACTAGTTTAATTCAATGGTGTTTCCGAATTAAACATTTAGCCTTATAATTAAAGCTATCATCTTTATAATAAAGATCAAGTCGTTATTTAATCTGTGAAGAACTAAAGTTTCTTAGTTTTCTGGTTTATCTATTATTAATCTTTAGAGAAAATTTTCAAAAGGATTATATATCCAGTTTTTTGAGCTAACCATATAGTATAATTTTTTTAAAGTTTAATCTAATGGAAGAAATACCAATAAAATATGTACATGTTTGTTGTAATTTAAGCATAGAACCACAAATATCGAAAGTAAGAAGTTTTATTTATGATCGATCATTCAAATTGAATAACATATTATACAAGTTAGATGTACGATTCGGACCAACTTTCGTGGGTTCTCAAGCGATCCACGACTTGAAGAAATCGGAGCAATAAACGCCTATCGCAAATCCCACCACAAGAACAAAAAATTTGTTCAAATCGTTCCTCGATAGTTTCAGCTTCATGTCACCTGAATTAAATGTCTTCTTCTTTAAGGCATTTTCAAAAACATCTTTAGGTTCCTTCTTTTCCTTAACTTTTCCAGTTGAATTTCCATCTTTTTCCTCTACTTTCTTTTGGTTCAGACTAACACCATTTTTCTCATTTTGTTGTATCATTGATGTGGGTTTAGCATCTGTTTCTACACGGGTTTTTTCTTGATGAACTTTTGGCTCGTCGTCTATGGGGTTTCTGGTTGGCATTGGGGCAGAAGCTTTTTTTGAGGGATCTTTTTCGTGTTTCGCAACCGAAGTGATAAGTCTTGGCTGCTTCACGAAGAGTATGCTACCTTCGAACTTAGCGCTGATTTTGTTGATATCGCAATGTTCTGAAACAAGAAATTCTTTCCGAAATCGGGTCCATGTATTTTCATGGAGTCTGCGTTCACCCGTGATGATCAGTGTCCTTGATCTTAGTTGAACTCTCAGTTGTTCCTTTGCAAAACCTGTCGAGTTTTACTTATAAAATCGGTTAGCAAAATGGATTGTACAAGGATCGAAAGGGTTGGCTTCACGTGATACCGGCTTGTTTTTACCGTTGAAAATTCACAACTTAACATTGTGAAAGTAAAAAATCAAAACCTTCAAAGAAAAAAGCGTTGTGAAAGTTACTTTATGAGTGTTTTGCTGTGAATTTTGAAGTGTAAAAATATAGTCTTATGAAAATAGTTTGGTCTTACATTAAAAATTAAACTGATTATAAATTTAGAAGTTACAATTAATACCCTTATGATTAGTCATTTAGTTTACTATTAATCCTCTATTTTTTCATGTTTCATTTTAAATCTTCATCATATTAAGATAAATAATCATATATGAATAAAAATATGTTAAAAAAAATCTTTAATGCTATTTTTTGCCTGGGTCAAAAGATGATGATCAATTAGCCCTCTCCATTATAAGATTTAAAAAGTTTCGTGCAACATTGTGCACGGGTAATTTCTAGTAAGTAATAGTATACTTATATATATAGAGATGAAATATAGGGAAAACCCTTGAAAAATTACGAATCAAATAACTCGTTCAAACCATTTAGATTGAGATGATTCAATGGATAGGATTAGAAATGTGGTTATAACTATATTATTCAAAAAGTACAAATATTTCCCCTAAATTAAAAAAATTAAAAATTAGCGAAATCAACGAAAATTGAAACAAAATTAGTTACATTAGAAAAATAACTCTTTATTAACTATCATTTGACATTCACTTTGATATATTTTTCTATCGGTTTTTATTGGTTGTTTGGTTCTTTCGGGATCTTTACCCTATATTATGTCTGTGTGTGTATGCACGAGCACGTAACTTGCGAACTCAATTCCTCTATATCACAACTGGGGACAAACGAGTGTGCACCACATGTCCCAAACACTCGTAGGATATTCATTCTGAACATTGTAAAACTATTAATGTTCATTATTCATTATTAATACAAAAGTTAGGTTCATGATAAAGATAGAGTTGGGTTCGAACCAAATAACCATTTATGAAAGAAAGTAGAATATAAAAGAGAAACAAGTAGGCACATATACCGGGAAGATAAAGAAGGAGGGTGTTGCATTCATCCTCGGTCACCCACTCGGTTGAGGGTTCGAGTTCTTGATATACAATCGTGCCTTTCGGATCCATATTCGTTTTACAAACAATTTGATTATTGGTAACGTTGGAATAACAAAATAATAGCTAAGAAATGGTCGAATAAATATGCAATATTTAGTTGGATTTTGAGGTTTAAATAGTACCTATACGGTGACAAGTTTTCTTCCAAGATAGATATACCTTCGCTTATATGGTTTCCTTTCATTTTGTTAACTTTATGGTATTTCTGGGTTCCAAATATGCCCCCACGTGCTATACCCATATACATACATACTTTTCATATACATATACATGGCCTTTGTTTGGGAACAAGTAAAATTATACATATACATATACATGGCCTTTGTTTGGGAACAAGCAATGTATTGGTTCACATTATCTTTTTTCCATTCATTGCTTGATTTTAATGTATCAACTAACATACATAATACATTGTTTCATAATGTAAATACTTTTTATATGTTTGTAACAAAAAATATAATTAAAAAGTTTTATATTGTAAACAAATATATTGAGAAACAAACATATTATAAAACAAATATGTTACTTGATGTATTAAGTCGTTCTAACCTTATGAAAAAAGTTATATCAAATAATAGTTCTCACAATTATCATCGTAGAGTTAAGTTCTGGTGAGACCAAGTCTTTTTGGTGAGACCGGTGAGACCAACATATTTTACTCGAAACTTCACATCAAAACATTTGTGAAGGTAAAAAAAATTGAACATTCATCGTTAAAACATACTAAAAAACACTATCGAAAAAAAATTCCAAAAAAAAACTTAAAAAACGAAACCTTCACAGCAGTTTTTTTTGTGAAGGTTCGCATTATATATATGTAACCTTCATAGAACTAGAGCTGTGAAGGTTTCGTTTTTTAGCTTGTTTTTGATATTTTTTTTGCACCGAAAGTGAATTTTAGGTCTGCGTATTCGAGTTTTATGTACATTCACGGTGTTTTTTTGTGAAGTTACATACGTTAGGTATTGGTCTCACGCGGTCTCACGATAACAGCTTGGTCTCACCTGATCCTAAATCTATCATAGTATATATGAATTGAATACGAATAGGAACCGGTGATATTTTTAAGAACCCAATAATCAATCTCAATATATTACAACAAAATTGAGTTTATAAGACGTTTAAAATAAATAAGCATACTAATAGAATGTTTTATAGTACCAAACAAAAAAAAACATAGTATTACAATAAGTTTTCGGATGATTTTGGGCCTTATAACAATTTTTTTGGGAATTTTCAAAATAAAATTTCCTTTTTAGGCCTTATAATGTTTATTAATTTAAGACGTCTTATACCATTCAACCTTATGATCTAAGGTGATTAAAATAACAATTTTTAATTGACGATAATTGTTTATTTTTTTGTATATCTTCCCTAATTATTCCCCATGTTCTTCTTCCCCACCTTCTTGGTAACCCAAATGAAAATGCACCCAACATCATTCTGAAAAAGAGATATTCCAAAATCCATCACCAATGTAGACATGGCAACCACCTATTAGAAAAACTTGTTATCCTTAAAAACGCATGGGTGACTTCGGCTCCTGTTAGGGCGTTTAAAAAATTGTTAGGCCATTTAATCGAGCAAATTCCCTATACCATTCATGTCCACCAATTAGATAAATACACATCATCGGAGAGAGAATATGAAAGCAGATAAAATTAATTTAAAATATATATAAAATTGATTTGTCATTATCTCATTGGGTGGATAGGGATAAAACAGGAGAATTTGGTACAGAAGATTTCTATCCCATTTAATCATGTGCGATCAAGTTAAATTGGTAACGCTCAGATCTTATCTGAAAATAGTCACATATTTTTGTTTATTTTGATTTATGACTAAAGCAACAGCCAAAATACGTGTGCATTAGTTTTCATATTTTAATTTACAATCCAATTAAAAAAAACATTCAAAACAGTGGGTGCATTTGGTAGTAGAAAACTGTTTTTATTTAACTATATAAAGACGCTTTCAGAAATGCGGTTGAGCTTTTCATTAATTTTCAGTTTTCTATGAAAATTTTAGAAAACGCGTTTGGTTGAAAATGTGGAGCTTTCATTTTAGAAAATTAGAAAACACTTTTATGAAATTTTGAAAAACTACTAAAATAAGTTTTCTAGTTTACATAGAAGTTAGAAAACAAGTTTTTTTTTTCTTGCAAAACTTTAAAAAATTGAATGAATCTAAACTTTAAAACAAGTTTTCTAGTTTTCTAGTTTTTTCTTTTTTTTTTCACACTGTAAATTGGCAAAATTCTGAAATTTTAAAAACTAAAGTTTTTTATTTTCTCATTTCTCAATTTTCCACACACCTTAAATTGGCAAAATTCTAAAATCCGTTAAAATCAAAATCCAAATTTCCAAATCACTCTTTGATTGTTCATAGTTTTTCTAGAACTCCAACAATTGTTGGTTGACTTCTTTAACTTTGTTTCATCTTGAAACAATTTTAACTTTGGAAATAAATGTTATTTTTTTTAAATTCGGTAAAATGATTTCAATAAGATTAAAGTGGTTGAGATTTCATTTAGAGACCCACAATCGAGGCACAAACAGGTCTGACTTCAGAAGGGAATAACTTCTTCTCCGGGCATCCGTTTTGGGCGATCTACCTGTCGAATCGAAGCTTGAGACAGAGAGCACGCCGTGGTTAGGCCCGTAGGCCTAACCCACTTTTCGACCCCCAAAACGCTGTTTTTCATGACTTTTTTTTGGATGTTTTAGTGTTTTTATCGTTTTTGGGCCTTTGTGTTCGGCCCATTGCGTTTGGCAGGCCCAGTTCGTTTTCATCTTTCTATTTTATGTTTCAGTTGAATAATGTGAATGAACAGATTTGAAAGCAAGAACTTTCGGTTCCCCTTCCAACTTTTGAGTTCTCGAGAGAACTTGAATTTTGAAGCCTAAAGTTTGTTTTTTTCGTCGAATCAACAAGCTTTAGAAAGCAGCGTGTATATATAAATAAAATCACACATTTGAAACCATCAAGAATCTGTTAGCGTCATACCAAGCAGACTCTTTGTACTCTATTCTGTTACACAAATGGCCGCCGTTTCCCTGGTCACTCAATTTCCGACGAATTCGATCACTCCATATCCGAAACCGACATCCAAATCCTCTATCCTTTCGGTTAATTCCACGAGCTTTCCGGTCAAAAACTCTGCCAAATTGAAGCTTCGTTTCAATTTCACTTTGCGTGCTGCCGATGAAGTGGAGTGGGAATCCGAGGAGGAGACGATGCCGTTGGAGGAGCTTTTATCGTTGAAGAAGCAGTTGGTTTGTATGTTTTACTGCACCAACTTCGGGTTGGGGGCAGCCAGCGAAACTCGGGCGGAGATTATGGAACTGATCATGCAGCTCGAGTCCATGAATCCAACTCCGGAACCGACTAAGGCTCTGCCTCTTCTCAATGGCAAATGGATTTTGGCGTAAGTTATTCTATTTCATCTTGTTGAACTTGATTTAGTAGTATTAAAGTGAGTTGATTAAATTGTTTATAGAATCAATCAATTCGAACCTATTTCCAATATAAATTTCTTTCTTCGGTTTGTAATATATTGTGTTGTTTTATAACATAAAAACACGTTCTGTCTCGAAATGTTATAATAAATATATATGATGTTTTTAGGCATCGTAACAAGTTTTTTAAAATATTGTTCAATAAAACGTTCCTTTAATTATTTTATAGGAAACATTTGAATGAGAGTCCTATAAAAAGATGGACTCATAAGAATTGTGTAACTAATATGACATTTTATTCTAAAAATGTTCTCTAAAAAACTTGTTATGATCCTTAAAAGTGCTAGATAAAATCATTGTAACATTTTTAGATAAAACGATTTTTTGTTTGATCCTGTAAACTTGAATAGCATATAATACTATATTAAAATGCATATTTATTTCAGAGGTATTGTAAACTCAAATTTTATTATAGTCATGAAATTTAACTTAATTTCCCAAAGAAAACTTGATAAGAATGCTTGCAACTTATCATCATTCTATTTGAAAATAATTAGTAGCATCCATGAGATTTGAATAGAGATCTCGTTTTCTTGCTTTCGTGGTTCATGAATGACTTCGTTTGTACGATTTTGGTTTAAATATTATCTTTTATTGTTCCAACAATCAATTATTTTTTTAATCACAAAACTAGACTTTATTACGCCTATCAAGAACCTAGAAAAAAAAAGACCAAATGGATTCCCTTAATTAGAGAATGTTTGGGATTGTGTTTCAAAAGTGTGGTTATTGACTCATTGACTTTTTAAAAAGCCAATAAATTAAAAATAATGTTTGGTAACTTGAAAAACACTTTTCAAAATAGTTTTTTGAAATAAAGGAAAAAGTTGTTTTTGAAAACTAAGGGGGCGTTTGGTCCATTTCAGGGAATGGGAATGAAAATGAAAATGGGAATGCAGGAGAATGGGAATAGGAATGAGCATTGCATTGATGCTGTTTGGTTAACCCACTATAATCAATGAAAAATTGCTTCATATTGAAAAAATATGTTTTTCCATCTTGAAAATACAAAAGATATTTCATTTAACATCCATAGATGGAACAATGGATGGAAAAAAGAACCAAGTAGAAATAAAGATTTCATTCCCCCCAATTTGGTCAGGAATGGAAATTAATGGATCTGCAGGAATGATTCCATTATATAATATCAAACCAAACAGCAGTTTTCATTATCATTCCCATTCCTGACTGCTCAATACCCCCAACCAAACGTCCCCGTATAGTTTGTCTTTTTTATTTGGCTTTTGCCTTCTCCCTCTCCCATGAACCCACTTTTTAACCCAAACATTTTTTTTAATTTATTGATGAATTGACTTTTATCACCAAAATCTAATCCAAACATTTTTTTTAAACTCTTTTTACCACCATCACAAATCAATAAACACTTTTAGCCAAAAGTACTCTTGGGGTCCAAAAAGCAATCCCAAACACCCTCTAGCTTTTAGACTTCCTTAAAACTTACTCACCAAGTATACATCCTCGATTTTTTTTAAATCTCTCAAATCTCAATCATATTTTTGAAAACAACCAAATAAAATTTCATGTAATCAAGAAGGTGCCAAATGGATTCCCTTAATTATCTTCTACTTCTAATAAATAATTTTGGGTGAGATTTTTCTCTAAAGCTAATAAAAGAACATGGATTATAAGTGAACATAAAATGTACATAGGCAGAAGCTGAGTTGTTTGAATATCATTGTCTTTATTCATATGAATGAGAATACAATTGTGAACATGATGTTATTACTTGTGCTATTGCAGCTATACATCCTTAAGTTTGTATCCTTTGATATCAAGTGCAGCACTCCCTTTCGTGAATGTCGAAGAGATATCACAGACCATCGATTCTGAAAATTTCACTGTCCAAAATTGTCTCGCTTTTTCTGGACTTGGATACAACACTGCATTCACTGCAAATGCAAGATTTGAAGTCCGAAGTCCTAAGCGTGTCCAGGTATACCCTATTATGTTTCTCTCTTCTTGGTACAATACCAATACCGTTAGGATTTGTGGAACCCTTTTCAATATCACTTTAAACGAACTCTTACAAAAAAGGTGAAATCCTAAAGGATTGATAGTCCGCGGCCTAGCCAATGTGGGACCCTTAACACTCCCCTCCTAGATGTGTAGAGAGATGAGAGGTTCGCACAAACAAATTTGAAGGTCTATATCAGGCAGATGTCACTATAACAAATTTGGCCTTATAGGATGCCTGGAATGTTTCATCGTCCTAATAGCATACTTTATAGAACTTAAGTTTATAGGGCTAAACTCTAAAACGTCCTATCTAAAAACATTACAATAGGTTTTATAGGATGCTTTAGGCGTTCCAATAAGTTCATAAGGTGCTTTAGAAAATAAGGGTGTCCTATTAATTATTTTATAGAACACGTTTGAGAAATGTTATATAAATCCATCTATACCCGTATTTAAGGACACTTTTTCAAATAGTATCATATAAATTAAATAGATAATATGACATTTTTTTTAAAAGCGACCTAAAAGCTCATTAAAATGCCGAAAATTGTGCTACAAACCAATTGTAACACTGTTAGATAGGACATTTTGGGTTAATTGCTAAAAACTTTGGTCCTATAAAGTTTTTTATTGGGACTCTTAATTAGACATTTTAGGTGTCGTATATATGTGTAAGCATTCCAACAAACACTACAAGAAAGTGGTTGATTATCCACACCTTTTTAAGTATGGAAAACTATAATAAAGCGTACATATATTTGGCGTTACAATTTTTTTATCAAATCTCTACATTTGAAAGTGTGAAAATTATAGTAAAAATCACATTTATTAGTGTTGACAAATTATCTAAATTTTCACATTTTTAAGCATGCAAAATTTGAAAAATAAATCTAACGTCACAAAAGTCCACGCTTTAAAGTGTGAACTTTTCTAATTACAAAAATTACACATTTAAAAATTAAAAGCGTGGAATTTTGAAATCAAATGTACACATTTATAAATGTGGAGTTTTTTCTATTTCTGACAATCTCTATATAAAAGTTCTTTCTATTTCTAACAATCTCTATGTAAAAAACTATTTGTCACACAAATATTTTCCACGCTTTTTATGAAGCATGGATAAATGACATTTTTTTTGTAGTGAAATATGTTCCCATGTACAACATCTAAGGCATTCACTAAATTAAGAGTTGGATGGGAGGGTTTTATTTGAAGTCCAAATTGGTGGATTTCTTCTTAAGGATGGTGAGTAATTATATGATTTCTATTATATACAGATCAAGTTTGATGAAGGGATCATTGGGACACCACAATTAACGAACTACATTGAGTTACCAGAACATGTTGAAGTTTTAGGGCAAAATCTTGACCTTACACCCTTTAAAGACTTGATCACATCGGTTCGAGATACAACTTTGAATGTTGCACATATCATTTCGAATCAACCGCCATTGAAATTTTCCATGTCAGAGACTAATGTGGAATCGTGGTTGCTAACAACTTACTTGGACGGAGAACTTAGGATCTCGAGGGGAGATGGTGGTAGCGTCTTCGTTCTCTTAAAGGACGGTTCGTGTAACAACCCTTGTTTAAGTTATAATTTATAATTGTTTGTTAATGGGCTAAACTTCAATAGTGGAAATTTCAGATGGGCCTCTAAGGAATAAAAGCCCAATATAGGAGTTAGGGCTTCCTTTCTTATTTGGGGTAGAAATCATTTGTTGGATGAATAAACATATGGGAGGGAAATGAAGATAATAGTTTGAAGAAAAGCTTAGAGGAGAAGAATTTGATGAGATTGGAGTTGGGAAGTTGAGCAATGTGAATCAAGAAGACAATATGGAGGTATGAGTTCTATTCATCTTCTTCCTTGTAGTTGCATTGGGATTTGGGGCATCCTCTTCAATGGATGAACTCCAATCATCCCTTAGATTATGAAATTTAAACCCATTGATGAATTGAGGATGTAAAGATTGATTTTATCTCCTAGTTACTTTGTCAATGAATTTTCCCTCTTTGGATTTTGGGTTTGTTAACCAATTAGAAATTTGGGGGTTTTGTAAGTAATTGGGGTTTTGGGGTAAAAACCCATTTATAGGTTTATGGAGTTATGATAGATTATTGAATAATTGTGATCATCTATCCTTAAGGTTTGGCAAATAAATGATGTTATTCCAAATGAGATTGATTGGGTTTTGATTTGTGGTTTAATGGGATCAAATGAGAGTTTAAAACCTTGAGAAAACTAAGGAAATGGAGAAAAGCTGAAAATCACGTTTTGGGGAGAGCTGCAGCAACCGCGGGTTCCGCGCGGGTCTGGAGCCGCGGGATGACCCGCGGATACCGCTGTTTCAGCATCACAAATTTTGTGATTTTCTCCATTTCGCGCCGGACTCGAGTTTCAGCTTAGGGGTTCACCTTAGGGAGTTAATAGAAGAATATTAGAGGTATTTTGAGAAGTTTTAACATTTCAAACGTACGTTTAATTCAGGTTTCGGTTTGGGCTAATTAAGCGGTTATAAGGTTTAGCGAGTTGTCGCAAGCGAGGTGAGTTCCCTACCCTTAAATCTTTTTAAATGATGATGTCTAAATGCTTTGAAACATGTTTCACTCTCAAATGCTTATACAAATGTTAATAAATTGACTTATGGATTATGGTGAGGTTAAATGCTTGTATGTTTAAAATGTTTAAGTTTTCAAGTGAGTTCTCCTTCACTACTTACTGGTTTGGAAATGTTTATATGGACTTAAACTTGCTTTTGAAACATGAAATGATTTAATGCTTTTGCCAATGTGTTGTGGAATGCTTGAAATGACGGATTACATGTTTAAATGATTACGTTTTGAGAGAGAGCCTTCAAGGTAGAGTACCTTGAGGTCGTATGACCTCTTGGGAAGGTAAATGGATGTCTAGATCATGGAGGAGTGTATATGATCTAGGGGTGCTCCTTTTGGAGTGGGTTAAATGTGGCTCCTTCGGGAGTGGAAAATGTTTTCATCGCGAAGGGAAGGCGATGGGGGGGAAATGTCCTACCTTGAATGGCAATCTCTAAAGTAAAGTTAGAGGTCATGAGCTCATACCTTATTGTCTTATGGTTGAATTGTCAAAAGAATGCTTGAACGCACAAGTGAATTTACTATGTGATATACTCTGAAAATGTTGATTCTTTCTTGTGTTTAACTTTTATAAAGTGTTAACGGTTTCCAAATGTTCTCAAGGGAATTCACTAGACCATTCGGTCTAACCCACTATCTTTTCAACTTAAAAACATTTTCAGGCATGTGTCTTGTAAAGGAAGAACTAATGCAAAGTGAGAGGATGTCGGGCGATGTCCGTGTTTCCGCAATAGCTCAGTTTCCGTTAAATTCTCAGCTGCAATAGATTAGCTTCCGCATTGAATGTAGGATGACCATGTGTTTGAATTGAGGTAGCAAGTGATTGTTAAGGATTTACTTGTAAAAAGCCAGTTTGGGCTTGGATTACAGTTTGATCTATCAACAAAAGTTGCTAAAGTTTGCCTATTGTTCTTAGTTCTTTAATTTATGTTTTGGGCCGTTACAAATGGTATCAGAGCCATAGTTTAAGGGATTTAGGTGTCACTACGAACCTAGACTTAAACTGTTGACTAGAAGTCAGCTGAGAATTTGGAAACTTTAGGGTGGATCAACCATGTCGGTAGCAATAGAATGGTGAGGACTATCAAGTGCGATAAATTTGTGATTACACCTGGCCAGTGTAATTGTGAATTCATTGTACGTATGTGTGCTCACCTAGCTAAGTTGAATGTCGATAGACCTCTGTATAGAAAAGTCTAATCTAGAATTGATTGAAATAGGGTAAAGTCGTATAGAATTGTTTTGACACTATTACGATTATTGTTATTCCTTCAAGAGAAAGCGTGTGACTTCTTACTCATATTCGAATATGTTGAGTCTAATCAGGGAAAAGTAATTGGTTAAGAGTAACTCCTAAACCTTATGAGTCTTCCATTTGAATCGCATTATGATGATCAACTAGGAATCATGAAATTTGTAAATTATGATGGTCTTGGTAAGAAGGAACTTTTTGGAGAAGGAAGCATCATGGTAAGTAAGGCTAAGTGGGTTGGTAATAAGAAACCTTAAGAATTATTGGTCTATGCGAACAACCCATCGAAGTCGGAAAACGTAGGGATCATGTAGAGAGACTTTCGAGTATATTGGTTAAGGCAAGAGCTTAAACTAACTTAGTGTATGAACGGTCCAACCATTGTTGTAGTGATAGGGCTTTAATTGTAGGATTGCAAGAAGTTCGAGGGATGACCTAAATAGAGCGAGTAGCCTTCGCCAAGATTCGAAATTCATGCATTATGTTTTGTTCTAAAAACCCAATTGCGAATTTGTGTTCCTTGAAACGATTACTTACGAATTTCATTTCTACCTTAAACGGTTGCGAAATCCTGTTTATTTTGAAAAATAATGTATTCAAAACAAAGGAGTTGCCATCCATATTTTATCTATAGCATGCAATAATCGGGCGTTATTATTGGTAATCGTTGCTAGAACTTTATATAAGAGTCTATACGTCAAGGTAGTGAATCTAGTGATTACTGGATCACTCGGGAAAGATTTACTCGTTGTTGTCGGTTCAGGAGTTTACCTATGACCTAAGAGATGCTTCTTTGAGAGAGAGATTTATTTTTATTTTATTCTTTTTGTCACAAAGTAAAGAATTGGCAAGAGATTTCTACCATATACGGATAGTCTTGTGTCGTTTTAAAACTTTTAAAACAAAGTCACGAGGGACCAATCCTCAGGTCGTTGAGATTTTCTATGAAGATATTATGGTGTTGAGTTACGTACACCTAACCGTGCATCGTAACGTGTTATTAAAGGCATTAGTTTTCAAACTTGTAAAAAAAAAAAAAAAAAAAAAAAAAATGATTTATACTCATCCATACCCATGCATGAAGGCTATAAACTCGCTAGGTCAAGAGATTCTTTTTATCAAAGTTTATGATGATATTGTAAAGGTAGGAAGATATCGATCCAAGCGTGAATGGTCAACCCTTAGCCTTAATGTTTCGATGGTGGAAAGTAGTGATTAATTAGAGCATCAATCTTTGTCGGTAGTGATAGTTGTGATAATGTGATTCATACTCTAAGTTGGTATTTGACTTATGTTTGCTATATGGCGTTGATGAATGAAGTATTTGCCTAAAGTGAAAATCATACCATTGGTAGTAGTACATTATTATGGTTATGTGACTAGTAGACGAGGTGTATGTAATGACAAACTAGAAACTTAGCGGTGACCTGGCGACTGACTTGGTATTAATTGAGTTGTGCGACTGCTTAGTGAAATATTGATGAACATCGAACTGTTTTATAGCATATGAGAATAGAAGAGCACTGTATTTGGAAGAGACCCCGTTGAGGCATCGTCGCGTTATTAAAGTGAGTGGAGTTAGTACCGTTAGAATGATTAGTTAGTAAATTGTTTAAGTGCTATTAAAGGATAAGAAGACGCTTGAGAGGTCTAGAAATGATGTAGACCGCGTTAGGGTATGTCCCAAAAGTTTAGATTGTTAATTTATGGAATTGACTCCTCGAGAAGTAGCACCTCACTGAAATGTAGTGTTTATACGACTGAAGTTAGTACGTATAACCTTTATGTTTGTAAGGGAGTGTTCCTTATTATGCAAGATTTATCGAATCGACCTCGAGTAAAGTGAGAGGGTCTTCTAGAAGGAAAGTGTTGTTCGGGTAAGATTCGTCGGACCAGTATGAGCGCCCGTTTAAAGTCAGAAAAGAGTAAATCGTAAGATAGACCTACTGAGTATTTGCTTTTTGCATTGGTTAAGGGCAGTTGAAGTAAGACAATACTGTTAATGGTATAAGACGTTGGTGAAAGCCCCTGTCCTTTAGGTAATGTTATGATGTATCGATTAGGCGCGTATGTTATTTTGCATCATTGACCGACCTATTTATGCAAGTCTTCCAGGGGTACTTTGTTTGGAGGTACGAGTAATAGACTAGTGGTGATGATACTAGTAAGTCGAGATCAAAGGTTCTAGTAAGAAATCGTGAATACCTAGAAGAAACGTGTATGTGTTATGAGCATAGTTAGTTGTTGACCAAATTATTTCTTCTTCGAATAACGGTAAGGATGAGTTGAGTTTTGGCTCAAAGCTTTTTGAGTAAGTTAAAGTTATAGAAAGTCTAGAAGCGTCCTTTGTCGCGTGAAGAAACCACCTTGGAAGAGTCCACTCTTGAAAGAGAAATCAGTAATGAGGAATAGTTCAATCAAAAGTTTTCTATAACCTTGGGTTATGTGTCCCCTTTAAGGATGAGCGTGGATAGATCTTGTCAAAATAAGATGAATGCCCTAGCGAGGTAACTAGTGGGATAAGAAAATGAAATTGTGCGTTTGAGTAAGGCCATTCCGTTGCCTAGTGTGATAGTCGTAATGTCTCATATTGATAGGTGTGATGCCTTGCTCTGTTGGAGGTTTTGCGAAAAGGAACAAGGCATTATAGGGAATACTATATAATTGTTTAAGTCACCTTCGCTAAGAAACTTCGAAAATGCAGTGGTAGTGAGTGTCACAATAGGTGTTCTGAGAAAGTGTACCTTATGACAGATTAAACTTGTAGATTAAGGTTGGAATGTTGAAAAGCTGATTATGATTCCAGCTTTGGCAGTGTTCGAACCCCTTGTTAAGGAGAAGGTAATTAATGAAATCGTTAGAAGGTCAGGACTTATGATGCTGAATAGAGCGAGGTTGTGCAATTGACCTCAGCCTTAAGCTTTTGAGGATTTATGTAGAAACATGTTTTATGTTTTGTGGTGAATCTGCAATTCAGTTCGAATCGGATGGACGACTGATAGTTTCCGAGCGGTATCTATACATTCCTTAAGTTTTGTAATCCTTGATATCAAGTGCAGCACTTCCCTTTCGTGAATGTCAAGAGATATCACAGACCATCGATCTGAAAATTTCACTGTCCAAAAATTGACTCGTTTTTTCTGGACCCCCACTTGATACAAACTGCATCACGCAATGCAAGATTTGAAGTCCGAAGTCCTAAGCTTCCCAGTTAGCCCTATTAAGTTCCCTCTTCTTGTACAATACAAATACCGTTTGGATTTTGTGGAACCCTTTCATATCACTTTAAACGAACTCTATACAAAAAAGGTGAAATCCTTAGGATTGATAGTCCCGGCCTAGCCAATGTTGGACCCTTAACACTCCCCCCTATATGTTAGAGAGATGAAGGTTCGCTCAAACAAATTTGAAGGTCTATATCAGGCAGATTTCACTATAACAAATTTTGGCCTATATGATGGCTGAATGTTTCATCGTCCTAATAGCATACTTTATAGAACCGTAAGTTTATAGCAAACTCTAAAACGCCTATCTAAAACATTACAATAGGTTATATAGGATGCTTTGGCGTTCCAATAAGTTCATAAGGTGCTTTAGAAAATAGGGGTCCTATATAATATTTTATAGAAAAACACGTTTGAGAAATTTATATAAATCCATCTAATCCCCGAAATTAAGGTCACCTTTTTCAATAGTATCATATCAATTAAATAGATAATATGATAATCCAATTTTTTTAAAAGCGACCAAGAAAGCTCATTAAAATCCGAAAATTGTGCTACAACAAACCAATTGTACACTGTAGATAAGACATTTTGGGTTACATGTCTAAAAACATTGTCCTATAAAGTTTTTTTTATTGGGATAACAACTTTGAATGTATGCACATATCATTATCGAATCAACCGCCATTGAAATTTTCCATGTCAGAGACTAATGTGGAATCGTGGTTGCTAACAACTTACTTGGACGGAGAACTTAGATCTCGAGGGGAGATGGTGGTAGCGTCATTCGTTCCCTTAAAGGACGGTTCGTGTAACAACCCTTGTTTAAGTTATAATTTATAATTGTTTGTTAAATGGGCTAAACTTCAATAGTGGAAATTTCAGATGGGCCTCTAAGGAATTTAAAAGCCCAATATAGGAGTTAGGGCTTCCTTTCTTATTGGGGTAGAAATCATTTGTTTGGATGAAAAACATATGGGAGGGAAATGAAGATAAAAGTTTGAAGAAAAGTTTAAGTAGAAGAATTTGATGAGATTGGAGTTGGGAAGTTGAGCAATGTGAAATCAAGAAGACAATATGGAGGTATGATTCTTTTTCATCTTCTTCCTTGTAGTTGCATTGGGATTTGGGGCAATCCTCTTCAATGGATGAGACTCCAATCATCCCTTAGATTATGAAATTTAAACCCATTGTATGAATTGAGGATGTAAAGATTGATTTTATCTCCTAGTTACTTTGTCAATGAATTTTCCCTCTTTGGATTTTGGGTTTGTTAACCAATTTAGAAATTTGGGGGTTTTGTAAGTAATTGGGGTTTTGGGGTAAAAACCCATTTATAGGTTTATGGAGTTTATGATAGATTATTGAATAATTGTGATCATCTATCCTTAAGGTTTGGCAAATAAATGATGTTATTCCAAATGAGATTGATTGGGTTTGATTTGTGGTTTAATGGGATCAAATGAGAGTTTAAAACCTTGAGAAAACTAAGGAAATGGAGAAAAGCTGAAAATCACGTTTTGGGGAGAGCTGCAGCAACCGCGGGTTCCGCGCGGGTCTGGAGCCGCGGATGACCCGCGGATACCGCTGTTTCAGCATCACAAATTTTGTGATTTTCCTCCCATTTTCCGCGCCGGACTCGAGTTTCAGCTTAGGGGTTCACCTTAGGGAGTTAATAGAAGAATATTAGAGGTATTTTGAGAAGTTTTAACATTTCAAACGTACGTTTAATTCAGGTTTCGGTTTGGGCTAATTAAGCGGTTATAAGGTTTAGCGAGTTGTCGCAAAGCGAGGTGAGTTCCCTACCCTTAAATCTTTTAAATGATGATGTCTAAATGCTTTGAAACATGTTTCACTCTCAAATGCTTATACAAATGTTAATAAATTGACTTATGGATTATGGTGAGGTTAAATGCTTGTATGTTTAAAATGTTTAAGTTTTCAAGTGAGTTCTCCTTCACTACTTACTGGTTTGGAAATGTTTATATGGACTTAAACTTGCTTTTGAAACATGAAATGATTTAATGCTTTTGCCAATGTGTTGTGGAATGCTTGAAATGACGGATTACATGTTTAAATGATTACGTTTTGAGAGAGAGCCTTCAAGGTAGAGTACCTTGAGGTCGTATGACCTCTTGGGAAGGTAAATGGATGTCTAGATCATGGAGGAGTGTATATGATCTAGGGGTGCTCCTTTTGGAGTGGGTTAAATGTGGCTCCTTCGGGAGTGGAAAATGTTTTCATCGCGAAGGGAAGGCGATGGGGGGGAAATGTCCTACCTTGAATGGCAATCTCTAAAGTAAAGTTAGAGGTCATGAGCTCATACCTTATTGTCTTATGGTTGAATTGTCAAAAGAATGCTTGAACGCACAAGTGAATTTACTATGTGATATACCTCTGAAAATGTTGATTCTTTCTTGTGTTTAACTTTTATAAAGTGTTAACGGTTTCCAAATGTTCTCAAGGGAATTCACTAGACCATTCGGTCTAACCCACTATCTTTTCAACTTAAAAACATTTTCAGGCATGTGTCTTGTAAAGGAAGAACTAATGCAAAGTGAGAGGATGTCGGGCGATGTCCGTGTTTCCGCAATAGCTCAGTTTCCGTTAAATTCTCAGCTGCAATAGATTAGCTTCCGCATTGAATGTAGGATGACCATGTGTTTTGAATTGAGGTAGCAAGTGATTGTTAAGGATTTACTTGTAAAAAGCCAGTTTGGGCTTGGATTACAGTTTGATCTATCAACAAAAGTTGCTAAAGTTTGCCTATTGTTCTTAGTTCTTTAATTTATGTTTTGGGCCGTTACAAATGGTATCAGAGCCATAGTTTAAGGGATTTAGGTGTCACTACGAACCTAGACTTAAACTGTTGACTAGAAGTCAGCTGAGAATTTGGAAACTTTAGGGTGGATCAACCATGTCGGTAGCAATAGAATGGTGAGGACTATCAAGTGCGATAAATTTGTGATTACACCTGGCCAGTGTAATTGTGAATTCATTGTACGTATGTGTGCTCACCTAGCTAAGTTGAATGTCGATAGACCTCTGTATAGAAAAGCCCTAATCTAGAATTGATTGAAATAGGGTAAAGTCGTATAGAATTGTTTTGACACTATTACGATTATTGTTATTCCTTCAAGAGAAAGCGTGTGACTTCTTACTCATATTCGAATATGTTGAGTCTAATCAGGGAAAAGTAATTGGTTAAGAGTAACTCCTAAACCTTATGAGTCTTCCATTTGAATCGCATTATGATGATCAACTAGGAATCATGAAATTTGTAAATTATGATGGTCTTGGTAAGAAGGAACTTTTTGGAGAAGGAAGCATCATGGTAAGTAAGGCTAAGTGGGTTGGTAATAAGAAACCTTAAGAATTATTGGTCTATGCGAACAACCCATCGAAGTCGGAAACGTAGGGATCATGTAGAGAGACTTTCGAGTATATTGGTTAAGGCAAGAGCTTAAACTAACTTAGTGTATGAACGGTCCAACCATTGTTGTAGTGATAGGGCTTTAATTGTAGGATTGCAAGAAGTTCGAGGGATGACCTAAATAGAGCGAGTAGCCTTCGCCAAGATTCGAAATTCATGCATTATGTTTTGTTCTAAAAACCCAATTGCGAATTTGTGTTCCTTGAAACGATTACTTACGAATTTCATTTCTACCTTAAAACGGTTGCGAAATCCTGTTTATTTTGAAAAATAATGTATTCAAAACAAAGGAGTTGCCATCCATATTTTATCTATAGCATGCAATAATCGGGCGTTATTATTGGTAATCGTTGCTAGAACTTTATATAAGAGTCTATACGTCAAGGTAGTGAATCTAGTGATTACTGGATCACTCGGGAAAGATTTACTCGTTGTTGTCGGTTCAGGAGTTTACCTATGACCTAAGAGATGCTTCTTTGAGAGAGAGATTTATTTTTATTTTATTCTTTTTGTCACAAAGTAAAGAATTGGCAAGAGATTTCTACCATATACGGATAGTCTTGTGTCGTTTTAAAACTTTTAAAACAAAGTCACGAGGGACCAATCCTCAGGTCGTTGAGATTTTCTATGAAGATATTATGGTGTTGAGTTACGTACACCTAACCGTGCATCGTAACGTGTTATTAAAGGCATTAGTTTTCAAACTTGTAAAAAAAAAAAAAAAAAAAAAAAAAATGATTTATACTCATCCATACCCATGCATGAAGGCTATAAACTCGCTAGGTCAAGAGATTCTTTTTATCAAAGTTTATGATGATATTGTAAAGGTAGGAAGATATCGATCCAAGCGTGAATGGTCAACCCTTAGCCTTAATGTTTCGATGGTGGAAAGTAGTGATTAATTAGAGCATCAATCTTTGTCGGTAGTGATAGTTGTGATAATGTGATTCATACTCTAAGTTGGTATTTGACTTATGTTTGCTATATGGCGTTGATGAATGAAGTATTTGCCTAAAGTGAAAATCATACCATTGGTAGTAGTACATTATTATGGTTATGTGACTAGTAGACGAGGTGTATGTAATGACAAACTAGAAACTTAGCGGTGACCTGGCGACTGACTTGGTATTAATTGAGTTGTGCGACTGCTTAGTGAAATATTGATGAACATCGAACTGTTTTATAGCATATGAGAATAGAAGAGCACTGTATTTGGAAGAGACCCCGTTGAGGCATCGTCGCGTTATTAAAGTGAGTGGAGTTAGTACCGTTAGAATGATTAGTTAGTAAATTGTTTAAGTGCTATTAAAGGATAAGAAGACGCTTGAGAGGTCTAGAAATGATGTAGACCGCGTTAGGGTATGTCCCAAAAGTTTAGATTGTTAATTTATGGAATTGACTCCTCGAGAAGTAGCACCTCACTGAAATGTAGTGTTTATACGACTGAAGTTAGTACGTATAACCTTTATGTTTGTAAGGGAGTGTTCCTTATTATGCAAGATTTATCGAATCGACCTCGAGTAAAGTGAGAGGGTCTTCTAGAAGGAAAGTGTTGTTCGGGTAAGATTCGTCGGACCAGTATGAGCGCCCGTTTAAAGTCAGAAAAGAGTAAATCGTAAGATAGACCTACTGAGTATTTGCTTTTTGCATTGGTTAAGGGCAGTTGAAGTAAGACAATACTGTTAATGGTATAAGACGTTGGTGAAAGCCCCTGTCCTTTAGGTAATGTTATGATGTATCGATTAGGCGCGTATGTTATTTTGCATCATTGACCGACCTATTTATGCAAGTCTTCCAGGGGTACTTTGTTTGGAGGTACGAGTAATAGACTAGTGGTGATGATACTAGTAAGTCGAGATCAAAGGTTCTAGTAAGAAATCGTGAATACCTAGAAGAAACGTGTATGTGTTATGAGCATAGTTAGTTGTTGACCAAATTATTTCTTCTTCGAATAACGGTAAGGATGAGTTGAGTTTTGGCTCAAAGCTTTTTGAGTAAGTTAAAGTTATAGAAAGTCTAGAAGCGTCCTTTGTCGCGTGAAGAAACCACCTTGGAAGAGTCCACTCTTGAAAGAGAAATCAGTAATGAGGAATAGTTCAATCAAAAGTTTTCTATAACCTTGGGTTATGTGTCCCCTTTAAGGATGAGCGTGGATAGATCTTGTCAAAATAAGATGAATGCCCTAGCGAGGTAACTAGTGGGATAAGAAAATGAAATTGTGCGTTTGAGTAAGGCCATTCCGTTGCCTAGTGTGATAGTCGTAATGTCTCATATTGATAGGTGTGATGCCTTGCTCTGTTGGAGGTTTTGCGAAAAGGAACAAGGCATTATAGGGAATACTATATAATTGTTTAAGTCACCTTCGCTAAGAAACTTCGAAAATGCAGTGGTAGTGAGTGTCACAATAGGTGTTCTGAGAAAGTGTACCTTATGACAGATTAAACTTGTAGATTAAGGTTGGAATGTTGAAAAGCTGATTATGATTCCAGCTTTGGCAGTGTTCGAACCCCTTGTTAAGGAGAAGGTAATTAATGAAATCGTTAGAAGGTCAGGACTTATGATGCTGAATAGAGCGAGGTTGTGCAATTGACCTCAGCCTTAAGCTTTTGAGGATTTATGTAGAAACATGTTTTATGTTTTGTGGTGAATCTGCAATTCAGTTCGAATCGGATGGACGACTGATAGTTTCCGAGCGGTATCTTTATTTTGGTTACGGTTAGGTTTTAATTCGGACAAGCGAGAGTTCTCCTTTTGTTAAGTTCAAATAATGAGTAGAGAGTCAAGTAGTTACCTCTAATCTTGTTTACGATTTGGTTAGCGACTGTACTTTGAGAAATTAAAGTGACGTGGTAAGTAGAATACCTTTTGCAGTGGATTTGTGATGTATTCATAGAAATGACGATTTTAGGCTGAATGATTATCAATGATGAGGATTAAAGGATGGTATCGCCGTCAATTAGTGGATCAAGTCACGTCGGGTGTGGAGTCACTTTGAAAGAACCTTAACAAATTAAAAGTTGTGTGAAAACTTTTGGTTTAGTGTCCTTGTAAAGAGTCAAAAGTAGAGATTGAGCAACCTAGTAGAGTCAAGTGAGTCGTGTGTATAGCGCGTCTATATTGAATCAAGGGTAAAGAACGTCGACTACTTTAGCATAGTGAGATTTGGGAGAACGAGAACTAGTTATGTTTGATTATTGACAGTTTCGCATACGTAAAATAGAAGGGTTATATGTGGATTTTCCGGAAGGATGACCGAGTTTGCAATTGACTTTTCAATATACAAGGTAGTGGGCAGTATTTGTTTCGTCAGTATTATTTCATGAAATTCAAGCGAAAGAGAAACCAAATCCTATTGAGAACCCGAGCTATGTTATCGATATAGAACCAGGGAGTTGAAAGGTAAAGAGGCACCACTTAGAAATCGAAGAGGAAAGAGAAAAACCTTATAGATGTTCGAAGACGGGATTCCGGGGACGGAATCCTGTTAAGGGGGAGGTGTTGTAACAACCCTTGTTTAAGTTATAATTTATAATTGTTTGTTAATGGGCTAAACTTCAATAGTGGAAATTTCAGATGGGCCTCTAAGGAATAAAAGCCCAATATAGGAGTTAGGGCTTCCTTTCTTATTTGGGGTAGAAATCATTTGTTGGATGAATAAACATATGGGAGGGAAATGAAGATAATAGTTTGAAGAAAAGCTTAGAGGAGAAGAATTTGATGAGATTGGAGTTGGGAAGTTGAGCAATGTGAATCAAGAAGACAATATGGAGGTATGAGTTCTATTCATCTTCTTCCTTGTAGTTGCATTGGGATTTGGGGCATCCTCTTCAATGGATGAACTCCAATCATCCCTTAGATTATGAAATTTAAACCCATTGATGAATTGAGGATGTAAAGATTGATTTTATCTCCTAGTTACTTTGTCAATGAATTTTCCCTCTTTGGATTTTGGGTTTGTTAACCAATTAGAAATTTGGGGGTTTTGTAAGTAATTGGGGTTTTGGGTAAAAACCCATTTATAGGTTTATGGAGTTATGATAGATTATTGAATAATTGTGATCATCTATCCTTAAGGTTTGGCAAATAAATGATGTTATTCCAAATGAGATTGATTGGGTTTTGATTTGTGGTTTAATGGGATCAAATGAGAGTTTAAAACCTTGAGAAAACTAAGGAAATGGAGAAAAGCTGAAAATCACGTTTTGGGGAGAGCTGCAGCAACCGCGGGTTCCGCGCGGGTCTGGAGCCGCGGGATGACCCGCGGATACCGCTGTTTCAGCATCACAAATTTTGTGATTTTCTCCATTTCGCGCCGGACTCGAGTTTCAGCTTAGGGGTTCACCTTAGGGAGTTAATAGAAGAATATTAGAGGTATTTTGAGAAGTTTTAACATTTCAAACGTACGTTTAATTCAGGTTTCGGTTTGGGCTAATTAAGCGGTTATAAGGTTTAGCGAGTTGTCGCAAGCGAGGTGAGTTCCCTACCCTTAAATCTTTTTAAATGATGATGTCTAAATGCTTTGAAACATGTTTCACTCTCAAATGCTTATACAAATGTTAATAAATTGACTTATGGATTATGGTGAGGTTAAATGCTTGTATGTTTAAAATGTTTAAGTTTTCAAGTGAGTTCTCCTTCACTACTTACTGGTTTGGAAATGTTTATATGGACTTAAACTTGCTTTTGAAACATGAAATGATTTAATGCTTTTGCCAATGTGTTGTGGAATGCTTGAAATGACGGATTACATGTTTAAATGATTACGTTTTGAGAGAGAGCCTTCAAGGTAGAGTACCTTGAGGTCGTATGACCTCTTGGGAAGGTAAATGGATGTCTAGATCATGGAGGAGTGTATATGATCTAGGGGTGCTCCTTTTGGAGTGGGTTAAATGTGGCTCCTTCGGGAGTGGAAAATGTTTTCATCGCGAAGGGAAGGCGATGGGGGGGAAATGTCCTACCTTGAATGGCAATCTCTAAAGTAAAGTTAGAGGTCATGAGCTCATACCTTATTGTCTTATGGTTGAATTGTCAAAAGAATGCTTGAACGCACAAGTGAATTTACTATGTGATATACTCTGAAAATGTTGATTCTTTCTTGTGTTTAACTTTTATAAAGTGTTAACGGTTTCCAAATGTTCTCAAGGGAATTCACTAGACCATTCGGTCTAACCCACTATCTTTTCAACTTAAAAACATTTTCAGGCATGTGTCTTGTAAAGGAAGAACTAATGCAAAGTGAGAGGATGTCGGGCGATGTCCGTGTTTCCGCAATAGCTCAGTTTCCGTTAAATTCTCAGCTGCAATAGATTAGCTTCCGCATTGAATGTAGGATGACCATGTGTTTGAATTGAGGTAGCAAGTGATTGTTAAGGATTTACTTGTAAAAAGCCAGTTTGGGCTTGGATTACAGTTTGATCTATCAACAAAAGTTGCTAAAGTTTGCCTATTGTTCTTAGTTCTTTAATTTATGTTTTGGGCCGTTACAGTTCGCACCTACTTTGACCTTGAATTTTAATTCCAAATTTTGTTATAAGCAAAAGGGATGTGTTATCCTTGTACCTTTTGTGATTAACATAGTATATATATATATATAGAGGTAGCTTCACATACAAAAACCTACCTATTTGCAATAACAAGGAACCAATCATAGCCATACATTGATGTGAGCCATTGAGCCTGGTCCCACATCCAAAAAAATCTTATATGTGATTAATGGTAGAACTCATCTAAATCATATATGATTTTTTAATATGTGGGACCCACATGGGCCCACATCATTTGTGATTGTAGTTAGTTCATTTGTTTTTGCAAATTGGTTGAGTTCTTATTTGAACCTACTTCTATATATATATATATATATTGAGTATTCAACCATGAATGAGTAATTCATAAAGATAACACAATGGCTCCATCCATCCACTATTAAGTTTTTCTTTACCAGTTTTAGTGAAATAACATATATTTCGTAATTACTCTATTTTTTTAACTTGCAAAGTGTACTTTTTTTTCTGCATTAAGAGCATCTCCAACAGCATTGCTAAAACAGTAAAAAGTGGAATTTTGTTTGCTAAACCTCTTCAACAGATTTGCTAAACCATTCTCTAAAATAGAAAAACTTGAAGAGTTTCCTAAATATAGAGATTTCTCTAAAATCTCTAAATTAGGAGAGAAAAACAACTTTTAATGCATTCCAACCAATGGTAGGCTATATTGAAGAAAGAGAAATAATTTTTTAATGTATTTCTATCAAAAGTTGGTCAAATATTTATAATTTCTTTCTCTAAAATAGCAAAGCTGTTGGAGATTAAACAAAATGTTTTTAGAAATTTTTACTCTTCATTTTCTACTATAGAAAAAGTTTAGCAAGCTGTTGAAGATGCTCTAAATATGGTTATGGTGGCTGGCGGAAATACGCATGACGGTTTGCAAAAATGTCCTATTATAAATGCATAATCAAATTTTAATATAAAACGTATATTAAAGAGATTGGACGTTTTCGAAATATTAGTTGGAGTAAATTACAAAATTGTTCCTTGTGGTTATTAAACTATACAATTTAGAGTAAATTTCACTTTTCGTCCCTGACGTTTGACCATTTCAACGGTTTTCGTCCCTCACCTTTATTTTAACATATTTGTCCCTCACGTTTGACAGTTCGCAACAAATTTTGTCCCTCCACTTAACGGCTGTTATCTTTTTCAGTTAAGTCTAGTTTAATGAGGGGCATTTCAACGGTTTTTTTGAACGGCAACTTAATTAGTTGTTAGTATACACATTAGTTAGATTACAAACGCCTCTGCCCAGGTTCGAAACTGAGACTTCTACTCCAAAAAGGTGACCCCTCTACCAACTAAGCTAGCCCTAGTTGGCTTTCGCATCATTTACTTCTCGCTTTCACATCATTTACTTCTCTTTCATTACAAGTGTTTCAACGGTTTTCGTCCCTCACCTTTATTTTAACATATGTGTCACTCACGTTTGACAGTTCGCAACAAATTTTGTCCCTCCACTTAACGGCTGTTATCTTTTTCAGTTAAGTCTAGTTTAATGAGGGGCATTATAGTCATTTTACTTGTTTTTTTGTATTTTATTCTTATAAGAACAATAAAACTTTAAGGACCTATTATGTAATTATAAAAAATGTTTAAAAATTAAACAAACAACTGAATTACCCCAAATGTGGACCCCACCCACATCATCTTCTCTCCCATGTCTCCATCTCTATACCCAAGCCATCGATGCCTTCAAGTGCAAAAATGGAAACAGGAGGCCACCCACCAATACCTTCTCCTACCACTCTCTTTTGATTAGAAAACCCAACTAACATCGTCTTCTATCACCTGTGTTTTGATATAAAAAATCCCTTATTTCCTAAATATCTTTCTCTGATGAATCAAATCTGCAAAGCAAAGTCACAAGAACAATCAAACTTGCAAAGCAACGTCGTTGTGTGGAATGGAATATTCTTATCTTTGTATCGCACGAAACAGCCGCCAACAACGTCGTCGGTGACCAAACCATAGCAGCTCCGTGGATGATGAAACCAAATCGAGATCTAGTTATTGTTGTTTAGATTAGATTTCGCTGGAGGCAACCATCGACGGGGACTAAATCATAACAGCAACCAAATCGTCGGAGGCAATCATCGTCGAAGACTAAATCAGAGCAGCAACCCCCGATGAACACCTCGCAACAACACCCATTTGCTTCTCGAGGATCCTTGGGCAACCTTTCCTTTTTACCTCTTTAGCAACCCCGCCCTTTCCCTTTCCTGTCGATAGACATCATTTTTGTAGTTGTAGTTCATAGAGATATATTTGACCGGAGATATGATAATGATCGGAGATGTGGCTAGTGAAGATGAGGCAATGACCGAAGATAGGGAAGAGTGACGAAGGGTGGGTTTGGGAGGGAAGAATAGGTACGAAGAAGTAAGCCGTTGGATTTGAGAGTTTGGCCGAAAACAATGGTGACCCACCGGATTTGGGTTTGATCTTCATGATATTTGGTTTGTGTACAGATAATTACAAAACAGGTCCCTGAAGTTTAATTGTTTTTGTAAAAACAAAAAAGCTAAGCAAACGAGTAAAATGACCAGAATACCCCTCATTAAACTGGACTTAACTGGAAAAGATAACAACCGTTAAGTGGAGGGACGAAATCTATTGCAAACTATCAAACGTAAGGGATAAATATGTTGAAATAAAGGTGAGGGACGAAAACCATTGAAATGGTCAAACGTCAGGGACGAAAAGTGAAATTTACTCTACAATTTATGTTGGATTTAGTCCTTCGTGGCTTCGTCCCCCGATGTCCGTCCATTTACTCCGTTACACTCGAGGGTATTTTCGCCTTTTAACTTTTATCATTTTAATATTATTTTTAATTACTTTTTAACTTTTTTTTCCTTTTTTATACAGTATTTATTAATAAATTTCAATTGCAATTTTGACATTATGTTTAATATTATATATATGTATACACACACATATGAAGTATATGGAATGTACCTCCTTGTCGGTTCACATCTCCGACAAGAGCTCCGACAAGCTCCTTGGTCTTTCTTCCCCGACGAACACCTCTGCCCCCCCCCCCGGACGAACAGCTCTTTCTTCCAACCTTCACCCTCCACTTTTCCCACTGCATCGACAATCCTCCATCAACACCACGATCCAGTTATCCACCACACCCACCAGCCCGTGCATCTTCACGCACCTACACCACATGATCCACACATCACACACGCACGCAAAACCCATCCACACAACATTTTGTGGCCAGGCATTGTCTCGGATGACGGTTTCTTAATTTTATAATTGCCAAATTGGTGGTGGATGACCGTGAGTGTCTATGTCCAACATTTTTCGCATCATCTAATTTTTTTTGAACGGCAACTTAATTAGTTGTTAGTATACACATTAGTTAGATTAGAAACGCCTCTGCCCAGGTTCGAAACTGAGACTTCTACTCCAAAAAGGTGACCCCTCTACCAACTAAGCTAGCCCTAGTTGGCTTTCGCATCATTTACTTCTCGCTTTCACATCATTTACTTCTCTTTCATTACAAGTGTTTCATACTTTTGATAAAGAGTTGGTAACATAATGGAAACTACCTTTTTGTCTCCCTCACAAGTGTTTCACACTACCCCATTGATGGTCATAATTTACTACACCAGAAATTTATTTGCTTTGATACCAAATTTGTTGTTAACTAGTTGATAAACCGGATTTCGCACCGGGTTATAAATGTAATAGATTTGATCATAAGTAGTAATATAGATTTATATTAAACATAAAGTTTGTATAAATGTTGTCATACGAAAGGTTTAATAAAATAAATAAAAAGATTTAAAAAATCAAAAAGTTTAATTTTAAGAGATTTTAATAATACTAGCAATTTCCAGGAAGCCAAAAGACTGTTCATGAACAGTAGCTTCCGACACTTTAACATATTTCAGCCGATATACGATATATGACTAAAACGTAAAAAAAATATAGAAAAATAAAAAATATAATGTTAATAAATATTATAAGTTTAAGGGGCAAAATATAATTTTTCCAAATGATGGTATTTGTTGTTCATGAACATTGGCTTCATATAATCGTGTTATATATAGTATATAATAAAATAATTACATCAAAAAATATTCAACATTAAGTTCATTTCGAACGTATCGACGGTACGATTATAATGACGTAAATTGTTAAAGTTAAAATGTATTTTTTGAACATATTCCAACCAATATATGATATATGACTAAAACATAAAATAAAATATAGAAAACTAAAAGTATAAAATGAATAAATATTATAAGTTTAAGGGTAAAAATGTAATTTCTACAATGTCATGGTTTCATATAATCGTGCTATATATAGTATATAATAAAATAATTACATAAAAAAAATATTCAATATTAAGCTCAATTCGATCGTATCGACGATACGATTATAATGGCGTAATTTCTTAAAATTAAAATGTATTTTTTTAACATATTTTAGCCAATATACGATACTTGACTAAAACATAAAATCAAATATTCAAAAGTAAAAGGTATAAAAGAAATAAAATATTATAAGTTTAGGGGCTAATATGTAAATTTAAAAATGGGTATAGGATTCGAATCGGTTGGAGCGTATATATGGTATATAATTAAATAATTACATCAAAAAGTATTCAATATTAGGTTCGTTTCGACCGTATCGATGATACGATTATAATAACGTAATTTGTTAACATTAAAATGTATTTTTAACATATTTTAGCGAATATACGATATATGACTAAAACATAAAATGAAATATTGAAAAGTAAAAGGTATAAAGTGAATAAATATTAAAAGCTTAGGGGATTAAAAATGTAAATTTCTAAGTGGGTCGGATCTTGGTTCAATTGGAGCGCGGGTTTGGAGTGTGGATCAGGGGCGGGTAGCCTGCTGATTGTATATAACTAGTTGATAAGCCCGGGCTTTGCACCGGGTTCATGAAGAGTAATTATCGACACTTTAACATATTTCAGTTAATATGCTATATATGACTAAAACGTAAAATGAAATATAGAAAACTAAAAGATATAACGTGAATAAATAATATAAGTTTATGGGTCTGATATGTAAGTTTAAAGGTGGGTATAGGATTCGGGTCGGTTAGAGTGAATATATAGTATATAATAAAATAATACATGAAAAAAATTTTAATGTTAGGCTCATTTCGATATATCGATCATAAGATTATAACGCATACTTCGTTAACATTAAAACATGTTTTTTAACATATGTTAGATCGTATCGACAATATGATTATAATGACGTAATTTGTTAAAATTAAAACGTATTTTTTTTACATGTTCCAACCAATACACGATATATGAGTAAAACGTAAAATGAAATATAGAAAAGTAAATGTATAAAGTGAATAAAGATTATAAATTTAAGGGCTAATATGTAAATTTGAAAATGGGTATAGGATTCGGGTCGGTTTGTGTGTATATATAGTATATAATAAAACAACTACATCAAAAAATATTCAATATTAGGCTCATTTCAATCATATCGACGATACGAATATAATGGTGTAACTTGTTTAAATTAAAACGTATTTTTTAACGTCTTTTTGTCAATACACGATATATGACTAAAACGTAAAATGAAATATTGAGAAGTAAAAAGTATGAAGTGAATAAATCTTATAAGTTTTAAGTTTAGGGGGTAATATGTAAACTTGAAAATGATATAAATTTCGGATTGGTTGGAGTATATATATAGTATATAATAAAATAACTATGTCAAAAAATATTCAATATTAGGCTCATTTCGATCGTATCGACGATACGAATATAATGGCGTAATTTGTTAAAATTGAAACGTATTTTTTTTACGTATTTTGGCCAATACACGATATATGACTAAAACGTAAAATGAAATATTGAAAAGTTTAAGGTATAAAGTAAATAAACCTTATAAGTTGGGGGGCCAAATATGTAAATTGGAGATGGGTGTTGAGATGGAGGCGCGCGGGTCATGAGGGCGGGTTAGGCCGGGTCATGTCCGGGTACGGGTAAAAAAATGAGAGAGGAAAATGTGGGTTTGGGTGGCGGGTCGGGTCGGGGCGTGGTTGGGTTGTTGTTGGGCCGGGGCGCCTGGTATTTGTATATATTAGATAATAAGAACTCACAACACAAAAATGTTGGTAGAAACACAAAGTTTTTTATGCATCATAAGTTCCATATATAACTCATACAAACCCAATTACCTCAAACTTAGCCACGAATAAACTCAACACAAATTATATATTTAACACCATTTTGGTTCAAATCACAATATTTTTGTGATAATCCATTACTATATGGATATGTTTCTTCAAACAAAAGAACCGCTGGTTTGGGGTACTTTTAAAGGTTCGGGTGGGTAAGTAGAAGTCTTGGCTAGATTCGACATAATTTCAGCCTCCTCCCTTTCGCGATCGGAGGAATCACAACGTGGAACGACATACGCTATCTTCTTCAAAGAGTTAGTGAATGTTTTCACTAGCGATACGTAGAGTGGCAAGTACGAGAAAGCAAAGATGATGACCGGAAAGAAAGCCACCGAATATAGAGCCACTCGCGTCCATTTAGCCTCATTACGTATTAGAAGAATGACGGTCGCTGCAAACGCCACCATCATCATCGAGACCGACAGGATCAATAAAGTAACACCCAGCAGTAGCTTTTGAGGAAGAGATTGTTGGAAATCCTTGAATCTAAATGGCGATGTGAGAATGTTAAGAAACATGATGACGGATGTTAGCGCAAATGCTAACGAGAGCACATCGGTCATGGTAAACAAGAAGAAAAAGGGTTGGTTTTGAAGAATTGGGTATCCAGTTTCTTGATTTGGTCCTCCTGGAACAGTGTAAGCAGCAGCAAATGCAACTGTTGCAATGAGCACAGCTACAATGGAGCAGTTCTCTGCAGTACCCTTCATCCATTCTTTGGCCTCTATGCGATGTTGAGCATTGTTGGTAGCAAAGAACTTTTCGGGGGTTAGTGCTTTTGAATTGTAGTGCTTTGTGAAATGGGCTTTCGAGATTTTCTTAATCCGCTGCACAAATAGATACAAGTTAACAAGAAGATGTGTACAATGAGTATAATAAAATCGGGTTTACAGAATGTCAAAAACATCCAAATTAAGTGTACGTATTGATAGATTGCTCTATACTATTTAAGTTTACAGGACCAAAATAGTGTGTCGTATGAGAAAGTGTTGTAATAAATTTACGAAATGAAGTCTTAACAGGGGTTTTTGGACACTTCAAAGTAAAACATCTTATTAAGTTTCTTGTATGACTTTTCAAAAGGTAAATGTAAAAAAGCTAATACAATACTTCAATACATAAACTTATATTAACTACGTTGCGCAATTGTTGTCATGTAAATTTAAGTTCAATAAAACCGTCGATTAGAATACTTACACTTGATTTTGTTGTAGTGTATTATTAGATATTTTAGTAAATTTCTTATAGATTACGACACTACAGGATGAAAGACTTTTACTGACGCATGTGTCCATGGAAAAACAGTCATTAAAGAAGTGATTCGTTCCAAAACCGTCAAAAAGGTTTGTGGGTAAATTGTTGGTGGGAAACTCATATTAGTGATAGATTGTCAGATTACCCATGAACTATTCTGGATGATTTGTTTGCATTTCTTGAAAAAACATTTGTATCTACTGAACTATTGATATTTTATGGATGATTTGTGGGTAATCAACGACCAAAATTTATCTAGGTAATATTTTTTCTGTGTAAAAATCATTTGTTTTGTAGTGTCTAGCTTTATGAAACTATACGTGTATTGTTCATTTACCTCAAAGAGAAGCAAATCTTCTTGCAACACTAAAGCCGGACTTCTCATGTCTTCGTACCCAACCTCGGCTGCCTTTTCACCAACCATATGAAGTATGGAATTCCCTTCGTTGTCGATCTTTCGTATAAGTCGCATCATTGGTGTCTCCATTTTCTCCACCATATCAAATATTTGAATTTGTCGATACTTAATCGCTACGTGCAAGATGTTACGCCCTTCATCATCGACATGCTCGACTGCCTGTGGATACATCTCGAGAATTCCCTTAACAATCTCCGTACAACCCGATTTGGTGGCCAAGAATAATGGGGTTTCAGCAATATCCACGACTGTCTTTTCTTTCTCGTTCATCGAAGTTTGTCCGTTCAAAGACGACACGGAGGTTTTCCCATATCTGTGTGTTTTCAGCATACTCTTGTCTAATGCTGATTCAGTCAGTTCCCATGATGAGTCTCTTTCAATCAAGAACTTGGCAAGTTGTGCCACTGTTTCATATTTCTTCATTTGTTCCCATAGAGGCACCGTGCAGCATGTTCCAATAACTATTAATTATAAAACACATGTCAGCACCTTATAATTGGTAGCAATATATAAAACACATATATGAATTACACAGATTCATATATGAACGTATATGGATTACACATATTCATATATGAACGCTTATATGAATTGCACATGCATGCGAATTTTGAATAGTCAAATATTACGCTTTTCAACCTTGATCTCAACCGTATCAACGGCTAAGATCTCCTCTTTATTTTAAATTTTTTTACCACTTCTCGTTTTAACTTTTTTTTTCTCTCTCTATATATATATAATATGACACAAAAATAATATAGGATCATGGTAGTGTCATACGAGAACATATGAATTTCTTGAGTGAACCATGCTTTGTTCCACCAGCAGTAAACGCTGTCGGATTCAATGCAAGAAGTTGAAGAGCTGTCATCCCATCTCCATCTCGTTCATCCATCAGGTAATCGTAATGGGAAACAATCTTCAAGGCCAAATCTGTATTTCACAGCAAGATTTATTTCACACACATATATATAGGGTCAAGCTCAAACGGAAACTCAATTCTAATTGCGAGCGTTAGAACAACCGAAAGCACGTCATGTGGCAATAATCATGTATTATTTAGGGGCCGTTTACTTGAACACTTACCCGGTAAGTGCTTACCGATAAAATTGAACACTATCAACTATCATATGGTACAACATTTTAGTCTCTTAAAACGGTATCGCATGCAACAATTTACCCGGTAAGCTCTTACCGGGTAAGCAGGTACGGACCTAGGATAGTTTTCAAACGGTGGCACCATATAAAAAGTTTTTGGTTGATTTCGAGATATTTTTTCTTTCGACTTTTTGGTTGATTTCGTTGGACTTTTTTTGATTTTTTTGAATGAATCAAATTTTTTTGTGTTGTTTGATTGACTACGAAAGAATTTTTTGAGTTTTTAGTTGATTTTGAGAGAATTTTTAGGTTTTTTTGTTTAATCTCGAAAGAATTTTTAGGTTTTTTGGTTGATTCTGAGGGAAGTTTTTGGTTTTTTTGTTGATTCCGAATTGAATTTTAGGTTTTTAGGTGCACACTTTCAAGTTTTGAAAACGATACGGTGGCACCCTCTAAAATAATACGGTTGCACCTTTCTAAAATTCAAAAATTTTACCCTTCGGCACACAAATTAGACGATAGCCCGTGCCACCATGGCCATCATAGGAAGTCCGTCCATGCGGGTAAGAGTTGTGGATCTCACTTACCCGGGTAAGACTTTCGGTCCATGCTATCGCTCTTACCGGGTAAGATTGTAGTCATGTTCATGTTCTTCCCGTAAGGTAAATTGACCCGGTAAGTACTTATCGGGTAAGTTCAAGTAAACGGCCCCTTAGACTCAAAAATCATGTAGTGAGGTTCACAACCAAAAAGGAGGGGACCCAGTCAAAGCCGCATTTATTGACCGGATGAGTGGCTGAGATTCATCCTCATGTTCACAACCAAAATTGAGTTTATATTTGAACTTTCCTCTCTCTATATATAATATAATATATATATATATATATATAGTATTAGGTTCAAATGAGAAGTGCTAAAAAAATGAGAAGTAGAGAAGTGATTTACATCACTCATCCGGTCTATAAAGGCGGCTTTGACCGGGTCTCCTCGTTTAATAATCTCTACCCTCCCATGAATAGCGTCAATCCCCCGTGATCGCGTCCACCGTAACCGGTCAAAGCCACCTTTATTGACCGGATGAGCTGTGGAGATCACTTCTCTACTTCGTATTTTTTTAGCACTTCTCATTTGAACCTTTATATATATATATATATATATATATATATATATACATATACATACGAGTCACAGAAGGTCATGAAACGTACGTACCATAGTGTTCAGTGAGGATGGAAATATGAAGTATGGAGCTCTTATCATCTCTAAAATGAGAGCTCTTCAACTCTTCATCATTCTTAATGGTTCTACGCATCTCGGCATCAAGAAAGTCATACATGTCGGTTTTCCCATATCGTGCTGCACGGAAAATAGGCATCTCTCCCCGCTTATTGCGCATCAGCGCATGGTCAGCAACGCTGGCGCTTTCCTTAGCATTTCCTTGGCAGCCACCACCGCTCGATCCGAAGTAGCCGCTTCATGGAGGATGGTGTTTCCCACATCATTCTTGCATGTTAAATTGGGGAAATGTTCTTCAGGCACCAAGTTTAGTAGTTTCTTTGCAAGATTAGCTTGTTTTGAGTAAACAGCCATATGGAGAACAGTATCATGGTGGATGGTTAATTCATGTAATGGGCCCTTTTCTATGCCTTCACACAAGAGGATTACCTTTTCTGTGTCTCTTTCATTAGAGCTTCATAGAGCTCCTTGTTCAGTTTTCTTTGAGTACTTTCATCCATGGGATATGATGGAGACTGTGTTTGAGAATGAAGAAATTGAAGAACAAATTGTAGGGCTAAATTAATTAAAGAGGTGAAAAAGAAAATTTAGATAGCTTAGAATAAGGTTTTTGGTATGTGTATATATCCACTTTTGCTTTATAGCTTTATATATTCTCAAAGTTTTGTAGACAATCACAATGGTGATTCACGTATACTTGATTTAGCATTAAGTGATAAAGATACAAAAGTGTTGTATGTTTAATTGATTATTTTATAAAATTTAAAGTTTACAAGAGAAAAGAATTGTGTGTGATAAAACTTTTGAAATAAAATATCCTATTAATTTAAATTATATGATATTATTTAGGCTTATTAATAATTTTTCAAAAAGCTTTTGAAATAAAACATTCTATTATTTTTTTCTTGAAAGATTGTCTTATAAAAGACAAGTGTTATACGAAAAGATATCTCCATAGAACATTATTTTTATGTGTTATGTATAAAAGAGCTAATACAATATTTTATTTCAGAAACATCTTAATGAACTTGTTAAAACATCCTGAAATTAATTAAAAACTTATTGCTAACACTTTTATAAAAAAATGCAAAAAGTTTGATCAAATAATTAAAAAAAAATCAATTAAAACACAACATATTTTAAATTTTAACATTACTTTTCCAAAATTTATGAAAAAACATACGTATAATTGATGATTTTGTCATGATAAACGTTCGTTTCGCTTTCGCGGAGAGTTGTAGGAATCGAAACTCCAAGTGAAGTCATGTCATGTTCGTTACTTTTAAATTTCAAGGGTTCTATTTATTGACAGGCTTTCAGATTGTTTTCAAACGATTCTCTAATGATTTTCTAACGACTAATTGAAAATTAATAAAAAATAAAAAAGCAATAATCGGTGAACTGTCAATTGGTTGTCTGTAAATTCTAACTATTTTCAACCATCAACAATACACAGTTTTTACTTTTTATAATTCATAGTCTAATAAAATATTATTCTAAAATGTTTAGAGCGTTTATGTATCTTGTAAACTCAATCTTACCGAACACCTTCTTGAAACATAATGCATATTGTAGTAAAAAAGATCCAAATAATAATTAATTCTATGGTTTTAAATTCTTTTTTTCGTGTGTATGTAATCCTTCCACGAATTATTTTCTTTTTTGACAATATGTCGACAAAAGCTTTGTTAATTGTCTCTGAAAGTGGATCAATTATTGCAAGGAAAAAGTTCCCAACGTGAGTAACGTTATGCGCATAATTGAGTTACCTTGCCTACGAGTTTTGGAAGAAATGATAAATCATCCAAACCTTTAATCTCTTTCCATAAATACTCATAAGTCATAAAGTTGCATAAAAATAAAAATATGTCACAAAAAAAACAAGATACAACAATAAAAAATAGAAAATCTGTAATTCTTATTAATTTTAAGGTTAAATATACTAAAATGTATCCAAGTTGTCACGTTTTGCTAGTATGTGTATTGGACTAAAAAACTTATCATTTAATGCATGTATCAAAGTCTTTAAACCTACCAAATAATGTATTCATTTACCTTTACATTCGGTAGCCGGTAAAAGAGTACATACAATAGCAAAACGTGACAACTTAAATACATTTTCTGGAAAAAAAATTGTTAACTTGAGGGTAAATTATGGATTTGCTATGAAGATGATGATTATGAACATCAAGATGATGAACAATCTTCATCCTAAAGAAACCCTAAATTAGATAAGAAGATATGGAAAAATCAACCCATATCGAGAAATCGAACCCATAAACCCCCCCCCCCTCCCCCCCCCCCCCCCCAACGATGAAATCAAACCCAAAAACCTTCATCGTAGAAACCTTAATTAAATCGAACCCATAAACCTTCAAAATCGAACCCAAAAACCTTCATCCCAGAAACCTTAGATCGTAAAACTTTGATTCTCTTATTTCAATGCCTTTGAAGATTCTTTATATTTTTTGGGGAGATGAGTGTTCATTGAGACTAGTGATTCATGATTAATGATTTTGGGATAATTTATGGTTCATGAGTTAGGGTTTTTGATCTTCTTGGTAAGTTTAGAAATCTAACACACACAATAGCAAAATGTGACAACTTGAATACATTTTGGCGTACTTAACGTGTTGTAACTTGCAATCGTAGGTTACGATGCATTATTTGGTAGGTTTTAAGACTTTGATACATTAAATGGTAAGTTTTTAAGTCCAATATACATAACTGCAAAATGTGACAATTTGAATACATTTTGGTGTGCTTAACCCTTAATTATAAGCTCTTTAAATAAGAATAAGCTTACAATAGTAAAATGTTACAATTCTAACATTTGGAAAGTATTCTTATAATCACTTTCTTTAAATATATGTCACATAATCTATTCTTGTAATCACTTTCTTTAAATAATGTCACATACTATTTCAATGCTCCCCTCGTAGTGAGTTAAAAGTGGTGATGGTTCATATCTTTTTGCCAATTAAAACCTATGCCAAATGAAAAAACTAAGTGGGAAAAATAAAATTCAAATGAAGGAAAGAGTACATGAGTGACACCAGTATACAATTCATTTAGTTACTATCCTATATCCATAAAGAGGTTTATAAAACAAGATGGTGTATAAATTCTTGTTTCACTAAAACCTTGTGTCAAAGAACAAAATATATCGAATGGAAAAAATAAAACATTGGAAGAGGAAAGAGCACAAACTATCAATATTGCAAGTTTAATAGACATCTCATTTTGTCTATTATTCACTCTAATAAGTACATTAATATAAGCATACCCTCACCTTTCGTTAAGGCAGCTTATGAGATATAATCATACCCTCACCTTTGCGTTAAGGCAGCTTAGTACCTTCGCGTTTCTGGTGAGGGTATGCTTATATCTCATAACTGCCTTAACAGGACTTGGTGGTGCTGGTTTTAATTAATTTTGGTCTCGTGGTCTGTAGTTTTTCTTTAAGATTCCCCTTTATTCTTGTGTTTCTTTTGTTTTGGTAGGGGGTTGCTTATGCTCCTGTTGATCCTGGGTTCTGTTTGTTTGAATTGGTTTTTTTATTAAGGAATTTATTACCCAAAACCAACAAGAGGTACAACACCAATCCAAAAGGCAACAACAGCCCCAAAACAACAAAACAAACACAGGAGCAACAGCTACGGGATAACAAACAAACATAAAGAGAACAAAACCCCATCGAGGACTAGACAAACACCAAACCAAGCACTACCCAACACGAAAAAGCACCGAAACAGCAGCTAACGTCAGTTTGCAAACCGGTTTGCGAGTAGTAAACCTCCACAAATCCAACGAAAGCCCACAAACAGGAATCATTCCGACACCTCCACTACTCATCACGACCCCGAACTATTGAGGGTTGGAAATTATCAACTAGATTGAAATATTTTGAGTGATTGAGAATAAACTTTGTATATAATCTATTATCATACAAGAGTATCTTGTTGAAACTTAAAAGATTTGTTAATTTTTAAACTTCTCCTCAACATAAGATCCTATTTTTTTTTAATAAAAGTTTATTAATGAAAAAATATTTAAAATTATGAGAAATATTTGCATTCAACTCCCTTCTACAAATGCTTACGATTGCAAGCCTTCAAGACCTCATAAAGGAGTCAACTTTTATCAATTTAGAAAAAGTTATATGTTAATGGCAACATAAGTGCCTTTTAGCTAGTGGTCGAAGATAATTTTCCTAGAGCCTACAATGTTCATCCTCTATTTTCATGATGGGTCATGAAGATATTGTTGGATGTGAGGCTTTAGAAAGGTTGTGACTTGTGAGCCATATCACCAATTCACCATGTCGTTGGCAACAAGCGCTTTTGGTGTTGACACACATTGTCGATCAATAGTAGCATATCCTAAGCATTTCGTTAGATGAAATTTCTACCCCTTAGAGACTTTGAACCTCAAATGTGACCATCCAACTTGTCATCAAGAAGCTTATCATCCTTTAAGTAGTCAATGATGATTTTGTCCAACCTACATGAGTCGTCAATTGTTTCGATGCGACAATATTCTTATTCTATCAAGATGCCATTGATGGTAAGCGAAGACAAGTATACTATAATAGTATGAAATAAAACGACGTTGTACTCATGACTAAGGTTAGGTTGAAGGTGCTTAGCGTGTATCCAACTTTGTGAATTATTTATCTTTAAGTTTTCATTACAAAAAAATAATTATTCTTGTAAAAAATATCAACAAGAAAACACTACAATTAAAATAACTAGATATGTACCCGCACGTGTTGCAACACGAAATATGTATCAGTTATTCAAGTCAACTGACCAAAAAAAACTGAAAAAGATTCGTTCGATAGCGGGTCTTCAAACTCATAATATTTGAACTTATTTTGAAAGTTTTGATTTGATGATTATAATAGTCCTAAAAAATGTAAGGTTGGTATCTCGTATTCGTCTGGTATAAGATCTCACGGAAGGGGTGGGGAATGAATCTCAATGGAAGAGGGAGGCGTTCAAGTTAGAGCCCGGGGACAATTCCATATTTAAGTTTTTGGTTTTATTTATTAAAAGAAAAAAGAAAAAACAGATTCTTAAAGATATTAAAAAAACATAAAATGATTATTTGTACTTATCTATATATAATAAAAGAGTAACTGGCCTGCCATGTGTCGCGCTCTGGTGCGGTTTTTGCGACATGTCATGCATATATTTTGCCACATCACTCACTTTAAAGAATATCTCTAACAATCATATAACACATCTAAAATTTATTTAAAGAAATATTTATCTTAACTACCATTCAAATAGATAATTATCTATTATCTTTATTTTATTTTAATAAATTTCAAAATTTTGATTTATTAACAACCTATTTTATTTAAAAATAAAACTTTGATTTAATAACAACCTATTTTTTAAATAATTTAAAAATAAAACTTTAATTTATTTAATATATTATTCATCGTACATAAACATACACAAAATAAAAATACACCCATTTAAAATAATTTAAAAATAAATTTTAATTTATTTAGGATTTTTTAAAATAATTTAAAAATAGACTTACTTTTATTTACTTTTATTAATTTTAAATAATTTAAGAATCTATGTACCACGTGTCGCGCTCTGGTGAGCCGGTTTCTGATTTTTCCCGCCAAAATACGTATCTGGACACTTTTATGGTCTACATTCATTTTCGCTGATGTGTCGGTTTTTGCCGCATGTCATGCATGTATGTTGCCACATCACTCACTTTAAAGAATATCTCTAACAATCATATAAAACATCTAAAATTTATTTAAAGAAATACTTATCTTAACTATCATTCAAATAGATAATTATCTATTATCTTTATTTTATTTTAATAAATTTCAAAACTTTGATTTATTAACAATCTATTTTATTTAAAAATAAAACTTTGATTTAATAACAACCTATTTTTTTAAATAATTTAAAAATAAAACTTTAATTTATTTAATATATTATTAATCGTACATAAACATACACGAAATAAAAATACACCCATTTTAAAATAATTTAAAAATAAATTTTAATTTATTTAGGATTTTTTAAAATATTTTAATCATAAACTTACTTTTATTTACTTTTATTAATTTTAAAAAATTTAAGAATCTATGTAACAACTATTAAACTAATTTAAAAATAAAACTTTAATTTATTTAGGATAGGATTTTTTAAATAATTTAAAAATAAAACTAACTTTTATTTACTTTGTTTAATTTTAAATAATTTAACAATCTGTGTAACAACTATTAAACTAATTTAAAAATAAAACTTTAATTTATTTAGGGCGCCGATATTTAAGAACAACCTACTTTTTAAAATAATTTAAAATTAAAACTTTAATTTAATTAGCGTGTCAACTTGAAAATTTTCATTTAATCAAAATTTACTTTTATTAATTTTAAATAATTTAAGAATATGTGTAACAACTATTAAACTAATTTAAAAGTAAAACTTTAATTTATTTAGGGTGCCAATATTTAGGAACAACCTATTTTTTAAAAATAATTTAAAATTAAAACTTTATATTATTTAGCGTGCAATTTTCATTAAATCAAAATTTACTTTTATTAAATTTAAATAATTTATGAATCTCTATCTCTAACAACTATTAAACTATCTCTATCTCTACTATACAAATTCCTATATCTAGGGGCGTAGCCAGGATTTTGATTTAGAGGGGGCTTGAAGATCTCAATCTAGCTTATATATTGAATTTATCCAAACAAAAGACTAATGTGAAATGCAATTAATGTTACTTCTCTTTAAGTTTCATAAGATTTCGAGAGGAAATTGAATTGTAACAAGTGCCTAGATTAAAAAAAAACAAGAAAAAACTCATAAATAGTGTAACCTTTGTTTGTGAAATATTAAAAATAGATGAATATGTTATATTGTAGTGCTAATTATAGTTAAAAACTTACTTTTATCATTAAATGAGTTGATTCACTAATTTATAAAAACACCACAAATAATATCAAATTGTCAATAAAAAAAGATTTTAAAGCTCCATAAAAAAATTAATATTATGAAATATATGATCTGTAAAAGTAATAGCAAAAAGCTTATTTAACACATTTTTTAAAATTTTATACAAATAATATCAAACTGTCAATAAAAAAGATTTTAAAGCTCCATAAAAAAATTAATATTATGAAATATATGATCTGTAAAAGTAATAGCAAAAAGCTTAATTAACACATTTTTTAAAATTTATACTGTTATATCGATTTTACTTTAATTTATTTTGATATTTAATATAATAATGTATTTTCTTAAAATATTTGTGAATGAAAAAAACACTGAAATTATACTTAATAAATAAATAAATATTTAAAATAAAGAAAGAAATAGAACAATAGGAAAGAAGAAGATGGTCAATTACAATTTAACAAATATTTAAATAAAAACAGAATTAAATCAATAAGAATGAGAAAAAGATTCGAACAGGGGAAATTACAACTAAGGGGGGTGTCCAAACCATCTGACCTGGAGCTTTGTATGTGTCTTATGTTTGTATAGAAGCTATATAAAGAAACAGTTAGGGGGGGCTGCGCACCATTCAGTCCCCCCTTGTCTACGCCCCTGCCTATATCTAACTACCATCGCTATCAATATAATCTAATCAAAATATATAGATATGTTATTATTTTCTTCAAAAAGAAGTTTTTTTTTCTTTTCTTACAGAGTTGAACTGAATTCTGGGAAATTTTAGTTATCTTAATCAATAATTTACCCCATTCAAGTTTGTTCTTGAATTTATGTTTATTGCATTCCTCACTAATTTAAATTTTTTGTTTTTTTTGGAAAATTTGAAAAATAAATGTTTAATCTTCAAAAAATCAGTGTTCACTGATTCTGGATGTTTCAGTTTCGAATGTATTTTAGTTCAGATGGGTTGTTGTGTTTGTTTTGCAGTTAAGAGCTTCTGGCAAATACTAAACTGGAACTCTGTAAGTAGTTCTTTTTTCCTACTCGAAAGTGTATTAATTTGTTATTTCGAGTTTATATTGTTGGATTATAAAAATAATGTGGCTTTCGTACTTTTGCTAATCTTTTATATTTTATAATATAAGTTTTCTGACAAAAAAAATACCACGTGTATCACACGGGTTAAAACCTAGTATTTAATATTGGAGAAAGTAGGCAACCATTTGTATAACAAAGCAAATCCATAAAAAGCATGCATATCTAACGATTTCCAGTTTCCTTTTTATAAATGAAGATAAAATAATCAATCCATAAAAAGGGATATACCTTAAGGATCAAATGTGTAATTTACTCTAAAATACATTTGCTACCTAAATATATTGAAACATCCTTCAAACTTCAAAATCAAAGAAGCATCACTTACCACCAACTCCACTTCACCATCACATTACTTTCAAGAGGGAAGTCTACATCAAAACTTAAATAAGCTCACAATTACGAAGATACTAAATCACACTTGGACCCCCCGAAGTTTACCTCCCTATCAATTTAGATCTCAATTTTCAAAAAGTTTAACAATTAAGCCCTTGTGAGTTGAAGATGGTAAATATTTATGAACATTTTAAACATTGGTTCTATAGTCATTAGTAAAGTTGAAGTAGTAAATTTGAACGCTATAGTATTAACAATACATTAATGAATAGTGAGAGAGGGTCATTAAAAATGACCAAGGTTGTTTAGTTGCATCTTCAATCAATATATCCCTTTTTTCATATCAAAGTTATTTCTTTAAATTATTTCTCTTAAGAGGATGTATATATTTTGCACAAAATTTTAGTGTTTTAAATAGTAAGAAAAAAAACATTAAACTTGGCATAACATGATTCATTTACACTATATCTTTATTAACAAAGTTAGTTTAAAAAATATATTTATGATAATATGATATTATGTTTGGTGAAGGAAATGATTTTGTTAGTAGAAGATGAATTATAGTTTGCATCTAAAATTACTAATATTCTAATTAAGAAAAGGGTTTATGACCTATAAGGGTAACTAACTATTCCAATTGTACAAATGTTACCATCAAACTATTTTTTGTACTCAATTGACCAATAAACTCTTTTTGACTGTACATATACTACCATTATGACCGGGTATAACCTGTAAACCACCGTAAACTACCGGTAACCACCACACCAGGTCCACCACCACCAAAGCACCACCATAGCCACCACCACCTTCAAACCCACCACCACCACCACCACCAAAACACCACCACCACCTTCACCACCACCTTCAAACCATCACCACCACACCCACCAAAGCTGCCGCCGCCACCACCACCACTGAAACACCACCACCAAACCGATCTGCAACCACACCACCACCAAACCGATCTGCAACCACACCACCACCAAATCGAAACCCTAAATCGAGAACGCCGGAATCAGATGAGCGTCGGTTTCGCCTGAATCGAGCATGGTTTCGCTTGAATCGAGCCTGGTTTCGCCTGAATCGAGCCTGGTTTCGCCTGAATCCGCCTAGTTTCACCTGAATCGAGCGTCGCCGCAATCGAGCACGCCAGAATCCGCCTGGTTTCGTTTTTCCGATCTGATGAGCGTCGCCGGAATCAGACCATCCAGCCCCAAATCGAAACCCTAAATCGATCGTCGTCGGAATCCGATCTGGTGGTGTTTTGGTGGTGGTGATGGTGGGTTTGAAGGTGGTGATGGCTGTGGTGGTGTTTTGGTGGTGGTGGTGGTGGGTTTGAAGGTGGTGGTGGCTGTGGTGGTGTTTTGGTGGTGGTGGTGGTGGGTTTGAAGGTGGTGGTGGCTGTGGTGGTGTTTTGGTGGTGGTGGTGGTGGTGGGTTTGAAGGTGGTGGTGGCTATGGTGGTGCTTTGGTGGTGGTGGACATGGTGGTGGTGGTTGCCGGTTGTTTACGGTGGTTTACAGGTTATACCCGGTCATAATGGTAGTATATGTACAGTCAAAAAGAGTTTATTGGTCAATTGAGTACAAAAAATAGTTTGATGGTAACATTTGTACAATTAAAATAGTTAGTTACCCTTATAGGTCATAAACCCTTAAGAAAAAGTTGCTGATTGTTTGGGATGTCCAATTAGTGGGTCTTTCACACTTATAATATATTTATGTAATGTAAATATGTAATGAATTATTGAAAATGCTCAATATCTTTTGGTAACGCTTAGTTTTGTTTCACTTTTTTTAAGCATCTTCAATCTTCACCAACAATGTTAAAATAGTAAAAAATGACTTTTGTTTTCTAAATCTCTTCAACAACATTGTTAAACCATTTTTTAAAATAGAAAATTTTGAAAATTTCTTTAAATATAGAGATTTTTTAAAAATCCCTAAATGAGAGAAACAATTTTTTTAATGCATTCCAACCCAAAGTTGGCTAAATTAAGGAGAGAGAGATAATTTTTTAATGCCTTCCCACCAAAAGTTGCTTAAAAATTTATTGAATATTTTATTAATATAAGTAATTTTACTTTCTCTAAAATAGCAAAGTTGTTAAAAATAAAAAAAAAAATACTTTTAAAAATTTTCACTTTTTCATTCTCTATTTAAAAAAAATTGCAAAGTTATTAAAAATGCTTTTAAAGAAAGAAATAAGACCTAATACAATGTTTAATAAATGCCTACATTTTCAAAATACCAAAATCAGTGGACAATTTTTTTAAATGATGATATAATGTAATAACATATAGAGTTAACTAGATTATACTTACGCACGATCCGGCGTAAAATTTCTTGAATATGAAACTATAGTTAATCTATAATTTTGTATTTTTAATATGATATGAAAAATATAAACGTAAGAAAATGTAAAGCATATTACTTATTAAATAAACAATATTCAATATTGGGCTCATTTCAAATATATTGATGCGACGATTATAATGGTATAAATTATAAAAAAAGAAACTTAATTTTAATGCATTTTATTTCATAATATACGATTATGTATGTTATATGATAATGGTGTAAACTAGAAAATAAAAAATTAAAGGATTAAAATTAAAATAATAACTTATGGCTATTACCTAAAACATAGGAGATTAAAAATAAATAAATAACTAAAATATAGAGAATAAATAATGAGATTTATTAATTAAAATGACACGTGTCAATTAGATAGATCTTAATGAACTGAAAGTATAAAATGCGTCTAGATACATGTTTTAGCGAAAAAAAACCAAAAATTGACTCATCAGAACATGACATGTAGCATCTAGTTACTCTTTTATTATATATAGATTTTGATGTCTTTCATGAAGTTAAAATCTTAAACACTACAGAATTTTGATATTTGATTTTACAAGATGAACTTTTTGTGTGGAAAAGATACAAACTTAATGTTAAACATAAAAATGCAATCGTACCTATCGACCTCTATTTACATTAAAAAATAAAAATGCAAGATATTCATAATATACAATTTCTCATATTAATACATCAACAGTGTGAATATTGAAAATAATATTAGTTTATTTTATTTTACTTTTTTGGGGTTATTTGATTGGTTTTTTGTTAAGTCATGTATGAATAAAACTTACGATGTCGATTAATTTGCATGTATAGTGTTAGACCATCTCCAATGAGGTCACCAAATCTTACACTAAACACTAAATTTGGTGTAAATGTTACTATTCACATCTTCAATGGGGTCACTATTTTTCACACTAAATTTAGTGTGATGAATAGTATCACACTATATTTGGTGTAATACTATTTTTTACACTATTTTTAACACTATTTTTCTATGTAAAAGGATTTGGTGTAAAAAATAGTGTTACCCATTGGAGAAGATTTACTACTAACACTAAATCTTACACTATTTCTTACACTACTTTTGACATTTGGTGTAAAAAATAGTGTTACCCATTGGAGATGCTCTTAGGAATTGGGTTTAGGAGGTGATAAAAGACTGGATAATCTAAAAAATCATGTATAGGAAAACATTTTTTTAATACAATTATTCGACTCTAATAGTCTTGGGTTCAAGAATTTCGTATTAGGATAATTCTTGAGTTTTTCTTTGTTCCTCATAGGCTGTAAAATATCAAGATTACGTATCTAGATTCTCGTTTTACTAAGAGATCTACAGTTTCTAGCGGTTTAACAGTAAAAATCGTTAATGGATAAAATTGAGCAATAATAACAATCGCGCGTTTTGAACAAACAATTCTGGATCTCTAGACATACACATTTAGAGATAGGAGTCATCTCTAAACACACACATCCAAAGATAGGACTTAGCAGAGTTAGCACTTAGTCGTTTTTCTTAGGTCTAGAAAACACTAAGTCTAAATACTTAGGTGCAAAGCTCTATATGCATAGGACAAGAGTTATAGCTTAGTAAAATCGTCAAACTCATATATGAAAAAAAAATATCAAGTGGCATAACCCCGTTGACCCTGTTTTATGGCGACCTAAGCTGATAAGGGCAACATTTGTGAGTGTGTACGCACCTCCTAACTCATGTATGTTTGCCTTATTATCTCAATTAATCTCAAGTAAATCACAATTACAATAAAATGAGTGATGACACTAAAATCACCAACATATAAATTGAGAAAGTTTTTTCTTTATAAATGGAAGAAACAAGTTTTTTAATTGGGTAAAACAAGTTTGGAAGAAAAAAAAACTTGGTTTTTGCAAGAAATGCTCTCTCTTAAAAGCTTACCACATAAACAACGTTTTAATATCATTAAGTCAAAGTCATGTATAGTTGACTTAATAAGTTGTGAGTCTCGTTAAACCAATTAAGCCATTAACAAACAGGTGTGTAGAGGCCATTTACCCAATCACTTACTATTAAGTACTTATCGGTAACATTAAACACCATTATTTACCTTACCGTGTTAGTGTTAGTCCATCAAAACAACGTCGTACGCAACAATTTACTCGATAAGAGCTAACTGGATATAACTCTCGCTCCTTATCATCACCCTTACTAAGTAAGATTCTCAGTAATTGTAATGTTCATCCAATAAAATAACGTGACTTAGTAAGTGCTTATTTGTAAGCGTTTAGTAAAGACCTCCTTAGCATCTTAAAAAACCAACAGCGATATAGTAAAAGAATTTTTATAAGATGGGCACAAAACCAAAAACATAACAGTACAGGTACTAAAGTTGAATATTCAAATAAACATACAATGATTCTACACTTTTTATCCTTTGGGTTTCTAGAATATTCCAAAAGATACCCTCGCATGTTTATCGTGGTGGGCGGAGCATCCAAAGGACATGTTTGCCCTTCACCAACTCTCCTCCTTCACTCTCTCTATTTACAACAACACACAGCGCCGAAAACCTCTGCAATTTCCTCTCTTTTCTCTCTCTATCTATCTCTCCGATCTAATCCTTGAAATCAGATCAATGGCACCACCGTCTCTGGTCGCTAACGGCGGTGATATAGCCGTCGGAAAACCGCCGGTCACCAGCCGTGTCTCTTCGGTGTACAGCGAAGTGCAGAACAGCCGTCTCGATCATCCGCTTGCTCTACCGTCGGTTTTCGCAAAGCCATTCAAAGTCGTCGATGGTCCTTCTAGCTCTGCTGCTGGAAATCCAGGTATTTTGTAATGTAGGTTTGTTTTCAGCCAATTATGATGATATGATATGATATATATATATATGTGTGTGTGTGAGATTGAAGCTAGGTTTTATGGATTAAAGTATAAACGCATTGGATCTGTGAAGAACAAATGTTAAAGTTTATCTAGTTTATCTGTTAAATACATTATATCAGTTCGTTTATTTGAATTAATTTAGTTTGAAAAAAAATTAGATTTAGATCTTCTGTCCGCATAAAAAGGCGAAATGTTAGTTAGTTCTACTGGATCGTGGATGATAACTTTATCTGATCTCTGGAACTTTCATTTCTAGTTTAGGTCAACGAAGATCGAAGTATGAATAGTTGTATAATCTTCATTGTGTTTATTTTCGTTTTGTTTTTACTTTATGGAATGGATCAAACTGCAACCTGTAACTGCTAGGGCATGCCGGCAATTAGCATAAGCCGGATAAATGATGCTATATATATAGATGTATATATTTTCTGTTAATAATTTAGAGGGAGAAAAAGGTGGTCCGATTTCAGAGGCTAAAACTTTGAAATTTTACGATTTACCAGTCAATGAAGAGAAAAACAAATAACTTTCAAATTCGGTCAATAACAACAATGGCTAGAACGTGGTATCGCATCTGGTTATTCCCTGAAGCCTTACCCACAGGGATTTTTTTTTCTAGTTTCTGAATATTCGATTTTTGCTTTTTATGACTTTTTTGTTGAATTTAGCCTTGGAATCGGAAAAATGATATTTTGATCATGGAAGTCAATTTTTGTATCACCTTTATGTCACTTAGTTCTGTTAAGGTTGCAGTGGCTTTCTCTTTTCTTTTCTTAGAAAAGAAAGCTCTAGAAGGATTGTGAGGTAATCTTTGTTGGTTTTAATTTGTGCAGATGAGATTGCGAAACTTTTTCCGTCCCTGTTTGGACAGCCTTCAGCCGTGTTGGAGCCGAGCGAAACAAGTGATTCGGGATCGGCCTTGAAGATAGGAGTTGTGTTGTCAGGAGGGCAAGCTCCAGGAGGACACAATGTTATATCTGGGATGTTTGGTAAGGACTCCAACTTTTGATTGCCTATTTTTAGAAACGTTTATGAGATCCAAATATTTGATGGTTATTCATTTTTTTCTCCACCCTTTGTAGATTACTTGCAGGAACGCTGCAAAGGAAGTACTTTATATGGATTCAAGGGTGGACCAGCTGGGATCATGAAGGGAAAATACGTGGTGTTAACCCCAGAGTTTATTTATCCTTACAGAAATCAGGTGTGTGTATTTTTTAATATGGATATCCTTTTACAGTTTTACTAATCCGCGAATTTATCTGTTTTTCATTTAATATTAGAGCCTTGCATAGGCAATGTAGCATACCCAGATGGATATATGCATGTACATCCGGGTAAAATATTTTTAACATATACAATATCTAAGCTGACTGGAAAATATCAGATTCAGAAAGAAAGAGCTCAAAGTCATTGGAATACACAAAACAAGTTCAGTCCTGTATCTGTTTTGACTAAAATCATTCTAAAGAAGAATGAGATAGCTCATGAAAAGACCATGGTTTTTTATAGTTGGCCTTGTTATAGCCTAAAAATAGGTACATGTATTGTATCTCTCTAAATTAAAAGTTAGATATGTACAAATGGACCTTAATTCACAACAAGAGCTAGTTTTGGATCATTTGTAGGTAGAGTTTGTGTCCGGTAGCAGATGAACCATGCATTCATCACTAAAACCTAACTTAAGCAGTTATGGTGGTGCTAAATTGATATGCAGTCAAGTCCTTGATTTGCTATACTGGAAAAGCAGTAGTATAGTGGAAAAATAATAAAAAGTTGGAGAAAGCATAAAAGTTGGAGAAAGCAGTAGTATGTGACCAATAAAAAGTTGTGTAAATGCAGTACTTAACAAATGTAATACACATCTTATATTAGTATTTGGAGAAAGCATAAAATTTCATGTTTACAACATCAAAACATAAAGTCTTCCATGATTAAGCCTCAAGATAAAACATAAGGTCATACATATCAAGTCACACTACAAAACAAATTAAATAGAGGCATATTGCTGTCAAATTGCTTTAAATTGTGCAGCGAATAGCTGTACCATGATGAAATATTTTGTGGCGATCAAGGACCGCTATATCACCGCTAATGACTGCTCAGAACTCAACACATATAAGCTCTGATAGCCGATAGCCTATCCACTCGTTACAAGTTACCAAAGGTGACTGTTTTATGGCCATTAGGACACTACATCGACAACAAAGATTTGCTAATCCAATATTGGTTCATGTGCATTGCTCCCTTCTCTACATATCATATAAAAAAGTATGTAATTCCTTTCCAATATGGATTTGAACAGTTCTTTAAATGGCAGCGTTAATTTTCATCACTGGAATTATCGGATATCATATTTTCAAAGATTCAATTTGCATCTTTACAGCATAGCCAAAACACAAATAAAACTATAAAAGAACTTCCATAATGCTAGTATACAAAGCGGTAGAGTGTAAATCCATCCAGCCCATTCTCCAGCTTTTGTTAGTCCCTGGTGACTACAATCACAGAAAGTTCATTGCAGAAAATACTGCTGAGTAGGATTTTCTGCTGAGTATTCCTACAAGTTGCTGACTTTCTTTTGATTCACTGTATCAGGGAGGATTCGATATGATCTGCAGTGGCAGGGACAAGATTGAGACTCCAGAACAGGTTTTTACAGCCCACTCGCCTTCTTACAGATTTATGATCTTTGAATATTTATGAACGAGCACTTTAAGTTTATGTAACAAATAACAATGCAATTATAGAAGTAAATACTGAGCAAAGCTGTATGCACTGGGTTTCAGTTTAAGCAAGCTGAAGACACAGCCACCAAGCTTGATCTGGATGGGCTTGTCGTTATTGGTGGAGATGATTCAAACACAAATGCATGCCTTCTTGCTGAATATTTTAGGTGAATTATTTACCACAATGTATTCTAGCACTTGTGAATTCTTCTCTGTGTGTGTGTGGGTAAAAGCTTCATTATAGGTACTTGTATTTTGATGCCAATGTAGTATGAAAACATTTCCATTGTTTTGTATATTGTTCTTTCTTTACAACTAAACTACTTTATATGCCACAGGAGTAAGAATTTGAAGACTCGAGTCATTGGATGCCCAAAGACCATTGACGGGGACTTGAAATGTAAAGAGGTTCCTACAAGTTTCGGATTTGATACTGCCTGCAAGGTAACAACTGCTATGTCGTTAATTTTCATATCATATTTGTATCTCAATGCTTCTTTATCTTGTCATATGAGTTTCAAATGTAGTGAGCAAACAATAATTGCCTTGATGTTTTCTTCAATACCGAACTTGATGTATTTCATCCTACCCACCCTTCGATGGAATTATGATACATGTTTCTTCTTAGTTTTTCTGTTTCTTTTGGATAACTGTTTGATCATTCATTGGGAATTTTTGAATTTCGAGCCAATATATTAGTAGAGGATATTCTCATTTCTGGTTATCTGGTTTATTTTTTTCGTAATCTTCAGCTGTTCTTAAACTATTACTCAGTTTTCATATCCTTTTCCTGGTCAGGTGTTTTAGTTCTGGATCTGTAAAAGTAGAACTTTCAAGTTTCAAGAATTTGGATATAAACTGTGTTGAGTGAAATCTTAATGCTTTGTTCATAATCATGGTTAACTTAATGTTACTTCTATTCCGATTATGCAGATCTATGCTGAACAGATCGGAAACGTTATGATAGATGCTCGTTCAACAGGAAAATATTATCACTGTAAGATTATTGGCCGTTACTTTCCCTTAAGAGGACTTTATCTCTGCATTTCATGGTTTTGGTTTGTGTAGCATCAACTTCTTCATTGGCTTTTAACATATGGTTAGCGATAAGAGTACATCAATTTGCATTCTAGTAGCTCTCCAGATATGCAGTATTAAACTTATTTTTTGCATTATTTGGCTACACTTGCCAACATCTATATCAATCATATGCCGGACTTTCGCAGAGAGAAACAAATTTACTTTAATTCAATTGTGTTCTCACTTGGGCCTTTTTTGTCTATTGAATGTAATGATTTTTAATTAGTTTCAATGGATGGCATTTAATACAATGTTACAAGACATAAGATGTACAGTAGTCTAGGACCAGTAATGATTGTGTTGAAGGGTAGTTTAGTTATTTTATCTAACTACTATTCCAATCAGGGAAAATATGATTCATTTTGTTGAACACCATGAAAAATTAGAAGCACAAATAATTTTGCATGGATGGAATACTATAGTATTTCTTACGTTGTATCATTATTGAGCAACATATGAATCATGTCTGGGATTTGTGCTATGGTTGCAGTTAATTGCGTACATGATATTTATTTATATCAAAAGACAAATGGATTTGAACCCAGAAATTTTTTGTCTCTATCTTGAATATAATTTCTTGCTCTTTCATTTCATGAACAGTCATTTATTTATGCTAAGATTACAACTATTGATTAGAGTTTTTTTTTTTGAAACATAGCTAATGAGAGTCCACTTAAATTTGGTCAGCTTTTTACCAAGGAACATGGTGATGGATGTTTTTTGTGCATGCATTTTTTCCAATGTTAACCTACTTTTAGCCAATGCATGCTGCTATATATTGTAAACATGTTATGTGCGCACTTTTAGTTTTAAAGCATACAGGATTGCTAATTATAAGGTTTTATGCAGTTGTACGTCTTATGGGACGTGCTGCTTCCCACATTACATTGGAGTGTGCATTACAAACTCATCCAAACATCACTCTAATTGGAGAAGAGGTACCAAGGCCTCTTGTGCAGTTGCACCTTATAACATATTTGGTTACTCAATTCTTTTTTAAGATGTTGTCAATTTATCAAGGCTACCGTAATGCTTTTTGCTGATAAACTCACCTTACTGCAGGTTGCCTCTAAGAAACTGACGCTGAAAAAGGTTACAGACTACATAGCAGATGTAATTTGTAAGCGAGCTGATCTTGGTTATAACTATGGTGTGATACTGATACCCGAAGGACTTATTGATTTCATTCCTGAGGTAAGGCCAGAAAGCATATCTGTAATTGAGTTTATTGCTTTATATGTATAATCATATTTCCTGCTGTAAACTATCATTTGTATTTCATTAGTAAAGAGAATTAGTAACCATTATGTAATGGCGATTTGTAGGTGCAACAGCTTATTTCTGAATTAAATGAAATTCTGGCGCACGAAACTGTAGATGAGAGTGGTCTTTGGAAACAGAAACTTGTTCCCCAATCTTTGCAGCTTTTTGAGTTGCTTCCTCCAGCAATTCAAGATCAATTGATGCTTGAAAGAGATCCCCATGGAAATGTCCAGGTACTTATAACTAGTCATGTTTGGTAAAAACTAGATGATAATGTAAAATGACCAAAAGGACATTGATGAATTAATTGGAAAAATATGAGGGGTATAATTGGAAAAAGGTGAAAAAGCTCTGTGGAGCTCATTGAAACACTACTTGAAGTAGGTTTTTAAAAAGCTAGCCTATGGCCAACCGAATGGCCTTTTTAAATGAACTCAGAGAATACACTTAGCTTATGGTCTGTAAATATTGTCCTAGTAGTCTATCAGTGTTTGGTGGAGTGGATAAGGCTTGGGGGGTTCATAGCGCCTAACCCAGGTTCGAATCCTCCATGCGCAACCTGTGGACATTTACAAAGGGGCATGCTTTAGCCCTGATCTTCCGGGGATTACTCGGGCCATAGGCTCGGACACCCTTCCAAAAAATAGTCCTAGTAGTTAATTTTTGTTGCTTATTTTGATAGGCCACTTCTGATGTGTTGAACTTGTTGTTACATTAGGTTGCAAAAATTGAAACAGAGAAAATGCTTATTCAAATGGTTGAAAGTGAATTAGAGCTGAGAAAGCAAGTGGGCCAATATTCACGCCAATTTAAAGGGCAGTCCCACTTTTTCGGGTACTTTTCGATCCTTTTTTCTCTCTGTTATGATACAATGTTTCTCAAAGTTTGTTGAATAACTCTTGACCAATCTTGCATTTAGTTTCGGATTAGATGTTTTTTCTTTATGAACTACAACGGTCAATTTCGGATGTCAATGCTCAGGTACGAAGGAAGGTGTGGTTTGCCCTCAAATTTTGACTCTTCATACTGCTATGCATTGGGTTATGGTGCTGGAGCTCTGCTTCAGAGTGGAAAAACTGGATTAATATCATCTGTGAGTATCGTTAGATGAGTTTCTTTTTAATCAACGACATTATGTTTTTTAAGCTCAATTTCTTTTATCCATTTACAAGTTCTTATAACGACTTGTTGTCATGCATGAAGGTTGGTAACCTGGCTGCACCAGTTGCAGAATGGACTGTTGGAGGAACTCCATTGACTTCATTGATGGATGTAGAGAGGAGACATGGTAAACTGACCAATTTACTGATCTTTTTAAAACTATATTATTTGGCCTTTGTTTTAAACTGGTCTTTTTTATTTATGTGAAAATGCAAAAAAAAAAACATAATAGTTTGCAAGAAAGAGTGAAATGTAAATGCAGAAGAAAAAAAAACATCCAACTTGACATTTTCTCCAAATCGCTCATTTTTGTAAAGCAGGTGTTTTTCAGTATCTTTCGCAATAACGATGATAGAAAACATACGGGTGTTGACTGCATTTACTCAAAGGACTGGCTATCTGAACATTTCGCAATTTCTTGGAATTTTTGTAATAGATCTAATTGTACTACATGTGTGTTTGGCAGGTAAATTCAAGCCTGTGATAAAGAAGGCAATGGTTGAGCTTGATGGTGAGTGGTTTAAATTTTGTGTTTTCTAAATTAATCACACAGCAACCACTGGAGTATCTAATTCTAAAATGCTGAGTATTTATTTATTTATTGTAGGTGCACCATTCAAGAAATTTGCATCAAAGAGGGAGGAGTGGGCTCTTCAAAACAGATACATTAGTCCAGGTACATACTCAGCCTCCATGGTGTGTGTATTATGAATTTATGCATCAATAACCATGTACTAAAAAAAACTCAACCTATAATACAATATGAAAAGACTCATTATACTTAGCCTGTGTTTGGCAAACTAGTTGATAAGTTAGCTTACGAGTATGTAAAATGACCAAAAAGGGTATTTTGTGGTATAATAATTAATGTAAATTAGTGTATAATTGGAAAAAGCTACAAAAAGCACCTGAAACACTACTCCAACTAGCTTATGGTCCATCCAAAATGTACTAGCTTATAAGCTAGCTTATTTTTGCCAAACACAGCTTTATTATATTCAGCCTTGGCCTTTGATAGGGTTTTGTTATATTACATGAATAACCTCGAAGCTGCCCTTTATTTGCTGTTTAGCTTAACTTTTAATATTTTTGTTTGAATGGATTACTTTCTTAGGCCCCATTCAGTTTACGGGACCAGTGGCCGATATCTCAAACCATACGTTGCTGTTGGAGCTTGGAGTTGAAGCCTAGGTACGTGATGAGTTGTTGTCTTTTAGTCAAGAATATTGGACAAAATTCCCAAGTGTTTTGAGAGATTTGGATTTTTAAGTTGTGTTTTTTTCTTTTTTGTGGGTTAGGTGTAAGGAAATTTGGTCGTATCTTAAAACACTATTTGAATTAATAAAAGGATCATGATTTCTGTTTAAACTCTCATTTTTTTTGTAAGTTTAGGGTTTTAGGGCTATTGCCTTTTTACTTAAAACACTTGCCTAAACCCCATTTTTGTAAGTCTAGGGTTTTAGGTCTAGCAGTTTTACTGTACAATTTTGGCTTTTACCTTGTTTGCGTTTATTGGGAAAGAATGAGGCGTTCGTAATAATGCTATTTTGATGACTGATCATGGTTTTGGACATTTGGTACGAGATGGAGTTTTGTTTCTTGAAGGGTCATCGAAAATCTTGAATTTAGGGAGTGTTTGGGATTTGCTTATATAAAACTAACTTATGCTTTTTGAAAAGTTAAAATGGAATAACTTTTTAAAATGACTTATCTCCTCGTTGGAGAAGTCATAAGCACTTCTATAAAACCCCCATGCAAATACTAAAAATAATTTATCTCTTTTCCCAAGATGAAATAAGTCATAAGCACCTTCAAATAAGCAAGCTCAAACACCCATGTAAATAAGCTTGTAGAGCTTGTGTTTGATCTTATTCTTGGTGGGTAACAATCATCTGTTGCGAAGGGTTTGGTTAAGATATGCCAAATCCACCAAAGCTAGAGCCTAGAGGAGGGCGGATGCGCATCAAAGTAAAAGTTTAAAAGTTAATTTTTGAAAATGTAAAGTGATAAAAGTCGGTTCTCAAAATTAGAAATTTAAAAGATTGTTACAGTTTTTCTCTCAATCGATCAATCAAGTAGAGGTGCATATGTGGCTTGTGTTAGCTTGAGTTGAAGGTGTTTAAATAACCTAACCTCATGAATTTAGAAATCACAATCTGTTTTAAGAGTACAATCTAATTCAACCCAAAGCACCCCCTCGAGTAAAAGCTTTTATAGCGAGTTGATCAAAATGAGGATTCCAAATTACATGAGCAATAAGTCTTACATTATGACTCAAAATTTCCTTGTCAAGATACATGAAAGAGATTTTCGAAAATTCATAGAAAAATTATTGCTAGTTGCCCAAAGTAGAAAGCAAAAGTAATCTTATAAAGACAGCTCCTCCCATCATGAAATAACATTAAAAAAGTCCGAAGGGTTTGAAAATCGTGCTTCAAAACATTTGGTGTAATAATATTAACATGAATTTAGTTTATTTTGATTTTTTATAATCATTATGTTGAGTAAAACGATTGAAAATGAATGGGTGGTTTTATTTGCAAACCCCGAATCCATAAAAAAATGTGTCAAGAATTGAACTTCCGGCAGACTTTGATGTATTTGACCGTTGAAAAAAGTCTTTCTATCTAATACTGCTATAATTAAGAAATTTTATAAACTTGTGTTCAAAAGTCCAATATTATGTGCTCTAGCTATTTTTATTTTATTTTTTATCTACACATTATTATGGAGGGAACCTAACAAGAAGCAGGGTAACACAATTTATATTCAAATTTATCCAAAGTTGACAACTCTTTTGGATTCCTTCAAAGACTCTCCAACTACTTCCTCATATATATTACCCATCTACCATTTCCTTTGTTTAACCAGCTTTCTTACAATTAACAAAGAGAGAACCTATCTCTTTTGTTAACAAATTAAGCGAAAACAACATTATACAAAGTCTAATAAGAATAAAACCATGAGAAGCCAAGCATCAAGTCACAAGAAGCCAATGAACATGGTTAGGATCATCAAAACACCCATTAGAGCTATATCAAAAGCCCTAGATCTTTACGTCAAAGGCGTCACCAACTTCTCCACAACCTACAATAGGCCTGCAATGATCATGGAAACCACCATCGAGTCTCAGAATCTTCGTAGGAGCTTTAGTGCCTCAAGAATATCTGATATTGATCAACCACTGGAAAGTGCCCTTGTGAGATCAATATCCACCAACCAAACCAAGACCACCAACTTGGAATTGTCGATGATACAACACCATCGCCAACAATTACAGTCATGTGCATCAAGGAAAGGTGTCCCTAGGAGTTGCAGTGTTGGAATGGGGAGAATCGATGAAGATAGAGTTTCTTCTTTTAGGGACGAAAGTATTTCTGTTAGAAACAAGCTTGCCATGAATGATGATAATTTAATGTTTTCAAGAAGTCGCACTTCTGGTCGCGTGTCCACCAAAAGAAGTCGCTTAATGTAGTATCCATTTTTCGTGTACCGGAAATTGTAATATTTCTCTTGTCCAAAATACATGAAATTTTATTGAAAACACATATATGATATATGTATCAGACTCTTTAAAAAATATTACATGTACGATCTTATTTAATATTCGCTTAACTTAATTTTTGGATACCTAATCTCAAATGTTAGAATTTAATATAGCTGTTGATGTTTTACTTGAAAATATAATTGTTAATTGTTATTCTTTATTATTTGGGTGATAAAATATTATGCCATTTAATATTATTTGGATGTAGATGGGTACAAGTGTTCACAAATTAATAGTCCTTAGAATGATTCATGTCCATGATCGATTATGTCCTTATTTTCATTAATGTACTTTTAATTTCTTTAGCTGAATACCTTTTAAGATGATATTGCTTAATTCTTTCTTTTTAGTTAAACTTAAGTTAAACAATATCATCATTTTTAATTTGTTTGACGACTAACTATTCATAAAAAACAAATTACTTGAAGAAACTTAAATAAATGGATGCATAAGTCATGATTCATGTCATTTTTTTTGCATGCTTTTCCGGCTACAGGTTATTTTGAGCACCTTCATCGACAAGCGCTTCCTTCAAGGATCCGTCAATAAAGATCTAATCTATGTGTTAAGATTTAATCTATTGGCGACGGTCTCCAGTTAGTTACACACTTGTGGGTAAAGACTTGATCGGCAGGTCACCATCGGGTATCACCAATGGATTACCAATGACAAATATTACATATGGATTACCAAGGACAATTATCACTAATGAATCACTGATAATGCATTGATGTAATATTTTACCTATGGCTCTAACTCCGAAGGTATACCATCAGATATACTGATTTGATTGCTTAACCGCCGACCCCGCGACGAACATCGGCGTCAGCGACGACCCCCAAAGACCACCTCCGACGACCGCCGGCGTCGACGACCGCCCCCGAAGACCTCCAATGACCACTGGCGTCGGCGACGACCGCCGAAAATCACCTCAGACAACCACCGGTGTCCGCGACGACCGCCGACAACCTATGCATCTCCGACAACGAGAGTAGCCATCGAGACTTGCCACCCGATGTTACCGTTTGACGACATGAGCCATCATTTCTCTGTTTCATTTCTTTGATGATACCAAACAATGGATTAATTCCAATTCTCTACCCCATTTCTAATCCTCCCCATTTTCATTTCCAATTCTCTCCAATTCTTTTTTTTGATGATACCAAACAAGGGATTAATTCCAATTCTCTACCCCATTTCTAATCCTCCCCATTTTCATTTCCAATTCTCTCCAATTCTTTTCTTTGATGATACCAAACAAGGGATTAATTCCAATTCTCTACCCCATTTCTAATCCTCCCCATTTTCATTTCCAATTCTCTCCAATTCTTTTCTCTGTACCAAACACAACCTAAGTTTAAAACCCACAACCTCTGGGCAAAGTGGCGTCCTTAACACACCATCACAACCATCTCGACAGCTAAGAGCCTCTTGTCTTTAGTTTTGTTTTCAAATATTTAGAAGCACATTGAAAATTAATCGGGTGCATCTATTTAACGACTTAGGAGAAGCTTGGTTCATTTCAGGAAACGGGAATGAAAATGAAAATGGGAATGCAAGAGAATTGGAATAGAAATGAGCATTGTATTGATGCTGCTTACCCAATATAATCAATAAAAAATTGTTTCATATTAAAACAATATTTTCCTCCAACTTGAATATACAAAGGATGTTTCATTTAACATTAAAAGATGGAACGACATATGAAGAAAAAATACGTACAAATAAAATTTTCATTCTCCTCAATTTAGTCAAGAATGAAAATTAATGGATCTGCAGGAATGATTCCATTATATAATATCAAACCAAACAACAATTTTCATTATCATTCTCATTCATGACCCTAGTACCCTCATTGTTTTCCTCTTTTGATAATCGATTGAGCGGGTGCACAAGACCCCTCTCAACAATAACAAGGTCGATACTAGTATTAAAATTTGAGAAGTGAATATGAACCCTTGATCATTTTTAATCTCAAGCCCACCCATGAATTGTTCTTGATACGAGGATTGATCCCTGTCCATCTCATCCTAATATGTATCCAACAATTAATAACCATTTTTTACACTAACTCAACTTCTAACCAAAGCCCAACACATGACACTTAAACCAATTAAATCAATGGATATCTGTTTTATGTAGATTTAGATTAAAACAAGTTTTGCAAGTAAATTCACGGAGAAACTTTGGCCCAAATAATCGAACCTCAAGACTCTAAACTCTAGACTCTAGACTTCTAGAGTAAACAACTCAAAGCCCAATTCAACAATAATTGCTACATCTTAATGGAATGTTTATCTTTGAATTAATAGTCTTAATAGTTTATTTGGCTTTTCGCACACTTATATTGATATGTTTATTGAGCGTCAAGTTTACAAAATACCCTTAAAGAAAATAAAAAACTAAGATACACTTTGGTTCTGCAATCGTTCATCTGCACGGTATGTAATTGTGCACATAAGTAATTTGTAAGATGTATATGTGCATAAAACCCAAAAAAAAAAATTAATTACTTATATGCACAAATACTCCTTATCCAGATGAAGAGCTATCAGGATGTTCAATTTTCTATTTTTTTGTTTTAGATTTTCTGGTGAATCTCCCACCGTTTGCTATTCTTTTACTTATGGATGGCTTAATAGAACATTCATTGACTTAATCGCATAGTCAGGGAACATCTCTTGTCCCCAATAAAGACAAAAATTACTTTACCCACCCTTGGTGAAGAACAGGCATCTGCAAAAACCATCCCATATTTAACCCCCCACTCTCATAGCCACCCTGTTTTATGAATTAGGTAGTTTTTGTTTTTGTGTTTGGAGTAGGGTGTTTTTTGATCATTTGAGCATATCAAACAATAGTGCGACCAGATGTAATATTTGAATGAATGCAACCAAAAATATATAATACAAACAAGATGAAAGTTTGGCTGTAAAGTGTGTAAACTCATTTTTTATTGCAAATGTGAGAACAACTGAGAACGTGACAGGTGTTTCATTAAGTCTGAATAATACAGGATTATAAGATTGAATGTAAATGCATTATTCATAATGAATAATACAGTTTTTAGTCTGGATAAATGCAGTATCCTCACGTTCGCAATAAAATATGAGTTTTCATTTGAATTTAACCTAAAAAAAATATCATTCAGACCAGAGGTGACCAAATATTGGTCTTGGGTCGAGTTGGGTTCAAATCGGCCCCCATTCTAGATAGTGACTCCATAACCGCTCTCTGTCCCTACCAAAACAAAAAGAACAAGTTAAGCTTTATAAGGCCCAATTATGAGGACCGCTCCTGGGCCGGGACTAAATGAGTCCCAAATGGTCTTAAGCCAGGTCGCTTCTGGGCCGGGGTGGGCCCATTTAGCAATCTCTAATTCAATCTAATGATTTAGGAAAGAAAAAAAACATGTTTTTATCTAAACAAACAAATTTATCTAGATAGACAACTTATTCCATACGACCTTTAGGCTATGTTTGGCATGGCAAACTAACTGATAAGGTAGCTGATGAATAAGTTGCGTTTGACAAAAACTAGCTAATAAGGTAGCTTATGACCGTAAACTGACAAAAAATGGCATGTTTAAAAATTGAGTGTAAAACGTAAAGGGTATATTTGGATTAAAATAAATTAATAAATCCCATAAGTTATCAAAACGCTAGTGAGACTAGTTTTTCAAAAAGCTAGCTTACAAGTTAACTTATGGTCCATTCAAACATATACCTAACTTATAAAGTGATTTATAAGCTACCTTAGGTCTTACCAAATGATGTCTTATTACATGTCTTTAGGAGAAAAGGGGCCATGGCATCATGTTAAAACAAACAGCAGTTAATGAAAACGTTAAAAATCCAACTACTGGACTTGTCACGTGGAGTTAGGCCTAAACGGAGAAGGCATGTTTTTATTTTATGTATCCCTGAAGACAAAGATGTATTACCAAATGGATGACAAAAAATTATTGTGTTTTGAATATAGTATTTTGTCATCGTCTACCAATAAAAGATTCAATTTAAATAATAAAATATTTAAATTTAAATAATAAAATATTTAATATAGGCATTATTTATACCCTTAAAAACGTGACCATGAGGGGTATTTTTGTTATTCTCCTCTTTCTTCAAGAAATCTTGAACCAAATCATTTCTTATAACACTCGAAAAGAAGTTGAATTTTCCATTTTCTCATAACACTCAAAAAGAATTTTGACTTTGTTTTACTTAATTTATACCACTAGAATAAATGTCACTTTAACAAGTAGTATTTTCAGTGTCGGCAATCAATTGTATATGTGTTTTTTTTACTGTGGGTGTTTAGATCAATTTGCCTACATATCAACTAATCCCAAAGGTCTTGGAAAATATCCAGAAAAATATTTAATAGCTTTATAGGACTTGGACCAGTGACCTTTAGAAAAAATCCCAAAAGACTCAAGTTTTATTGTCAGACGAGCTAACCCTACAAAGTTAATCTTGTATGTGGTTATGTCACTTGTAACTAAATTGATCAAAAGGCTCATATATCCAGCTCTATACTTTGTTTTATTATGTTACTAGTTAATGGCCCGTGTAATACACGAACGATTTAAACATATTGTTTTAGTTTCTAATAAGAATTAACATTTGCATTATAAAATTCATAAATAATTTACCACAAACCAAACGTAATATCCAATTAACAATATAAATTTGACTTAGTTAATTGATAAAAGAAATATTAATGATTTAGTTTAATCATAACCATTTAGAAAATTATATATATAACATTTAAATTACTTTTCTTTCATTTTTTTAATTCAAAGCTTTCTTTGAAATTGAGTAAGTAGAAAATTATTATTTATTAAAATAATTCTAATTAATCAACGATTTAAATGAAAAAAAAAATTACTCTTACTTTGTTATTAAATATTTTAGCCATCTAAAAGTTGTTAAAATATATGAAATTCTTTTGTTGAAAGATTTGGATTTCGTGAATGATTCTAAAACGGGAGGGATTCTGAAATAAATTATATAGTGTTTTTGATTTGTAGGGTTTAAAAAGAATTATTATTTATAAATGATCTATAGAATTAGTAAGATTAAAATGATGAAAACTTTAAATTTCAAGAACATTAACAATAGCGTTTTAAATAAAATAAACTTTTATTATTTATAAATAATCTATAAAAAATTTAGATTAAAAATAGGAATCTTTAAATTTCAAGAATATCAACCATAGAATTGTAATAAAATGTAAACAACTTAATTTATATCTATTCTTGATATTTACTAATATAAATAAATTAAAAAAAATATTCAATAGTATACTCATTTTGAAGGTATCGTCGAGACGATTATAAGGGTGTAATTTATAAAAAGGAAAAACAAAAAACTTAAATGGTTTTAATTCATATACATTATTTACCTTAATATGATAAGAATGTAAAGTGAAAATTGAAAAACCAAGGGGTAATAAGTAATTTGATCAAATAATTATAAGGATACAAAATGTAAATTATAAAAGGGAAACTAATAAATTAATGAGAAATTTTAGGTATGTAAATTTTGGAAAAAAAAAATGGAAATAGATTATGACATCATCATTTTATACGATTTGTTTAATTGACCAATGAAATCATTCAATTTCATTTTGATGACATCAGCAAAAACCTTCTTTTAATATATAATATAGATTAGTAGTAACAGTTTATACGAAAAACTTGCTATATTTTCTTCAAGGATAATACATAAGAGACAAATAAGGGTTGGTTTACCTCTTACTATATAAGAGGATGATAAGACATAAATGACTTTGAAGAATTGAAAAAAACAAACAAACTGGACAACCTTACATTTTACCGAATTAGACAAAAGAGCCTAATAAGAGCTTTTTCTTATAAACAAACAAGGCTTGTATATGAATTATAGTTGATGCTCCCCCTAATACACATTCTTGGCTCCACCTTTGTTATTTAGTCAAAACTTATTAGATAAATTGTTGCATATGATGCCATTTTAATAGATTAAAGTCCTAACCCGTTAGGTAAATGATAACATTGAATAATAATGGTAATCATTTGAATAACACGGGTGACATTTCTGAGATATCCAGACTTTGGATCTGGTCCTTTGGGCCGGGCTCGGAGCTGGTATGGGAGGATCCAGTCTATGGGATCCACTTCCCTGCCGGTGGGGTTTAGCCATAGGTTAGGTCGGATCGCAGCGGATTAGTGGGATTGCCCAATTGAAGGCCCGATACTGCTGGAGCGTGTGTGTGTTAACTTGCCGTTAAAAAAAATAATGGTAATCATTTACTGTCTAAGTATTTTGGATAAACAACTTCTAAATTTTATTTTCAAAATATTTCAAAAATATGAAAAGCTTTACCTATCCTAAAATAAATGTATATAAGAAAGATATAATCATCTACCCCTTTTAATTGAAGAGACAACAATCTTAATTCTTAAAAATAAATCTCTATTTTATTCATTTCATAGATAATAAAATACAAAATGAATATATACCATCAAAATAACTCTTTTATTTTAATAACATATATAAATAAAGTTGACATGTAGACTGTTTAGTTTAGAAAATAGTAATTAAAAGATATTTAATAAATGTAGTAGAAATACTAGATGTGATAATGGAGGCAGGCAGGTGGGGAAAGGTGAATCCTCATGGGAAGGATAGGTGTGGCCTATCACAGTGGATAACGTCAAGAGAGCCATACGTTGGAACTCTTAACAACCAACATCCAAAACACAAAAGTAATCGGTAGTTTTGCAGTTGCTGTCTCCTCTGTCTCCTATTTCCAACTACATTTTTATATTATAAATATCATATTTTTAATATAAAAAATTACAAATAAAATAAAATACCTAAACTATGTGATTAAATTGGTCTTATATTCATTTCTTCCATACTTTTACATCAATATTATCCAGGTCTGTAATTACGTACTTGTTGTAGAGGCGGATCTAAATGACCTCACCCCCACTTTAACTTCATACCCATTTACTCTTCCATTTAGCAACACATACCCATAGAAGTCCGTTATAGGTCCGTTATAGGGCCGTTATAGGTCCGTTATAGGTCCGTTATAACTCCCTTAAGGGAATAAGGGAGTTATAACTCTCTTAAGCATCCGTTATAGGTCCGTTATAGGGCCGTTATAGGTCCGTTATAACTCCTTTAAGGGAGTTATAACGGACCTTAAGGGAGTTATAACTCCCTTATTCCCTTAAGGGAGTTATAACGGATCTATAACGGACTTCCATGGGTATGTGTTGCTAAATGGGAGAGTAAATGGGTTATGAGGTTAAAGTGGGGGTGGGGTTATGGGTATAGAGGCCAATTTCCCTCTAAATAAATATCTTTGTGGATACATCATCACATAATACCAAAAAAATTAAATTTAGCATCCTTATGCAAAATTAGATTAGGAAAAAAAATTATGATTACATGGATACTCATTGACACCCCTACAATTCCCCAGTGATGATGAAGTCTCCTATAAAAAGTTACATATAAAAATTAGTTGTTACAAAGAAACTTTAAGGCATTGTTTGGTAAAAAAAGCTAGCTTATAAGCCGACTTATTTTCTGTGTATATGTTTGGTAAGACCAAGGCTTTGTTTGGCAAGCATAAGCTAGCTTATAAGCTAGCTGGCTAGCTTATAAGCTAGTCCATCCAAACATGTACCAGGAAGCTAGCTTATCAGCTAGCTTATAAGCTAGCTTTTTGAAACGCTACTTTGAGTAGCTTATGAGGAGCTTATTGTAGCTTTTTCCAATTATACCCTTATTAATATTAATTATTAAATTCAAATATACCCTTTTTGGTCATTTTACATACTCATAAGCTAGTTTTTGTCAAACATAATTTATTCAACAGCTAGCTTATCAGCTACTAGCAAGCTTATCAATCAACAGCTAGCTTATCAGCTATCCGTTAGCTTATCAGCTATCCGTTAGCTTATCAGCTACCAGATAGCTTATAAGCTACGCTTGCCAAACATAGCGCAAAAGTAGCTTATAAGCTAGCTTTTTGATAAGCTACTTTGAGTAGCTTATGAGAAGCTTTTTGTGACTTTTTCCAATTATACCCCTTATTAATAATTAATTATTATAATTATAATTATATATTAATTAATAATTATTAGTTTTTAATAATTTAAAATAATTATTAATTAAATTAAATTATACCTTATATATTATTTATTTTTAAATGTTATTAATTATTATTATATATTATTTAATATGTTTAACTATCAAATAAAAATACAATAATTTTTAAAATGTTATATAAGTGAAACATGTTAAATATTTTAATAAAAAAATATTATATCTAATTCTTAATTATATTCTTTTAAATTATTGATTATTTAAGATATGTTAAGTTGATTAATTTTAATTTTATTATATTTAATAGTAATTTAAATTATTAGTTAATGTAGATTTTTTCTAAAGTTTATTTTAACAAATTCTAAATTTATACTGTGTATATATAATAATAATATCTATATTATTTTTTAACATATTATATTATTAGAAATTTATTTTAATTATATTATTAAATTTTATTTTAATTATATTATAAAATACTTGTAATTGATTATTTATTAAAGATGTCATTTTTGGTCATTTTACATACTCATAAGCTAGTTTTTACCAAACGTGACTTGTTCACCAGCTAGCTTATCAGCTACCAGCTAGCTTATCAGTCACCAGCTAGCTTATCAGCCACCAGCTAGCTTATCAGCCACCAGCTAGCTTATCAGCCACCAGCTAGCTTATCAGCCACCAGCTAGCTTATCAGCCACCAGCTAGCTTATCAGCCACCAGCTAGCTTATCAGCTAGTTTACCAAACATAGCCTAAAACTAATCAACAATACAAAAGAAATTAGTGAAACAGTTGAAAACTTGATAACTCATTTAGTCGTTTGCTTTCTTTTTTTAAATCATGTACATTGCTATGTAATTCTTTTATTTGTTCACCGTTTCATTGATTTATGTTATGAGCATTGTATAAAGAATGCAACTTTAACCAAAAATATGCTAATAAAAATTTGTATACAAGTAAAATTTTATACACAATACACCTTATTTACACACGTTAAATTTATTCAAGATTTAAAAAAAGAAAACAAATCAACGACAAAGACATCAGACAAATGTGTGTTTAATAATATTAAATATTGCATTTATCATACACGCAATATAATCAATATTGGACTCATTTCGAAGCTATCAACAATACCTCTCTGATGGTATAATTTACAAAAAACAAATACATAAATTTATAGTATATTGTAGCTAAAAACTAATTAATTCACTAATATGATATGTGAACAAAATGAAAAAGGAAAAAGGAAAAAGGAAAGGATGTAAATCAAAAAAATTAAACTCTTTAAAGGGTGAAAATCATAACTATCATCCATCATCAAGAAACCATCACATATATTTCCAGATATAATCCCCTGAAAATTCAGATTAATGAGATTGCCCAAGAAAAATCATGATACCGCTAAAACGTGTGTGTGCGTTAACTTGTCGTTAAAAAAATCTTGTAAGAAAATAAGAATAAAAGGTTTTAGAGTGAACTGCATTTTTGATCCCTCGTCTAAAAGACCAAAACACCCTTACATGAGGGGCGCATGGCACGACTAACGACCACAAATCTCACGGTGTTAACAAGAGGGACTCTATTCAGCTTCAAAACACAAAAAATGGACAAAAGGTGTACATTTCGAATTTGATGGACGAAAACCAAAAAGTAACCATAAAAAGGGTCCAGAATTGTAATCCACTTAAATAATAATGTAAGCACATCAATCATCACTAGAAAAGCATTTTCAGAATATCAACTTTTAATTTGATAGAATTTACCCTTCTGACTTCACTCACTGCAACTCCTCTTTCCTTCTTTTTTTTTATTTACACATCAACCCTTAAACTTGCTCCTTTAAACATTAACACCTTCAGTTCCTATGCATTTCTTATTCTAATTTAGCCACATACTTTGGGATGTTATACTAAATGCTCAAATTACATATAAAAGAATACAAGCAGTACATCTATATAGATCTTTTTCAAAAACCCCTGAATTGTTTTAAAATAATTACAAATAATGACCGATAAAGAAAAATATAAAATCGTTATCATGTGATGGGTCAGTAATGAATGTGTATTTTAACTTGTGGTTTAGGCCAAGATGTGCTTATGTGATGACAATCGTTTATGGTAGTTGTCACCTGTTAGTATCATTAGATGGTTGTGGATATAAATCATTTCCAATGATATAAATTCATGGTGTCACAAAAAGAAGACAATAACATATATAGGGGCGGTTTACATTCAACCAATTATTTTTTTTTCTCTTAATTATAAGGATTGATTAATCAAAAATACATATGAAACAATTTGATTATATATTGAAATAAAAATATACGAAACAATTTGATTAAAAAGTAAGTATATAAAACAATTTCATTATATTAAACACTTTCATGAAATAATTTCATTCAAGTTAACAATGAAATCGATGATTTGTACAAATGGTTTTGGTTGGTATTCGATATCTCTCTCTCTCTCTCTCTCTCTCTCTCTCTCTCTCTCTCTTATGTGTGTGTATGTTTTGTATGTTGTTCATACGTACATGTTGTGTGTATATATATATATGTGTGTGTGTTGAATATGTGATAATATACGTGAGAGGACATGTTAGTGTACAGGCGTCGTACCCTGCGGCTTAGGTCGCACCAAAGATCGTATGTGTCTCTAATTTGGGTCGTATATGATGAATTATAGTATAATATCAAGAACACGTATATATAGCTATATACACATGTGATATATATGTGAGAGAACCTAGTAGTTTAAGGACGACTTAGCCCACATCCTAGGTTATGCCAAAGGTCATCCACGTCTCTGATTTAGTGTCATATCTTTGATTGAATATTGTATCACACGCGATTGATTATATTAAAATGTGTTATTGGGTTCTCGATCATAAGATGAATGTGTTCAAGCCATGAGCACCACACCTTTGCCAATGGAATGTATGCCATGATTCACCTCCCCCGTAATAACTGTGAGACTGGTGTGATGGGGATACCCCAGAGGGTGCTTATACCCCCCCCCCCCTTTTTTTTAAGATGAATGTGTTCTCGATTGAGTCCTTCCCCTCTCTCTATATATTATTGTTAATTATTCCTCTTTTAAATACATTGATCACAAGAATTTAACGAGTGGCCAACCAAAAATGCAAATCAAATATCAAAATAACTGTGATAAAAGTATTTAGATGGCAAATGGAAGCAACATCAAATGAGATGATGTCACGTGAGAGTCGCAATCAAAGATAAGGACTTGTTTCGTTTTGGTCCCGAAGGCATTCATTGATTTAGCCTTAATATTTGCACTATTATAAACCATTATTAATAAAACAAAATAATAATAATAATAATACATATTTAGAGTAGGGTTTTAATAAGAGGTTGAGATTAGCGTGACAAACATAAGAAGTGGTTATCTACTGCTAGATGTATAGATATAAGATGCATATTAGATGCACCAGATCAAATCATTTCTAAAGCTTAATTCATGGGTAGGCATGAGATTAAAAGAGATCAAAGGTTCAGATTCACTTCGCACACGATCCTACACCTACACATGTAATGTTAACCGCTATTATATATAGATATAGAAGAATGATCGTTTGAGAAGAAGAATTAAGATGAGAAAGGTAAGAAGGGATTTGGATCATTGATTACTTTTTTAACTTATCCCATGAATTACGTATATATGGTTTGGGTTTTGATGAGAGGTGGAGTTATCCTGAGAAGGATAAGAATGGATCTCCACCCTTGGATGCACTTTATGATGAGATGCACCTACATGCACCGGATCAATTCTCTGTCAAAAGCAATTCATGGGATGGATTTGAGATTAAAATGATCAATAGTCTGGATCCGTTCTTACATTTAACTCGATCTTCTTATCATACGATCATTCGCCTATACACACATACATACACAGGGGACAAATTAAATGAGAACCACACAAGAATTAAGAATTATAAGCACCGATCTCAATCAAAATAAAGACTAATCAATCGTAAGAGCTAAAAGGTAACATTTGCATATATGATGTTATTCACATAGAAACATGATTCTTGAAGGTATAAAAGTAACTACTTTCCTTTTATCTCTTATTAAAGGTATATAATTTAACTAAATTAAACATAATTTCTTTTTTAAATCAAAGTTATATTAAATACAATTACATTTTAGACCAAAAATATATTAATTAACGACAATATGCTTTTAATAAAAAAAATATATTAAAAAAACGAACACTTTATTTGATTTAATTTGACATAAATATCACTATGTTTTTATGTTTTTATTAATAACTGCAATTTTTTACATGAAAAAATAAAAATGATTTAGCTAGTATGTTGTTTCACCCCGAGAAACAACACTTTACATCACATTTCATGTTATCTTTTTTGTTTTTTTTTTTTTGGCATTGTGAAACAACACTAAGCTTTCGCTTTATGAAACACCCCTACATTATTTCCTTATGTAAAAGATCATTACATTATTTCACATTAGGCCATCCACAGCCGTACAGGTCATACCACATGTACATTGCCACCTCAGCGCCACATCAGCTTTACCACCACCTTACCACTACCATACCATTTCATCCACAGCCGTACAGGTCATACCACCTGTATTATTTAAATAATAAAATATAATCTTTATATATATTCCGTATGTATATGTGTGTGTGTGTGTGTTTGGGATTTTTTAGAACGGTAAGCGGGTATCGCCGTCCCTCCCTACCGGTACCGTACCGGTTAACCGCGCCGGTGCTACCGACGGTACCGGTACCGTTCCATTCACAGGTGCGCCGCGGATGGCCTTAGCAAAACTGTATTGTTTCACAATATGAAACAACACATAAGTGTTTTACATCCTATTTCACCTTAATTCTTGTTTTATTTCGTTTTTAAATTATAAAACAACACTACATTATTTCAGAAGGTGAAATAACAATGTATTATTTCACATTAACGACATTATGTTGTTTTACAATATGAAAAAAACGCTATAATGTTTCAGTTTCCGGTCCTTTACATCAAAACATTTTGTTTTATTTTGACATAAACACTAAAGTTGTTTCACTTTAGCAACATTTTTCGTTAAATAAACTTTGGTGTTTCCATGATGAGATTTTAGTTGCAATTTTTAATTTACTATTTTTGTCCCATGTAGTACTCATGAACAAGCTTATCTAAAATAGAGAAAATAAGATTTTTGTTCTCTAAATTGCTCCAACAGATTCTTTATATTGTTTTTTAAAATAGAGAAAACTTGAAAAATCTTCAAGTTTAGATAATTCTCTATAATTTAATGTGTGGAAAGAGAAATCACTTTTCTATTCATTTCCACCAATGAGATTGCATGATTATTATTTTATATAAAATTGTTTTAAAAAGTGTATTGGAATGATAAATTTATATAATATTTTAATAATATAATAGAGGTTGAAGTCTCTAAAATAAAGAATATGTTGAAGCTAAATATAAATCATTTTAGGGGATGTTTGTTTCCCTCTGAATACTCAGAGAAGGTTCCTATTTGGCAAAAAAAAATTAGCCTCTGAAGTGTTCCTCACGACTCTGAAGCGTTCAACCTCTAACACCTGGTCCAACCATTCAGAGGCATTGTTTTTCCTTCATTACCCTTTTAGAAGCCATCAGCTTCCACATCATTGATCTTGATTTCTTCCAGGTACGATTTCATAATCTGCACTTTCTAACCATGGTCTTCGATTTCTTCCCGACATCTATTTCCAATTTTCGATTTCCAACCATTGTCTTCAAATTCTCGATTTCCATGGTTATGGACTTCGATTTCTTAATTCCAACAATGTGTAGATATAAAAATTGTTATTTGTTTGATTTGATTGATTCTATGGAATTTTTTTGGACTCCATATACCTTGATTTCTTCATATGTGTGGTTATTGGATCTTATTTGTATTGGGGATGATGAAAATGGTTGCTTATTTACAGATGGTTGTAAGTCAAATGTGGTATCATCATAGACGCCCTCCAACTGTTCGACCAAATGCCTCAATGAGACCAAGTTTCATGGGGATTTATTCTCACCACTTATAACCAATCCAACCTCTCTAATCAGCCCTCTCCGTCTTGACTTCTTGCAACCTGATCACTTTATTTTTTGCTAGCTTGCTTAATTATTGCGATGCGTTTTACATTGGCCATCAAGTTCGTGCCAATTCCTGTTGTCGTTGTTCTCATCTGACGATGTCGTCAAGCCTTTTTTCATCGCTGCATTTCAATGAGAAAAGAAGGGATCAAGAGTATCGATTCTTTTATTCCTTCAAGCGTTATCGGAAGCAGCAGCATGGCATTAACAAAGCAAAGCAACAACCTTAGGGCTGTGTTTGTACGGAAGCTACATCAACGCCATGGATTTTTTTGATCGATTTATCCTTTGTATTGAGCTTCTAATCTTGCTTTCTTGCTGTTACTATCACATGTGTTTATAATCTCCAATGAATGCATTTAACTTGTGTTTATAATGTCCAATTTATGCATTTTACCTCTAGATTTATATAGAACACCAATGAATGAATTTCACCTATATGTTATTATCTATATGTGCTTTTACCATTATATTATCATCTCTTTACCTCAATGTTTGTAACCAAAAAAGACATGGATTTGTTTATTTGGACCAAACAACTATATTTTATTTGGACTTAAAACATACAGAGGGGTAAAATAGTAATTTGTTGTCCTTCAGAATATTCGTTCAAAGCAGTTACCAAACAATCATATTTCATTCTACACTACATCATACAGAGCCTCTCAACCATTCTGACCTCTCAATCATTCAGCATCAAACCATTCAGTAACTGCCAAACAGCCCCTTAACTTCTAAATTCCTATTTTAGAGAAACTATAAAGAAACTACTCTAACTAACTATCAGTGTCACATCAGTTTTTCCCCAACCCCACAATAAGTCATCTGGAACCCTCTCTGATTAGTACATGAACCCTCCCAACCCGCTCACTTTTTATTATAAAACACACCACACACAACACACACAAACTCAGAGGCTCAGCGGTGTGGCCATGCCGCTCCAGCCTCAACCCACCGCTGCTGCTGCTAACGTACCCCAGACCGCCCAAGCCGCTCAAACTAGCGGCATCGAGCCCGCCCAACCTAGCCCCCGGTACCCGTACCCTAATAATGTACAATCTCCTAAAAGAAATTTAATAAGTAGACCAAAACTTAGGACAATTTTCGAAGCTGGTTTTAGATCTTGTTTTGGATCCTTTTATATGGTCGAGGTGATCCATGTTTTTTCCTTCTTTTCATGGACCATAAACACACATATCCAATGCACCCACCACCCCCCTACAACACACACACACATGTACACAGAGTAACATAATATAATATATAATATATAAACATATATAATGCTTTGTAGTAGGGTGATCATATATCCATCCTCAATTCCCCCTTAACACAACAACAACTGTCATCTACAAATTTCTCTGTGGGTAAATTAAAATGGAAAATCATCCCACATCTCTCTCCCCCAGTAGCAGTGGAAGAAGAAGAAGCAGTGCCTCTAATTCGCCGGAATTCGAGTTCTGGATGCTCAGAAACCCCTCTTGCCCTCAAACCCTCCTTCACTCCGCCGACGAATTGTTCTCCGGCGGTGTCCTCCTCCCCCTCCACCAACTCAACACCCCAAACTCCGACGACCCACCTCATAAAACCACCACTCCAACCACCACCACCGCCGCCACCACCGACCCGGAAACCACATCAATCGCACCGAAACGATGGAAAGACATGTTCAAGAAGAACCCGGAAAAGGAAAAGAAAAAGAGAAACGGCGGCGCCGGCGGCGGAGGTGGTGGTGGTGGGACGGGTGTGGCGGAGCTGAATATAAATATATGGCCGTTTTCACGGAGCAAATCGGCCGGAAACGGCGGTGGTAGGCCGCCGCCGGCGGCGGCGGCGAGCGGCCGGAAAGTGAGTAGCGCGCCGTGCTCCCGGAGCAACTCCGCCGGAGAATCCAAGTCTGGTAAAAAGTGGTCGGGCAGCCCGAGCCGTGGCGGTGGGGTCCACGTCGGCCGGAGCAGCCCGGTTTGGCAGATGAAGCGGGTCGGGTCGGGTCGGACTCTACACGACAATCTCGTTCGGAGTGCTGCTGAGAAGGGTTCTCTTAAAAAAGAAAAACCGGAAACTCGCCGGAGCAAAAAGGGTACTACCGGCGCCGGCGGTGATGCGACGGTGGCCGGATCCGGCGCCGGAGCAAGGGTTAAGGTGCTGAATCTTAACGTTCAGACGTGTATCGGTTACCGCCACCATTTGGGTTGCCGGAGTGACGAGATTCGAGAAGGTAAAAGTGTGCGTGTCGTCGCCGGAGGAAACGCCGGAGTAGAAACCGGCGTTCTTGCCGGCGGTGAAGGTCCACGTGGCAGTAATATGTTCAATTTGAGGAATCTGTTTGCCAAGAAAGTGTATTAATTGTTTTGATTAAAACTTTATTCATTAGAATCATATTTGATACACATGGTAAATAATGTTTAAAAAATGTTTCTTCAGTGAGGAGATATAATTTAGATATTATTTATCATGTAATATTTAAAGGAAACATAGTAGTTTGGTAATTTATCATGTAAGTATTGGTGTATTGTGTTGGATGTATGGAGATTTGTCAATTTTATTTGTACATTGAGTGTTATGCAATGTATAAAAAGATTTTTGTTTTTGTATTTTATGTTAATTTTAATGTATGAATAGATTTGATAAGCCTACTTCGATGCGTGTGTGATACTTATTTATAGAACCTTTTTTTGGGAAATATGCAATATATTAAACAAAGATAGAAAGATTAGGGATAAAAGGAAATGTTTAGTGATATATTGATTAAGGAAGTGAAAAATCATAGAGTTGAGATTTAGAAGAAGAAAAAAAAAGAATGGGAAAAACATACCAAGAATAAATTATGAAAAATGATCCTGTCGACTATTAGCTAATAAAAGAACTTTGGATTATAAACAAGGTTCGAGAAACGTTGAAAAATGAGTATGTTGATAAAAATGTGGTCAAGTTAATCGAAGAGACTGAAACCAAGTGAACTATAATGCTGACTACATTCATGTTGTAGGATTGAGTGACTATCAATCTAAATACGCTTAGTTGGCTTATGACATATGTAAAGCTGGTTTCAAATAGATGGGAAATAGATTTGAGGAGCTCCTTATAAACTCATAGTTATGGGCTACCAGTACGTTTTAATATGGTTTTAAGTTGATTTCATGGTTGTTAAGCCAACTTTCTACTTTGCGCTTCTCAACTAGTATTGGAGCTAATTCTTGTACCATCGGGATGGTGAGACAAACCTTACTGAATATGATGAGTGATTTAGGAGGCGTTTGTAAAATCCTAGAAGAATGAATCCCACAATGTTGATTACAAAAAGGATTATGAGAGTACCTGGCAAGGATGTCAGAAATTAAAGTTGGAAAGCTTGTAACAACCCATCTTACAAGATGGCAACTTAGATTTGACGGTTGATCATGGTTTTGAACTTAGGGTATTGATTAGGGTTTATTTTAGTTTATGTTTTGAATTAGTTTAGGTCTTAATCTATTTTCTACCTTTTTAGTTTGTCAAAGATGTATGAGTTTTATAAGTTTGATTAGAGTTTTGATAAAAATGGTTGCTTGTTATTAGCCAAACCCCAAGCCATCTCTAAGAATTGAGATTTAGACTACCAAAACTAACGTGTAACACATAGTTATGTGGGTGTTTGTCTAACCATGAGATGGATGTTTGATTTTGTTCTAGAAGGCTGCTTGACGATGTGTGGAAGTATTTGTGAAATGGTCTGATTAAGAAATGTAGGTACGGGAAATCATGTCTAAGTGTTGGTAGTTCAGCTTACGCTTTAATTTAGGGTATTTGTGAAATGGTCTGATTAAGAAAAGCTCTTCGAATGAGTTCCATATTATGGCTCTTGAACGTAGGGTATTCATTTAGCTTACGCTTTAATTTGTTTCTACCTTATGAGTTCGTATTGATGTGATGTTTATTTTCAAATGAACACGCAATATCTTTTTAGTTTGTTTTTTTTTTGGATAATTTGGAACTCTGACAAATATAACAATCACCGGTTTGCTTTTATTTTATGTTTCTTTTTGTATTTGCTTTATGCATCTCCTTCTATTCCTAGTAATTCATGATGCATAACATTTCTTTATAATGTGAGCATACCCATAAATAGTGGGTTTAACGGTTGAAATTAACTTAAATTAGTGGGAAAGGCTAAAAACCAGTATTTTTTGCATATCCACATTAGGGATGAGATTAGGATCAGAATGATACCAAACCGGTTAGTACCAACAAATTTTGGGAACTAAAAAATGGTATCGAAAACCTAACCGTATGCATTAGTTCAGTATCGGTTCGGTACGTATTCGGTTTTGGGATGGGAAAATCGATACTAGGACTACTTAGGCCATCCGCTGTGGTGGTAATTTGGGCCATCAGGTAGTCATCGGGTAAGATGAACCCGTCGGCTTCCTTAAGCCACACTGCCGCGTGCCTGATCAGGTTGAGCCAAAACGGTTCGATGAAGCCGTTGGAAAAAAAGAGACGTTACCTCCCCCACCCCACACCCCCCCCCCCCAACGGTAAACCAACGGCTCTTTTTTTTTTTGTTTTTTTTTCTTTTTCAATTTTCAATACTATATATACTATCCTATATTCAAACATTTCCTGCACAACTCATATTCTTCTACACATTCCTATTCTTCTACACATTCATATTCTTCTACACATTCTTTTACACACTTCTTCCAAATGCATAAACAAAAGACACTAAAACAAACGAAACGTTCGAGCCGACAAACCCAAACCCAAGTCCCGCCGACAACTTTGAGTTCCGCCGGTTCATATATACCACAAATGCCGAGTCCCACATATCTCGGCCGCAATACGGATTGGGTTATCTCGCCATCCGCTGCCATATACGATCCGAATTTTTTTAACACCAACGTTCCGCAATACGGAATGAGCCATGGTAATCTTTTACCGTTGATGGCTCAATCGTTTACGGGAATGCTCACTCATTCGAGTCCCATGGCGTCTCAATCAACTCCGACTACGATGCCAACAGTGGCGGAACACGAGTAACATAACCTAGGGGGCCGAATAATAACATTATAAATATATGAAGGGTTGAAGATGATATCATAAAACGTGTTGTTTGTATTTTCTTGGACTATGTATAATAGTATGTATCTCATAGTATATTTTCAATTATTCTTATAAATATCTTATGCGATAAAAGGTAACCAAAGTATTAACCACGTTATATTTTTCTAAATCCATAAACTTTGAAAAAACTGATAATTTTGTATAAATTAGGATCTATATTATCATGATTTTGATATAATCATCTTTATAAAATCTTTGCATATCAATAAACATCCAAAAAAATATTTATAAGATAACTATTAAGTATAACAACAAGTTTATTTATAAATACAAAAAGAAAAAGGAAAAAAAAAAGACTTAACTATCATAGACACATTTACATTATTTGAATTAAAACAAAGATTTTTACATTTGGAAATCGTCCCAACAATCTCAAAGTTATGCCTTATCTATAAACAACAGTCCTTCAATAAATAGAGTTATTTACTTGGCTAATGACCATTTTCAAAATAATATACAAAAAATAATGATTAATTTGATATTTATTAAAGCTCATGGACAATTTTATATTTTTTGACAAATCAAAGGGACCAAAAGTGGAGTTTTGAATTGATAGTTTAAAAAGGAAAAGATTTAAAAAAAAAAGATGCAACAAATGGCGGAATCGAACCCAAGTGGCCATTAGAAGTGTTCAAAGCTCAAACCACCAAGCTACAAGCATTTCATGATAATTTTTCTATAAACTTAATATAAGAACATAAAATATCGGGGTGGCCATGGCCCCCCACAGCCCTCACTGAGTTCCGCCACTGGATGCCAAATATAAACAAGCCCCGAGATAGGGAAGAAAGTTCGCCTGAATTTGATGAGGTACCCAAAACGCAACCAACGACACCGCCATCCCCACCACCACCATCGGGTACGAGCAAAGGCAAAGGCAAAGCCAACGACCCGAAAGACACGAAAAGAAAATTCCCCGACCGGGCGCCGCCGAAAGCGTAGACACCCGTGGAGGAGGCTGAGTTGGCGATGTTGGGTTTTTATGCGTTCCTCGTATCAAACTGACACGAAGAAAACTGTGGATTTCAATCCTAACTGGATGAGATACACGACAAAACTTTGTGATCAAACTGATCAATGAGTTTATCGAATCAAACCTAACTGGTTTGATACGTGCGGAAGCGATTTGGATATAAAACCCAAATATCCACAGATCTTTTCGTTTCAATTATAATAGTAATAGATTTGTTAGAGTGTTACCTGGAATGCTCGAGTTAGATCCACCCGTGATCGACCAAACGAAGATCCCTCTAGCAGGAGTGAGTCCCCGATACAATGAAAAACAGCTAAGGATTAATCAAAGAACCAAAAACCGAACTGGTTTTGCTCTTGGATCGGCGCCGGTTTCAAAGGAGGAGGGAGGAGAGAATTTTCTGGTTTGTTTTTCTTGGTGGAATGAATTATGAAAACTGATAAGCCATAGGCTTATTTTATATGGAGGAATTTCCATACAACTCAGTTTCCATAATTAGTTTCATAATTATCTTTGGCAAATATTCTTTTCTTTTCCTTAAAGAAAAATAACTAGATAATTATTTGTATTATTAATTATTATCCTATTATATATTTATTTACCTAATAAATATATAATTCAATAATTAATAAACTTATATATTTATTTATCTAATAAATATATAATTACTAACAAACCTTTAACTTTGGGATTTAGTACGGAAAATGCCCAACTGATTTATAATTAACTATTATAAACCTTAATCTCTCCAAACTGGGACTATCTTATTTATTCGGTTTACAGGTCCTCACAGGTGTGACCCTCGAGTGTCTAGTAACGTTGGATGTGTAATCACTGGTTTGCCAACTTCTGCACATAATTACTAACAGACTCCCACTTGTGCAAGTTGGCAATACCGTCTTGATCACACGGACCTAAGGAGGCCCCTAGACAGGCGCTTAGGCTAACCAGGTTACAAGAACTCTTATACCCAGATAGGTGATTTAAAATTTCCATATGAAAATGACATTAATGAAACAACTGTTCATAAATTGGGTATATCTTGGCTTTTCCCTTTGCAACACGATATTTCATCTATGAGTATGAGCATGGATTAAGTCAACTCTAAATACTCATGATTCTGTTTCTCGACTATCCGACCTCTACTGATAGGTAAACGACAAAGAACTAATCAGTTCGTTTGGGCATGGCCATGCACTTCATCAGTATATTCAGTCAGTCAAGGGGCCCAGAAATATCTCTCTTCGGAGAAGAGGTGCAAATCCCATCTTGCATATCTGCATTTAACACCACGGCTTCCGCTGAATCTAGTCACGCCCTTTATAGCCACCCTGTTACGGCGTAGCGGTTGAACGCACTAAGTATCCAGCAGTCCTCATGATATCAAACCGGATACCTCAGGTGATAGGGACAACCACTGTGAGATTCTACTTATGACAAAATCCAAGAAGTAGTCTCAACCGCGGATCACGTCCGATATTCGCTACTCTATCAAATATCTGTGCAACTCCTGGTCTACAACGCTTGTAGCTGTTATTCAACCACTGATCATAACTACCCAGAGGCTCACAATGACTTTAACGCCCTAACGGGTTCCCACCACGATAAGTTGTCACGGACAAATTTCGAATGAAAGACTGGAAACTAGTCTCATTCCTGGATCATAAAACATGCAAAATATAAAAGTGATAAAGAAAATAATTTTGTATAGTCCATATTACACTCTGTAATAATAACAAAATTAATAGCATTTCTTAATTACTTTTACGGTGTCTATTCAACGTTTTACTAAAATACCGATTTAAATGAAGTATCACCTAACTTCAGTTTAAACCCTTTGATTAATGTTTACCGTATTAATCAAAGTAACAACCAAAATAATACAAGTTTTGTATCATCTGATACAATCTACTTGATTCTACTAATCTTTGTTTTGCAAACACTTTTAAACAAAGATTAGACTTTTCTTTACCATATTCCATGAACTTGGAGACACTGGAATAACTCCTAGTTTTCCTGAATATGTAAAGTTTAAACTGCAACTTCCCTTAGTTGCTGTGTAGATGAATGATTTCTACCTGAAATCAGATAAAATTTCCATTTACCAAGCTGGCAAATTTCAGGAAATTTATTCTAGTGTTTACGACACTTTTAGAAAGATAATTAATATCTTTAATAATTATTCCAACACACTTTAATTATTGATTTCTCTCGAAGTCAATTATGACCTTATTTAGTTTCAAAGACTTTGAAACTTTCGTTCTACCCTTTTGACTAAAAGATAGATTCGTATATCTTATGAATTTACATCCTTCCTGGATCATGAATTTCGAGATATATACTAAATCAATAATTTTATCTTTTATTCTTTATCATGCACTAGATAGAGAATAACCTGGGCTCCCACTAACCTATATGAAAACCAACTATTACTTAAAATTAACTATTGACTTAGTCAAAACTTGATTACTTAGTCAATTCTATTTCAAGTAATAAACACGAGAATTTTAACATTTATAAAACTTAACTGGATTATATTAAATCCTAATTCCGAAACTTGGAATTTTTCCTAGTTTTATAAATACTGATATTATCAATGATATTTGAAATAATATCCTAAATTCTTCTTAAAACATATGAGTAATAAATTTTGATCATAAAATACTTTCATAATCTTTTACTCATAAATGTTTTATTTAAAAACACATTCCTATAATTATAGTACTTCGTGTGTTTTTGACAGTTTTCATATACATTACTTCAAACTATTTTGATTGAAGCAATACTGTTAGTGTAATAGGCAACATCTCGGATCTAATTTTGAATCAAGTCTAATTTGACTTATACAGATTCAAAATATCATGCATAAAGATATCAAGACAATAGTTTTAAATTTTAAAACCGATAAGAATTCAAAAAACAAAAATTCAAATTTTGGAAAGACAAGATTGTTTTAAAAATTTAAAATTGTCTTGATAATATCTAAAAGTAATCTTGCATGCTGATCCTTGCAATCTGGGCACTTCACTTTTAATGACCACCTGCAAATAAACATTTGCTTCTAGGTGTCAACACACTTGTAAACTAACAAGCGAAAGTGATAATCTGAAGCAGTCACGAATACCTGAGGTGTTTATATCTGCTTCGTAACGCTTCGGGCAGTTATGCCTTCAATGACCGACTTCATGGCACTTGAAGTATTGATTCTCGGTTATTATTCTGTTAGGCTTAACCTCTTTACCCTTGCCTTTGCCTATATCATAAACATTGGGTGCACTCAGGGTAGCCAGAACTTGGCCCTTTCCCTTACTGGTGTTCCCATGCCCACGCTTCTTCTTTACTTCACCATTCTTGACCATAAGCACATCTTTGGTCTTGGTCTCCATTCTCAACTCAATTACTTATAATCTTCAGACAGTGAGTTGAGTATCGTATTTGTTGCTAACTGCAACAAAACTGGGCGACTAAGCCTCTCTAGGTGATTAATGTGCCTCTTTATTTTCATGATCACTAACTGAGGTCCCCTTTGCCATCTTGCACGCGTTCAGTGCTCTACTGGCATCATAACGCTCTGTGCGTGCTTGTGTCTGAAACATGTCCCTCAACTGGCGGATCATGTTATAGGCATTTGTGTTTATGAGCCTCGTACGAAAAACTGGGCTCATAGTCGCAAGCATAAGATAGCCTACGTCCAGCAAATAATTGGAATGCTTTCTATAAGCGTTCCTGACAGTGACAGTAGCTTTTGCTGGAGGGGCCTTCACCTAGAGGCTTTTCTAGGACATACTACTTTCTCTCGTGTCTGAGCACAATCATCAGACTGCGCTCCCATACGAAAAATTATACCTAGTAAGTTTGTCCTTTTCGAGAATGGAGCGAAGAGGGAGTTTATCAGTGTTGGTAATAGTGTTTGCTATCTACACATTTTAAAAACTTTGGTTTTAGTAACTGTGAAAGACTATTTCCAATAAATATCAATAAACCCTTAAATGATCAATTATTGGACTAGGATCCTAATTACATACGCCCTGATGACCGGTGTGTTCACGTTTCACCAGGACCACGTACTAACTAGGTAGGTAAGGACTTTTACCAATCATATCTAACTGACACGACTCCTAGATCTTTTCGGGACAACGGTAATTATCCGTACATGTTTCAGTCCCTCTAAGTGCTTTTTGGCCCGGTACCACCCGGTAAACTTAACAGAACCAAAACAGATCTCACCATTTTGGGACTTGGACACTTTACTCTGGCCGGTACCACCCGGAGATAATTCGCAGAGTCTTGTTAATCCCCTCCAGCTTCGGTTTGAACGCGGTCGTTCAAGGTGTGTTCACTTACAACGGCCGCGTACCTTACGCCGGAGGTGCCCCTAGATGGGTTGCACTCTGATCTATGATTTTCGGGGTTTTTAATTAATTTTGAAAAACCTTTTAGTTCCAGTATTTTTGAAAATCTATAATTTTGAAAAACTGATTGTTTAGAAGGTAACTGATGTTTAAACTAACTGTTTAAACATGCTTGCTATTTTAAAACTAACTGTTTTAAAGAGCACTTGCTAATTAAAAACTAACTGTTTTAATAAGCACACTTGCTAATCAAAACTACCTGTCTTGATAGCATATTTGTTGACCAAAACTAACTGTTTTATCAACTTGTCTTTTCATACAAAACAGTCTTATTATTGAGGTTTTAAATAAAATCTACCGTTTCAAAAAGGTTTATAAAACTGGTAATTTTAATTATAAAACCTGTCCGCTCTTGTGATTTTATCTAGTTTTAAAAAATTCTCTTATTTTAAAACATTTTGATATAATTATAAAATCACAACCACGCAGTTAATATGTCAACAACCACGCAGTTAGAGCTAACTAATTATAGGTTTGCCAACTTTTATTCCTAAGGACCAATAATGACCTATTTTTCTAAAGGATTTCTAACACCTCGCGTAGCTCCCACTGGCTCCCCGGTATCTTCGTTAGTACTCCAGAAAAGAAAATTTGGGTTTTTCTTGCGTAGCTCCCACTGGCCTTCGGCATTCTCGATGGAACTCCAAAAAAAAAGGAAAAATAACTATCCTATGGTCATTATTACAAAGGGGTTGTAAATGGCACGCAGGCCTCCCCAAATTTAATCCAAAAGGTCTAAGTTGGCAAGCCCTATAATAGATATATACGAAAGCATATATATACTCAAGCAACCACGCATTTATATATATTAAACAATATAATAAAGCGATAAAGAAATCCTAGATCCGTTAAAAATTATCTTGTTCCGTTTATCGCAAAACTTGGTTTATAAAACAAACTGTTTATAAACCGAAACTAATATTTTAAACTGAAAACGGTTTTTACTTGAATTATAAAAATACTAAGATTTATAATCAATAAATCTATTTATAAAGCAAAACCGATTTTCTAAAATATTTGCTTTTTATCTAAAAGTTATATCAAAACCCGGTCCTCGAACAAACTGGTCGGAAAAATAAACATTGGATCGTAAACTGTGTCGTGGTTTGACCAACTGGTCAAAACATGATACTAGACTTATTTGACCAAACGGGTCAAATAACAGGTTTGATAAAACACAATTTTACTCGGGATAATTATTAACTAAAAATCCCTTAAACATAATTTTATAATATAATGTAACTGATTTATATATATAAAAAATATATTATCTAAATAAAATTAATTTGGGTCAAAAAGCTTAAAACCCAATAAACCCTTTTGGGCCATAAACTTGGTCCAAAATACCATGGTTTCGGCCCATTACCAAATTGATAAGTCTGGGCCCCGAAAGATAAAAAAATTTGAGAAACGCTTGAAACCAACCGCTACCTACGATCAACCGGGATATTATCGCCGCTCACATCGCCGTCGATCACCACCGCCTGGTGGCGATTGACCGCCGGTGCCATCACTGACCATCGTCGTCGTGGCGGCCGCTGGTGGTCGCACTCCTCTCGGCCCACCACTAACTGATGGTTCGGCCGAGCGCCGCCTTGGTGCATTAAGGGATCGGGCCATGGCTTGATTTGGGTATAGACCATGGCCAACCAAGCTGGTGGACCATGCCTTGAACTCTGATCAGGCCATGGCCTAGTGTCGACTCAAGCCACGGCTTGAATTCTGATCAGGCCAAGGTCTGATGGCTGATCAAGCCATGGTCTGATGGCAAGTCAGGCCACGGCCGAGTGGCGAGTCAGGCCACGGCCGAGTGGCGAGTCAGGCCACGGCCGAGTGGCGAGTCAGGCCACGGCCGAGTTGCGAGTCAGGCCACGGCCGAGTGCGATCTAGGCCACGGCCTGGTGGTGGTTCGGCCACCATCTGGCGGTCCGGTCGGCTGTTGCCGCCGTACCGCCGCCTCTAGCCTCGGTCGGCGATCGGTGGGTGGTTCGGTCGGCTATCTGCCGCAGTTCCGCCACCGATTCCCACTACCCTGTGGGGTTTTTCCGTGATAGCTTTTTCGACGATAAACATAAAACGATAAAACTGGAATGTTATAATAGATAATCATTAAATCTTTATACGGAACTGAAAAAGATTTTAAACTGATAAAAATCAAATTTTTTCCCAAACTGATTAAAATTGAATTTTTATCCGAAACGATTATCAATAAAACTTTATTCGCAAGAAACAATTTTTAACGGATCTTTAAACAGTTAAAAAGAATAAAACGAATAAACCTGTGGCTCTGATACCACTGTTGGGTTTTTATGCGTTCCTCGTATCAAACTGACACGAAGAAAACTGTGGATTTCAATCCTAACTGGATGAGATACACGACAAAACTTTGTGATCAAACTGATCAATGAGTTTATCGAATCAAACCTAACTGGTTTGATACGTGCGGAAGCGATTTGGATATAAAACCCAAATATCCACAGATCTTTTCGTTTCAATTATAATAGTAATAGATTTGTTAGAGTGTTACCTGGAATGCTCGAGTTAGATCCACCCGTGATCGACCAAACGAAGATCCCTCTAGCAGGAGTGAGTCCCCGATACGATGAAAAACAGCTAAGGATTAATCAAAGAACCAAAAACCGAACTGGTTTTGCTCTTGGATCGGCGCCGGTTTCAAAGGAGGAGGGAGGAGAGAATTTTCTGGTTTGTTTTTCTTGGTGGAATGAATTATGAAAACTGATAAGCCATAGGCTTATTTTATATGGAGGAATTTCCATACAACTCAGTTTCCATAATTAGTTTCATAATTATCTTTGGCAAATATTCTTTTCTTTTCCTTAAAGAAAAATAACTAGATAATTATTTGTATTATTAATTATTATCCTATTATATATTTATTTACCTAATAAATATATAATTCAATAATTAATAAACTTATATATTTATTTATCTAATAAATATATAATTACTAACAAACCTTTAACTTTGGGATTTAGTACGGAAAATGCCCAACTGATTTATAATTAACTATTATAAACCTTAATCTCTCCAAACTGGGACTATCTTATTTATTCGGTTTACAGGTCCTCACAGGTGTGACCCTCGAGTGTCTAGTAACGTTGGATGTGTAATCACTGGTTTGCCAACTTCTGCACATAATTACTAACAGGCGAAGGCATGGGTGGCGACGTCAGAGGATTCTGTAGTAGGTAACAATCGTTCGCAAGGTATCTTTATATATTGATTATGTCATTTTGTGTATATAACGCAACTTACGAACTTTTAATTTTTTTTCATGTAGATGATTTTTAGGATACAGTTAGAGTATCTTTCGAGCAACGCACGGGATGCCCACCAAAATAGCGCACCGTGCATCAAATAAGGAGCAAATGTGTATCGTTGGGCAAATTTGTCCTAAGATTTTCCAACATCTACAACAACATAAAATCGAATCGAAAAAGCGGCGAGGGTGACTCCGACTGGTTAGAAAATGCTCGCTTCCGTTACAAAGAAGAGCACAAGAAGCCTTTTCATCACAAACATGTTTGGGATGTGCTTAAGGGGTGCGAGAAATACATGCGCACACCTCTCATAGGTGCCACCGCTCGTCCCAAACGATCAAAGACTTCCGAATCCGGGACGCCCACCACCGACGCTTCCGACGCACACGGTCCTTTCAATGTCGATGACGAGGACGAAAACGAAGACGAAGACGAAGAGGAGCGTCCACGACCCATCGGAAGAAACGCGACGAGGGCTTCGGCATCGGGTTCTACGATAGGCGCCTCGAGCGAAAACGTCTCCGGGTTGTTTCACGAGTTAACCACGCTCAACACGACATCTCGAGAATTACTCGATCAAAAACGAAGGGACTTGGACTTGCGCGAAAGAGATTTGATGTTTCGTGAATCGGAGGCGGGGGATAAAAGGAAACGGCGAGATTATAGGTTTTACATATCGCCGCATGCGCATCTTTCGGGCGGTGCGTTATATACAACGTTGGAAATGAAGAGAAGCTACGACAAAAATACGGATGGCCGCCTCTCGATTGATTTTTAGTTTTTAATTTTTTAGATTTAACGCAATTTTTAGTTTTTAATTTTAAGTATCGCAATTTTAATTTTATTGTAACGTTTTTATTTTAATTTTTAATGTTAGTGTTATTTTTATTAAAATTTTTAAATGTAATTTTTTTATTTTTATTTTTATCATTAGAATTGTTTTTTAAAATTAATTAAAATGAATTTTGTTGGAGTGGGTTGCAATGGGTCGACAGTGGATGAATTAGGTAGTTTTGGGTAGTTTTGTGGAAAGCTGATGTGGTGCTGATGTGACAGTTGAAACCATTGGGTTGCAGTGGATCGACAGTGGATGGCCTTAGGACGAAAACTTATAAAATGTATCAAATTTTTATTTGAAATAATTGCAAACCAAAATACTTTCATAATGCTTCCAAACCAATCCCAAATCCACAAAGGTATTTTTTGCAATAAAAAACTGTAGGGACCTTATCCAAGAAGATCGAAAACCTATAAGGACCAAAAGTGAAATTTATGGTATTGGAAGATGAATAAACAATAATTTCTGTGTCCCCTGGATCGGAACCTTCCAGAAAACGATGACTTCCCGCGATAAGAAACCGGCAAAACCCTCAACCAGTCGAAGTCGACCTGGTGGTGGTATTCGAACCCTAGACGATCTCAACCGTCCATCCGCCCGTGATTCCGATAGTGATTCCGATGGTCCTCAGGAGTACTACACCGGCGGTGAAAAGAGGTTTCACTTTTTATACAATTTGCAAACCCCCCTTGCTCTTTTCTCTTCTGATTAATTGTTTGCTATCTGCTGCTTTATTGATTTCGTTAACCTGATATTCTCTCTGGAAATCTGAATTTATTGATTATGAAACTTGTTTTTAGACACCTAATTGAATTATTGTAACAGATCGATCGAATTGAAATTGCGAATTTGAGACTTTGAGATTTTCTTCTTTTGTGAGTTGTACGTATATGATTTATCGTTGTGGCTGATCGGCCAGAAATGTTGCAATTAGGTTTAGCGATTGAGCAAGCATTTTGAACAGGATATGCAATTTTCAACAATTATGTATGTGTTCACAATTATTGTGTTAGAATGTTTATAAACCATTTATGTATATGTAGAAAATAGCGTAAATATTATAAATAAACGTGATTTAAATATAGTTTGGTTGATGTATATCATTTACAATTGTTATATGATATAAAATAACATTAAATAACATAAAAGGGTAATTTGGTCATTTTAACAGTTTTGTTTTGTCCAGTCCAGTTTACCAAACGTAGAACAGACAACTTAATCCTATCGAATCTAGTCATACCAAACGTAGGACAGACAACTTGTACTGTCCAGTCTAGTACTCCAGTTCAGTCCTGTCCCATCCGGTCTGCGTACCAAACGCTACCTTAGGGATCGCTAGATTAGAAAAGAAATTTTTTTTTTTTAAGGGTACATGTAGGTTTTCTCTGAGCCTGGGAAGCATAGGGTGATCTAGTGTATATGAATGCAAGGAAATTTTGTTTCTTGGAGGTTTGAGAGTATATTTGTTAAGTAGCTGTTTGTATGAAAAATTGCTTCTTTAGGATTACTGGACTTGAAACTGCAGTATAACAGGGATGAAACTCAGAGTTGTGTAGGGCCCCATATTGGAGCATTCAACTTGATGAATGAGTTTAATTGTGAACCGTAGCCCGTAGGGCCGTGAAATTAAACATCTGGCTCCACTAGTTTGTTGGGATGCACATATCAAAGACAATTTACTGACATCCTCGGTTATTTCTGTTGTTTTCTTATTTCAACCTTCAATTTTCAGTGGATTTATCATGACAATACATGATATGTAGTTACTACAAAAGGATAACACAAGAAATTATAGAAGCTGTTACCGTCCCCAATTGTTATCCTAAAGCTCTGGATATGCAAAGTTGTTATTTGGTATACGGTTTAAATCAGGCTTCACATCCTCAACTGAGCAAGAGTTTCAAAGTCGGAGCGCTATTTAGTTTTGGGTTCATTTTCAATGTTTTATTAGATGTATATTCCCTTGAGCTAAATGGAACTATCTTTATCTTTTATGAAACCAATGTATGTTAGTTGAAAGCTAGAACTTTTGATGTTCATGGTTGAACTTGCTCTTTATAATAAAGATTTCTCAAGAACTTTAAAAAGTATGGATGGGATATTGCTGCGTAACGAAAGAAGATGCAGTGCACTAGGCTTCCACCAGTATGGACCAAGATGCTCTTTGCTTGAATCTTGATGGTTTTATGCGTTTTGTATGCGACACAGGATGGGACAAAACTTGACAAGAACTTGCGGTCTTACATTTTGCGGGGTATTAGACTAGTATAGCATGAGACTTACTGTGTAAATTATTAAACTAACCATGTCAGTTTAAACCCTAAAACCTTCCACAAATTCTTTCACCAAACTACCTCACTCTCGACCGTTCAATCTTGTACAGTTTTGTTTGCATGATAAACATACAAAAAGTAGACATATTTGTGTTATGATTCAAACGTGCAGAGACTCCTTATGCTTGCACAAAGACGAAACAACATAGTTTTCTGCCTTTCCATATCAAATCTAGTACAAATGACAGAGCTTGTTAATTAGACGTGGCCCTTTTGAGTATTTTTTTTCTCTTTCTAAGGGTTAGAATGATGTACATGATGCATAACCATAAAAAAAATTTGAACGGCTAATGCATAACCATAATTGACATTGGTCGCGATGCTATTTGCAGTGGCATGCTTGTCCAAGATCCTAATAAGGTTAACGATGTGGATGAAATATTTAATCAAGTCAGACAATTGGGTGGTGTAGAAGGACCGATGGAAAATGTTGGTCCTTCAAGCTCAAGAAGTTTTACCGGCACAGGAAGATTACTCTCAGGGGAACCCGTACCAGCTGCTCGTCAGCCACCCCAGAATGTTGTGCACAACATTGTTTTTTGGAGAAATGGTTTCACTGTAGATGATGGACCTTTGAGGAGGTTAGATGATCCTGAAAATGCACCCTTTCTTGAGGTAAAAAAGAATGTTTCCTTTTTGAGGAGTTAATTGCCCATTATACAAACATACCATCAATTATTAGTCATCCATTTGACTAATATTTTTTTGCCAAAAGTGAGTAAAAAGAATTCCTGTGCTGGAATTCTTATTTATACGTTGTAATGCTTATGTGCATTGTTTGACATATGCCATATTTCAAACCAAAACTTTTGCTGGAATCACTAATCGGAGAACAGAGATGAATCTCTGTGAAACTGGCTAATGTTACAGTAGACTATTAAATTTCAACGACTGAAGTACAATAATCATTTAGATTATTAACCTTTTTTGTTAGCGGATGATGCTTTCTCACCTGTTCAGATGATTTTGATGCATAGGTTCTTATAAGTTAACAATCCGCTCTTTATTTTCTCTCAGATGCAGTGAAGTTGCAAGCTTTTAGGAGAATTTTATTCAATTATTTAGGTTCTTCTAGGATGTGTTTGGTATGCAGGACAGGAGGAGAAATGACAAAGAACAAAATTTGTTGTCCAATGTCTAGCACAACATTAGACTACAACAGTATGGATGAGGGGATAAAAATGCATTTATTTTGTCCGATAATTACCCACAACTCTTTCACATCTAGTTTAGTGTAGCATTGTCTACGTACCAAACACACCCTTATTACGTTTTGACCTCTAAACATTAATTTATTTCTATCCGGGCTTCAATTGGTTTCTTTGTGCAGAGCATCAGGAAGTCTGAGTGTCCAAAAGAGCTTGAACCTGCAGATCGAAGGTCTTCTGTTCACGTCAATCTTATAAGGAGGGATGAGAATCGCCCGGTGAGTCTCCCTCCTTTCAACCAAATCATATTCATTCCTTTGAGTTTGAGTTTGAGTTTGAGTTTGTGCATGTCTTCAATTCTCTTCCACTAAGGGGCCGTTTGTTTTTCAAAAGCTACCTTTTAAAACCTCTTAAGTCTGAAAATTAAGAGGTTTGAAGACTCAAGACCTTTTGTTTTATTTTTAACGAAAGGTCTGAAAACCTTCTACCGTTCTCTGAATTTTAAGAGGTGCACCATTCATCTCTTATTTTTTAGACATGAAGTTAGACTTCATACTTCAGAGCTCTCAATAAACAAACGACCCTTAAGTTTTCATATGGCTTTTTGAACGTAAAATTTTACCATGACATCACACCAAGGAATATGTACTTGCCTGAAAGTTACACCTTAACATGCCAAAAGGTCATTGGTCCGGTGGTGCTAAGTTACCGGTAGAATCCAGCCTCCTAGGAGGTCAAGGGTTCATTGGTGAGGACAGTGTCCGAGCATTTCCCATATATAAAAATTTGTTTCCTTCAAAAAGAAAGTTACATCTGAACATTCCGTCATTGTTTTGTAGGAACCTGTTGCCAGCCAAGTTGTATTTCAAGGTGTAGGAAGAACATTAGGCCGGAGTGCCGATGAAGCAGCACCTGAGGGAAATGTCAGAAACACCCCTGACCCTGACCCTGAATCTTGTCTAGTTTTGGACAGTACTTTGCCATCGACCTCTATTCAGCTGCGGTTAGGTGATGGGAGTCGAATAATAGGTCAATTCAACCACCACCACACCATTGCCGATATCCGCGCCTTCATAAACACATCTAGACCAGATGGTTCGAGGGCTTATCAACTGCAGACCGTTGGGTTCCCACCAAAGCAACTCAATGATCCAAACCAGACCATTGACCAAGCTGGCCTTGCCAATTCTGTGGTCATCCAGAAAATGTGAAAAATGGTTCCCAATTGTTTTGGATGCTTCTTTTGGTCATCACAAGTTGAACATGATGCTTTGCTTGTTTATATTTTTCAGATCATAGATACGACTTTCAATACTCTGCTTATTTTTCCATCCATGGATCTATAATTTTCTTACTATTTATATTATTGTGTTTTTTGTAAATAATCGACACTTCTATTGCTTTTATAGATGAATATGCACAAAAAGCCCAATCAAGAGGAAATCGAAAAAAGTCACCTGATTGGGCTATTTCTCATTGGGCCTGATATTTCCAGGCCAGTTTTTTTACTCGGTTCTTAAAAAAGAAGTAAAATCTGGGCTTAAAAAGTCATTCAATCGGGCAATTTCAAAACCGATCTATCTTGGAGTCTTGTCCAACCGCGTTTAGGCTATCGGTAGCGCAACCCATAAACCCTTACCACACTCACTCAGGGACACTTCAGCTTTACCTCATTACGCCTACAATTGGAGTACTACTACTCACAAGCTCTCACTACCCACATACCCTTAATCTTTTATTTTAATTTTTAATCTATATATATATATATATATATATATAGGAACGTTCAAATGTGAACCACTTTTTGGTTGTAAACGTGAGGACAGCCGAGAGCGCGATTCATGGGAGGGCATTGAATTAAAGGGGGACCACACTCAAAGCCGCCTTTATTGACTAGTCCCCGACACGTGTCGCGCTCTCGGCTGTCCTCATGTTCACAACCAAAAAGTGGTTCACGTTTGAACTTTCCCCTCTCTCTCTCTCTCTCTCTCTATATATATATATATATATATAGAGAGAGAGAGAGAGAACGTGAGAAACATAACTTTATATATATATATAGAGAGAGAGAGGGTTTAAATGTGAAACATAACTTTTTAAGAGAACGTGAGAAGCATTCTCAGCCACTCATCCGGTCAATAAAGACGGTTTTGACTGGTCCCCCCACTCTAATAATCTCCACCCTCCCATGAATCGCTAAGAATCCTCCGTGATCGCGTCCACCGTAACCGAAGATGTGTGGCTGGGATTCGTCCTCACGTTCACAACCAAAATTGAGTTGACATTTGAACCTAACCCTCTATATATATATATATAGGGGTGGGTTCAAATGTGAACCACTTTTTGGTTGTGAACGTGAGGACAACCGAGAGCGCGACACGTGGCGGATGACTAGGCGCCACGTCAGATCCACGGCGGATGACTAGGCGCGATTCATGGGAGGGCATTGAATTAAAGAGGGGGACCACACTCAAAGTCGCCACGTGTCGCGCTCTCGGTTGTCCTCACGTTCACAACCAAAAAGTGGTTCACATTTGAACTTTCCTCTCTCTCTCTCTCTCTCTCTCTCTATATATATATATATATATATATATATATGTAGGGGTGGGTTCAAATGTGAACCGCTTTTTGGTTATGAACGTGAGGACAACTGAGAGCGAGACATGTGGTGGATGACTAGGCGCCACGTCAACTCCACGGCGGATGACTAGGCGTGATTCATGGGAGGGCATTGAATTAAAGAGGGCCTTGAATTAAAGAGGGCCGGGGACCACACTCAAAGCCGCCACGTGTCTCGCTCTCGGTTGTCCTCACGTTCACAACCAGAAAGTAGTTCACATTTGAACTTTTCTCTCTCTCTCTCTCTCTATATATATATATATATATATATATTTCGAGAGAGAAAGAAGCAGAGTGAGAGAGAGAGAGAGAGAGAGCATGGGGTCGAACCTGTGGCTGAAGCCCGCATGGGGAGTAATGCAAGCCAACTGAGCCTTCAGTGCCCGCACGCCGAACCCGTGTGTGACCCCGCGGGCGATACCGATAGCCTTAAAAAAGCAGTAACCTTTGAATGGAGTACACCAAGATCAAACATGTTCATTGATGATGTTAATTTCGTTACGGTTGCTAACTTTATTTAATCATCACCAACTAGTATCTTATAGTTGTTAAATAGAGTATATTCATTCTATTCTTTTGATATTGCTTTACACAACACCTTTGAGTTGGTTTATTCAATTTATATCATTTGTCACTCAAGTGAAAAGTAAGGTTATGAAAAGCAACATTGTGATTTAGGATTATGGTTTCTAACTTTCTATCATATCCCATGAAATGAGATTCTACAAGACTTTGTTAGATCTATCATGTCTGCCATGACTTCAACCTTGGCTACTAAACAATAGACATAAAAAAGAATAACACCTCACTTGTAGAAAAATAACAAACCAAATCCATCAATAGTGTGATATATATTAGACAAAACAAAATGTTGGGCAAAACAAAATATAGGAATATATGACATCTAAGGCCATCTTTAACCCATATGCAAATGCTAAAATGAATACACTAAAATCGACTCTCGAACACTAAAATAAGATCCATTCCTACCCAATCCTAAAAAACACATTAAAAACATATTTAATGTTATAATAATAATAATAATAAGATATTGCAAAATGTTACATGTATATATATATATATATAGAGAGAGAGAGAGAGAGGGGGAAGTTCATTTGCAAAAAAAAAAAAAACGTGCAAACCGTGCAAACTTATGGTTGCACACGTAAATCAACGAAAAATCTTTTGTAGAGTTGTTTAATATGATGAAAATGTTTCATATACAACCAAAATGAAATTCGATTTACAAGAACACGAGAAACGTTGCTCATCTACAAAATCACAAGTGATTTTCTACTAACGGATAAAAATTGGGCGTGGGTGACTTTGTTCAGGTGTCGCGCCCTCGGCTACCCTCAAGTTCGCAATGAAAATTGAGTTTTTAGCCAAACTTTCGTCTATATATATTTATATGTAATGGTTTAAACGAGCATGCTAGTTATTTAAGAAAACAAGAAAAAATTCATTCATGTATAAAGTCACATGTGATTTTATACCAACTGGAAAAACCTGGATGTGGACGACTTTGGGCATGACTTAAAGTCGTTAGAAACTTGTTTTCTTAAATAGTTAGCGTTCTCTTATGAACACACCTCTATGAGTGTGTGTGTGTGTGTGTGTGTGTGTGTGACTGTGTGTGTGTGTGTGTAGACTTGGGTAATATAAATACATATTTATAAATACATACAAACATAATGGCAGGTTCAAACGACTAAATGTTTTACGAGAAGGCAGTGTGATATCATATATGATTACACACATGTTATATTGACAATACATAGACGTTTAATCACATATGATTAAACACACCCAAAGGTCATGCATGCAATTATATATGATATACATTTTTTGCTTTCTCACATAATTTTAAACTTCTCGCATGATCCTCCCTCTACATACATATACATAGACGTTTAATCACATATGATTAAACACATCCAATGGTCATACGTGCAATCATATATGATATCACATTTTTTGCTTTCTCACATAATATTTAACTTCTAGCATCATCCTTCCTCTATATACATATATATGTATGTATAGAGAAAGGTAATGAGAAATGCTAAAAAAATACGAAGTAGAGAAGTGATCTCCACCCCTCATCCGGTCAATAAAGGTGGCTTTGACCGGTTATGGTGGACGCGATCACGGGGGATTGACGCGATTCATGGGAGGGTAGAGATTATTAAAGGAGGGGACCCGGTCAAAGCCGCCTTTATTGACTGGATGAGTGGTGGAGATCACTTCTCTACTTCTCATTTTTTTAGCAGTTCTCATTTGAACCTAATACTGTATGTGTATATGTATATATATGCACGCATAAAAAGAATGGTATAGAATATGTCATTTCATGTAAAAGAATAAAGGCGTAAACTAGAAGCCAAGCATCTAGGGCTTCTTTTTAATTGCAAGCTTGTGAATCACAGGACAAGTGAGAAGAAGAGACATCAATAATGTAAAACTGACTCTTATTTCTGTGTATGGGACATACATACAGGCCATGAGATATAATTAGACATATATCCCTTTGTCACTTGCAAGGAACATAGATAGATTGAATGGTTTCTGGTTGACTAGGCTCCACCACTCCATTCCTCAACTTGGGAGGAGGAGAACCATATATAATCGATTATCATCTCCATATATGTAAAAGTTTGGCGATTATCATCTCCATATATGTAAAAGTTTGGCGATTATCATCTCCATATATGTAAAAGTTTGGCTGGGAACTGAATTTTTATTATGAACGTGAGGACAATTGAGAGCGCGTCACGTGCCATATGCAGTCTGAATAATCATGTATTATGCAGTGTGCATAATACTGAGTCCTGTGTTATGCAGCCTGCATAATACATGATTATTCAGACTGTATATGTCACGTGGCGCGCTCTCAGCTGTCCTCGTGTTCGCAATATTAAAAGTGGTTCACATTTGAACCCGACCCTATATATATATGTATATATATATATAGAGGAGAGTTCATTTAGAAATCATCATAAGAGCAAAAACCGTACAAACCGATGGTTAATTTCATAGGTTAAATCAACGAAAAATCTTCGTGGAGTTGTTTAATTTGATAGTTACATGTAATTCGTTTTTTTAGATAAAATTGTGTCATATATTTGTAGTTTTGATATAAAAATGACGGTTTCATAAGAATAAAAAAATACGTGAAAGAGTTTTGTAGAATGAAAAAAGTTTATGAAACATTTTCATCTATTCGTAAAAAAACAGTTAATTGTGACACAATTTTATCAGAAAACGAATTATATGAAACATTTTTATCATATTAAACAATTTCACAAACCATTTTTGTTGATTTAACATATGAAAACATCGGTTTATATGGTTTTTACTCTTATGGTGGTTTCTAAATGAACTTCCCCCATCTCTCTCTATAGGGTTCATACGAGAACGATGTCAGTTTAAGAAAATGCAAGGACGATTCTTAGCCAAACATTTTTCCTTTTTCAAAATCAAACAACATGGTGTTGACGTGGTGGAGGCCGAGGTGGCTGCTGGTGGTAGCGGTGGTGGGTGGTGGCGTAGGTGGTTACTGGTGGTGGTGGTGATGCAGGTGGCTGCTGGTGGTGGTGTGGCGGAGGTGGCTGCTTGTGGTGGCGCTGGTGGTGGAGGTGGCTATTTGTAACGACCTAAACTCCCAAACAAGCAATAATAATAAAACCCACTAATCTAACGCAGCGGAAATATATAAATAATAATGAAACTGGCAATAAGCCTAAGTCATTGATCAAAAGCGGTAATTTAGTAGGGCCAGTGGAACAACCCTCCACAGCTGAGATCTTTGGAAACTAAATTGTTCATCTAGGAACTAACAAGCGACTAAACTAATCGTTCACCTTCTCTTTGCCTCTCTACCAACTGCTCGAGCTTTTCCTGAAAATGTTAAGTTTTGAAAGCGAGGGTTAGACCATAAGGTCTACTGAATTCTCTAAAAAAAACAGTGTATTCGCAAACGGGGACCGCTGGCCCAAGTAATTTCATTTATAAACAAAACTTTGGTGGGGCATTGTGAACAAAGAATCCGTCATCCCATGACAATTGGAATCGGGAGCATAGTGGACTCCCGGCTCCCAGTAACAACATTAGTGGCAACCCCTCCCCCCCTCGTGTTTAGATGCTCTTTTAAGGAGGACGAAACATATTCGTGCTCCGCACCACACACACCCACTCCCAAGGGATGTATTGTCCCTTGGTACACATTGTCCACTATGCAGCTCACCCCACACATATAAACACATATATAGTACAATATAAGCATGCTTACGGGTAGTGATGGCCAAAAACCGGGTTCGGGCCGGGCCGGGCCGGGCCGTTGACCAACCCGGTTTGCTACAGTAAAAGTCAAACCCGGGTTTGGTCAAACCCGGGTTGAGTCGGGCCCGGGTTCCGGCCGGGCTCAGACCGGTTTCCGGCCCGGGTTCCGGCCGGATTCGGACCGGTTTCCGGCCCGGGTTTCGGGTTCAACCCGGGTTTGCCGGGTTCTGCCCGGGTTCCGGACCGGTTTCCGGTCCGCGGGCTGAGACCTGGGTTTGACCGGGGTTCGGGCCGGGTCGGGTTGGTCAACGGGCCGGGTTCGGGCTAGCCCATCGGTTCGGTTCGATTCGGTTTCGTTTGGCCATCACTACTTACGGGTACACAATTGATCGTCAATTATCAAAGCAGAATTTAACAAAACATTTTCAGTAAACAGTTCGTAAATCATTTCCATGAACATTTCATCAAACGCTTTTGTTTTATAAAGAGAGTTTGGCAAAGGAAATCACCAAAGCTTAGTCCTGATTTCCCAAATACTTCCCACCTAATGAATCTGTAATAATTCTAAGGCATTAATAAACTTATCTATTTGGTAGATTTTTTAACTATGACACCCCTAGGCAGACTCAGCACGGGGGTTCCGCTAGGGTTAGAAATCTCTCAAAATCCGAACCCGATTAAAAATAATTAAAACATATATTGCTAAACCTGAATCTGAACCCGATTAAATCCGAAACCGGCATGGTCCGAAATCTTTCACACTAGATTTTGATTTTCAGGGCTATATTTCATACTCGAGACCCGATTGAAAATCCAACTAAGAATATATATATTTCTATTGTTTATCCTCCAAACTATGATTTTAAAACATATATTTGCTTATGGTTTTGCTAATATATATATATATATATAATATATAAATTGTTGTTTTATTTTTTGTTAATTTTCATTTAAATTAACTATTCGAGTAAAAAAAGAAAAAGAATACTAAAAAACTAATTAGAAGTAAATTGATAAATCAGTCTTTATTTTATCCAATCATTTTATTGTTATATCGTTATGTTATCTCATGTCTATGTTATCGTATTCTATTTACGTGGGTAATTGATTCAATGCCCATAACGCACGTCCACTTTGCACAATATACCCACACCGTTACGCCGTTATAACGGCGATATAACGCATCAAAACGCTGTTATAACGTACCAAAACGCCGTTATAACGGTGATATAACGCACCAAATGTGCGTTATAACGGCGTTTTGGTGCGTTATAACGGCGTTTTGGTGCGTTATAACGGCGTTTTGGTGCGTTATATCGCCGTTATAACGACGTTTTGGTGCGTTATAACGGCGTTTTGGTATAACGGCCCTGTTAGACCCTACTTTGAGGTTGTGAAGAAGTCAAGGGTCTATCCAGTATTTTCCTTATTCTAGTATTTAGCTTTAGTTTATGTTTGCCCTCTTTTGTAAAGAGTCATAGACTCTAAGGGATTGTCTTGTATTTTCCTAATACCTTGTGCTATATAAACAATTAATGTTATAGCCTAGGGTTTGTTAGACTTGTTGGTAGCCTACTATCTTTATGAGAAGCAATCCCAAGAAATTCTCTTATTCTCTCTTGTCTTCTCCATCACTCTCACCAACATTCTCACTACTAGTTGTTCTTCATTGCTATTATTTACACTAGTTTTCTCTCTATCTATCATTCTCTATTATCTGGGATTCACAGGCCCTTATAACGCACATTTGGGGGTATGATTGCAAAGTGGGGGTGGGACTTTGGGTATACCGGTAAAGCTCCCTATTTACGTATTCTATTTACATTTCATTTTTTTTTTATTGCAGGCCGATGTACACCTATAATATACAAAAACAAGAATACGACGGTCAAGAAAGGAAAAGGAAAAAATAAAATGAAAAAATAAACACTCACTGTTGTCTGCAAATGGACATGACGTAAAGCAATTTAAAACCTTTTCCTTCCCCTCTTCTTACAAGAACCCTACATACGACTATACCTACCTACATGCATACTATACCTCCTCTGTCATCTGTTTATAAGTAAAAGCCTATTTTAATTTATTACACCTACACTAATTATTTAATTAAAACATCTAAACAAGTCCATGTCAAGATTCCTTATATAAGCATGGATTTGGTTTCGGCTTGGTTTCGGGCTCGTTTCAGCGGTTTTGGTGGTTTTGTGTTATGTCTTCCTACGATTTCTGCGTTGGTTTTACTCGCAGGTTCCACTACTCGCCGGTTTCACTTTGTTTTTCTCTCCTTATTTATGTATAAAAATAATTAAAAAATGTACATGGTATGAAAGATTATGTTACGGATTTAAAAAGTTGGTGATGGTTTGAGAGTGGGTAGTGAAAAGTTGATGTGATGCTAATGTGGCAGTAAAACTACGAAACCAGTATTTTGTGTGATACTTATGACCTTATATATACATATAATGTAAAATATTGATGTTAATGTATGTAAAAGGTTACATTTAACCCATTAGTTATCAAAAAAAATTGTTATATAAGACCTAGTAAAGTTATATAATATACAATTATCTTAGTTTCTTTATGGAAAAAAATATTATTATTAGTAAAACCTTTAAACATGTATGTTAAATTAGAAAAAAAAAATTATAGTATTTTTATGTTGTATGTTGCTATAGAATAAAGAAGAAACGGATTATAAAAATATCTAAGATTTGAGAAAAAATTCTAAAACTAGCTAGAAACAATAAATAATATTTTATGTTTTCTCTCTAATAAAAGATATTAAAATAAAATGCGTATAAGAAAAAACTTATATTTTATTAAATCTATTAAATGTTTTATTAATATATTAATATTATGATTGTTAAAATAAAATGATTATTGAAGATTGATGTATATTTTTTTAAAGATTTGAATATTTGAACATTAAAATTGTCAAAATATAATAATTATTGAAAACTAAAGAATTTTATTTTAAGTTTTAACTTTTCATACTATTATAAAAAATTATAACAATAGAAATGATAACAAATAACGTACCATGAGTCCATGACCCTGCTGAATAATACCAAAACCCATTTCACAATTTCTTGTATCAGTGAGCAATTGATACTTGTGTGATTTTTTATTGTTTAGCATTATCTGAAAAATTAATTAGACTTAGTTATGAGTTATGACTTGTATTTTGCATGATTTACGTTAACTAATAAATAATAAAAAAGTTCCTCGTTCATTTACTTGATCAAAAGACACTTAAGCTGTATTTTATTTGAATGTCTTTCACTGATGAGATATAGGCTGTGTTTGGCAAAAATAAGCTTAGCTTATAAGCTAGTTCATCCAAACATGTATCAGAATCTAGCTTATAAGCTACCCTTTTGAAATGCTACTTTGAATAGCTTATGAGGAGCTTATTGTAACTTTTTCCAATTATACCCTTATTAATATTAATTATTAAATTCAAAGATACCCTTTTTGGTCATTTTACATACTCATAAGCTAGTTTTTGTCAAACATAATTTGTTCATAAGCTAGCTTATCAGCTACCAGCTAGCTTATAAGCTACGTTTGCCAAACATAGCCATAATACAAAAACAATTTCTCTTTCTTTGATAATCATTTTTTTAATGGCAATAATTTTATTAATACCAAAACCAATAAAATACACAAACAAGCTTTCCGAGGAAGGGAGGTAGGGACTAGGGAGGGAGAAAATTACATCTTTTTCCATGTTTTTTCATTTTACAGAAGCGGTTGAATTCCAAATTTACTAAAAATCTATGTTTCTTTATTTTGAAAAAGTGTTAAAGAAGCCTTTAACTATTTTTTTTAAAAAGGGAATGCACATACTTAATTACTTTAATTAGCATGCAACGGTACAGGAAAAGAAAATAAAATACGCGATCGTTAGTAGTATTTCAAAGGAAATTGGCCTCTATATCCATAACCCCAACCCCACTTTAACCTTATACCCATTTACTCTCCCATTTAGCAACCCATATCCATGGAAGTCCGTCATAGATCCGTTATAACTCCGTTAAGGGAATAAGGGAGTTCCCTTATTTCCTTAAGGGAGTTATAACGGACCCATAATGGACCTTAACGGAGTTATAACTCCTTTATTCCCTTAAGGGAGTTATAACAGTCCTATAACGGACTTTTATGGGTATGTGTTGCTAAATGAGAGAGTAAATGGGTATGAGGTTAAAGTTAGGGTGGGGTTATGGGTATAGAGGCAATTTTCTGTATTTCAAGATATTTTTTATTTTAGATATTCTTAAAGTGTTTATCATGAGATATACATATATATATATATATATTAAAAAAATTGTATTTTGATTATTCAGGGGAATAAAATAGGATGCAAAAGCAGTGACGTGGTTATTTAATAATTCGGGTACGGATTTTTGTTTCCTATAAAACCAATGAAATCTGTTTTGTCTTCCATGACTGCTTACAAAACCAAAACCATAACCCCCTAAACCTATTGAAGAGACTTCACTCCAACCTAATCTCTTTCTTTATTCATAAAACAAATACCTCATCCCATTTCAAACTAGCTAGGTATAATATATTTATTTATATTATTTTTTAGCAAGAGGTGTGATTTATTGAAATTAAGTTAGATCATCTCTATTAAATTCTTTAAAATTTCTTTGAAATGAAAAACCAAATGTTGAAAGTTTTAAAAAAGATGTAATTATCTTGGACGACAGATTCTTTATTATTTTGAGATTTCAACCTTTATTGTAATATTAAAATGTTTCATTCATATATTAAGATGATATTTTATTATAACTTTTTATTTTATGTCTTTTAGGTTATCTTCATGTTTGGATAAAAACTTTTCTATCTTCTCCTTTCTTTATTTTGGACCCGCTTTTGGAGAAGTTTTCGGAACAATATACGACCTGAAAAAATCTTCATACTCTTCATTTTCTTGATTTTAGAGAAGCTATAAGAGATACTCTTAGATAATAGTGTGTTGGGTTTTCCTCCCAGTCTGAAAATACCGTCGTTTCTTGGTCGGTATTTTCATCCTACCCCCAACTATTTTTCTCCCATGTGTCGCCTTCCATTTAATTTTCTCCTTTGTCATCATCGACTCCCTCTTCCAATATGATTTAATTGACCTCTTCGAATACACTTTCCTCCACCATCAAGTCTTCATCATATCCATCTTCTGCTTTTGCCTATTTCGGTGAGTTCATCGAGTCGTCTTCCTTTTCGTCAAATTTGTTGTTATTTTCTTCCTTCTCCTCGCACATGAAAATCCAGGATAAATCCACTCTGTTTCGCTATTTTGATTATGTAAATAGGTCCCCCACCTTGATGCTTTTGATTTCATTAATCCTATCTACCAAACTTGTATTGATCGGTATTTTTCCCCGCATTAGATTTACACTTTCCTGTAAATTGCTATTTTTTGTGAGTATTGGCTTTCCCCAATGGCTCGCGATTTCCTTAAATACCTCCTCTCGCCAAACATGAAGTGGTACTCCTTCGATCTTCAGCCAAGTTAGACGCTCCGACAGCCAGAAACCTACGAACCACCTTCTCAGGTTCTTTACCTAGTAATGTATCCCATTCAACTTGTTGTTGATAATTTTTTTCATCTCTAGAATCAAATTTTCTCAAGATATCTTCCTCCTATTAGCTTAATCTCTCCATTTTTCCCCTAGATGCGTTAAAAATTTTGGATTGTATCCACATCTTCCATCCTCTCTACTTTCCAGACAACACAATTTTGAAAACAATTTAATTTCATCTCTTCCGGTTTACCGCTTGTAAATTGTTGTTTCCTGATATTCGATTATGTATAGTAGTATGAGGCTCTAGTTTTTTTATTTGATGTATTAATTACGGATAGACCTGACAAACATGTCGTATGGTGTCAAGTTCGTGTACTATTTTTTTTTTTTGAAAAGCAATATATTACCATACCAAAGAGAACACAGCAAACAAACAGGGCACAAAGAACCCAACAACAACAGCAGAGTATAGGTTACAGGGACTAAACAACAGCGACACCACACACTAAAACAACAAAACGAAAACGAAACAAGCAGCCGCAGATATACGGAACCTGCCACAACAACCGGATCTGGAAGACTCCGAGACGGACAAAGGAACAGCAGCCTGAGCAAGCAGGTTTGCGAGCTATAAACCACACTTAAACCACCGAGCTGCCATGACCGGTACGCGACGAAACCTCCAACTACTTCAGCACTGCAAACACGAACTAACGGACCACCTCACGAATGAGTGCACATTACTTAAAGGCAGCACTCGGATTTAAGAACCAAACGCTCCAGTCAATTTTCCTATCACGAACTCTACGCGCTATCCAATCGTAGCTCTTTACTACGATTGGATAGTGCGTAGAGTTCGTGATAGGAAAATTGACTGGAGCGTTTGGTTCTTAAAGTTCGTGTACTATTGATCTTTAAATGTATCGTGGTTTGCGATCATTTGTCTGTCCTTGTACAATTGACTTTTGGTATTGGGTAATAAATTGGTTTTGATGCTAAGAAAATATTGTATTGGGTTTTATATGTAACATTAATTATTCTTAAAACAAATTAATTGGAAGTTATTTCAACATCTATTTAGCCTTGTTATGTGTATATTATATTCTTCTATAAGATGAAATAAAATGAAAAAAGTTTCTGCATATTGCTTTTAGAAAATGTAGCATTTCAATCAACACATACATTAATTTAAACTTATATGTTTGTTAATGTATGACATTTTATTACAAGTTCTATTTTATCGTTTATTAAACAGTTCTACTAATACATTAAATTTATTATTAAAAGGGAAAATTTCATGGTACGAATTCAATTACCAACACTGACAACTTTTGCTTTTCACATTTTTTTTTGTTTTGAATTTATTATTACCAACTGTTATTCTCATTGTTTCAAGAAAAGATAGGTGGCCTTGATTTAGACATGAGAGCATCTTATTCTACAGATATACTAACTTTATATCACAATGTTTTAAACAAATAATTAAAATTATTAATGACTTACATGGGTAACAAACTCATCATTTTTAAATAAATGGGTAGGTTTCAAATCAACAATGTATGAAGACAATGAACTTAATGGACGTATGCAAGTAAGTATAAGATCTATGTAAATATAGTCATGATCATGATGATGATGTATATGCAACAAAGATTCAATGTCATATATCTCTCTAAAATTATGGAAGAGTGGATGAAGGAGTGAGAAATGACAAATGAAGTCTAACACTCTTATTTATAACAAGTTTTAAAAAGGCTTAACAGGCTTTAAATGGATGAGCCATAAACAATGGGTCTAATCCACAATTACATACAATGAACAAACTTTGAAACTATTACAAATTGACACAACTAACAAAATTTCCCTCTTTGTGTCAATTTCTTCGCTTCCGCCGATGGTTGCTCAACGACTTTCTCTTTGTATCTTTGGTTTTCTTGGATGGTCCTTCATCTCTCCGAGGTGGTGTCGGTCTCTCTTCTCGCTTCTTGGTCGGTCGTCCCACAATCTTCCTCAACCCATAGTAAGACTTGAGTTGACAAAGAACGTTGCTCGGATAGACAACACCCAAGACAATTTTGTCTAACACCTTGTACAGTGGACAACGGTCAATGTCTGGGAGATGTTCGTGGCTGGATATGGTGGTCGAGCCAACACTTGGAGATTCCCAAGGTGTAGGAGACAGCAAGCGCAGGAGAGGTGATCTATGAGGTAAAGATATGTCGATTAATGGCGGAGGAGACTGGAAACTGCAAGTACTCATCATCATCATCATCTAAGGAGATATCATCAAGATTGATAATCTCCTTGAGCTCATCATTAGTAGCGGGGATGCATGTGATAAGAATCGAAGAAATGTGATCTGGTTTTGAGCTAATATAAATCACAATCTCTCGACCCATCCCATCAACGTCAGCCGTCGAGTTCCAACCACGCTGTGAGTGGTGGTCATCGGCGCTGATATGACTGTCGGACGTGGCGCCGGAAGATGTGCCTGTTGGAACTGAGGAGTTGTGTCGAGCCTTCTTGATGATTTCCCCTTCACGGCGATCGGGGTCATATCGGTCGTCATGTCATCTTTTCAGTGGCTCGGCCGCTGCTCGGCAGGAGGTCACAAGGACTCTACGTATGTCTGAAAGAGAGTCCTTGACCTCAACAATCTTTGATCTCACATCCGCCTTGAGGTCATCAAACTTCCCTTCGAGCCACTGGATGAAATGGCCTACCGCATGAGAGGGTGCGGTAGCCAGCTCAGGACGGTGCTCGGGAAGGTCTACATATGATGCTGCAAGTAGCCAAGTAAGTTGACTTCATCCTCAAGGAGATCCCCTTTGGAGAGCAACTTTGCTAATAAAAGATCCATCAACTCATTAGTCGAGTAATCGGGTGCAGTCGGTGCTGGAGGTGGTGAAGTATAAGGAGGTGGTATAGGATCTCTTTCAATCATCTTCCCTTTGCCCTTAACTTGGGCCTCAAGGGCAGCAATCTTTCCGGTAAACTCCTCCCGTACAATCTGGATCTAAGCCTTTAGGGCGCTCTCGATCATCTCCCTGACAACAGATGTCGGGTAAGTAACACCGGGCTCACTTAGAGTACCCGTTTGCACAACCGTTTGTAAGATGTACGTCATACAGTTTGGAGGGAAAGGTTCGTTGCGCCTTAGGATATTGTCGTGCCGTAGGAGGTACGTCTACATGTCATTGTTTCCCCTCAAAACAAACATAGGCATATGTATAAGAACATTGGGGTAAGAGGTACTTCATACTTGACATTGTTCCTACATCGGAACAAGCATAGGGAGACGTCTTTGAGTTTTTTTGTTTTTTTGCAGGAACAACCTTCGTACCTGTGACAGGAAGGGGTAATGGAGCGATTTGAATTGCTTGATCTTGCCATTATACCTACATTATACCTAGAAGAAAATGTTAGTAATGAGGTATAGACAACCTTTATTGAGGAGACCCTCACAGCATTGACTTGCACTCCTATGTACCAAGACCAAGGTGTTGGTACAAGGAACTGCAACTCATTGAGTGAGTTACGAGTATGAGAGTTAAGTACCCGCGAAACCTTACCAACCAAGTGAAGTGCAGTCCATGATGTGACTTGATATGAAAAGGACTTGGTGAGCATATGCAAGGTGAAGTGTACAACACATACACAATTACAAGTCTTAAGGGAAAACTCCTACCCGAGCAAAAAAGATAAAGCTCAAAAGACATGAAAATGTTATAATGTAACTATTTTTATGCTTAATATACCATGGAACTCTTTGTAAGTGTTTACATAATACCAATTATGGCCGGTTATAACCCGTTTTCCCGGTTTGGTGTATTACGTGACAATGACATGGCATGTTAAATGACTTATAAGGGTAACGAATTATTCTGTTTGATCACATTTTACCATAGTCCATCTTTATATTTGTAATTGGAATCCAAGGGATAGGAAGATGTCATTTATGTTGGATGCTTGAATTTTTTTATTAGGTTTTGAAAAAAGTTATTATACTCAATGCATACTTCAACCAACCGAGTAGAAATACAATTTAAATTGTAGTAACGAAAATTCTGTTTATTCCAACATGACTGTTGTTTGACGCACTAACTATATAAAAAAAACATTGTGCATTATGACCAGATTACCAATGCCCTTCATTTCTATTCTAATCATGCCAACAATGCACCATACAATACAAAAAAATATTTTTATCATCTAAGATAAGACAAACATACCATTCACCATGAAAACTCAAAATGTGACAAAAGACGAGAGAATCAAACAACCTCATTTGTTAAACATTCTTATGTGGTATTTTATATCGATAATCAATCAAATTATATCGATTCCAAAAATCAAGGGTTTCAAATCAGAAAGATGAAAAACAATATGGTTTTCAATGGAAGATTAAAGTTCAATGAAAACATTTGAACAATTAAAAAAAGTTCAAGGGTAAAATGTGATCAAACATAATAGCTCGTTACCATTATAAGTCATTTAACATGTCATGTCGTTGCCACGTCATTGCCACGTGTGTTAAGTAATTGCCACATAATACACAAAACTGGATTATAACCAATTAACCAGTCATAATGGTATTATGTGAACACTTACAAAAAGTTTAATGGTATATTGAGCATACAAAAATAGTTGAATGACAACATTTATTTAAAATGGCAAGTTCGTTACCCATATAAGTCATTAATACTAATTAAATGTTTGTTAAATAATCTTTACATGATAAAAAAAATTATTTTTCAAAATTTGCTGACACAGAGTTCTGCTTTTATTTGTATAAGAAATGGTTGAAATTTTGATGTAGAAGTTGTTTTATTTTTAAAACAAATGGTTAAATTTCTTTTATGAAAGTTCATGTTTTAATTTTAAAAGAACTAGTCGATGACATATGATATATAACTACGTAATTTTTTCTCAAAATCTTAAAGAAGTATCTCCACCATTCTCTAATATAATTTATACAGAGTTGAAACTCTGTTAAAATTTAGGTTAACGACCTGTATGGGTAACAAATTCATTATTATAAATAAATATTACCATTTAACTATTTTTTGTGCTCAATATATCATTGAACTCTTTGTAAGTGTTAATATAATACTATTATGACCGATTATAACCTGTTTTTCAGGTTTGGTGTGTTACGTGGCAATTACTTAACACATGTGGCAATGATGTGGCAATGACATGGCAATTACTTAACACATGTGGCAATGATGTGGCAATGACATGGCAATGACACGTGGCAATCGACGTTGGAGCTGGATCCATGAAATTTTCTGAACATATATATCAAATAAGTTTTCAGACAAGAGGTAAACAAAGAACCATAACTAACAAAAATTAACATCGACAACGAGGATTGCCTAACAAACTTCAATTAATAATCTAATCAACAAGTTTTTAGTTAGGTTGTTGGGTTTTAATTTCCAAACCTAAGATCGATAGTCCAAAACACTAAATAATAAAGAGGTCAAGAGATCCGAGTTAGGACAATATGGTCAAGGGGCACGATTGATACCGATGTCCGACGATGTTCAGTCTGGCAAGCGACCAATGGCGTTGGCAACAAGAGCCTCGAGCTAGTCTGGTTTTTTTGTTTTGGTCAATTACTTTGAGATTTAATATTTTTCAATTTTTTTCAAAAACGTTTAGTCTAGTTTTTTCATTATTTTAATTTTATCAAAATATTGAGTTTTGCTTCATAAGTTTTCGAGAACCTTATATTTTAAAATGATAAATCTTAAAAAAAAAGAGGTAAAAATAAGAGTAAACTACAAATTTGGTCCCTGAGGTTTACAAAACAACGCGTTTTAATATCTACAAGGAACTTCTATTATGTTTCATTTTCGCAACGCGTTTCGTCCCTACCCACTAACGCCGTTTGAACTCAGTTAAATAAGGGCTCTCTTGCTAAAAAGAAAAAGGAGGGGCCAAATTGTAACTTCTCTTTTTTTTCTCTCTCTCCTTATCCTTATCATTTCATCATCTCCAATCCATCACCATTATCACCCACCCACCACCACCACCACCACCAACATCCACCACCCATCAAGACCCACCACCTCCAAACCACCACCACCACCACCATCCACCACCTCCAAATCATCACAGCCACAAAACCACCACCATCACCACAGCCACCTCCAAGCCACCACAACCATTAGGTCTGAAAATCGGCACCTTCACAACCACCACCTACCACCACCCATCTGGATCTGAAGGAGTCCGATTTCGGGTCAGATCTGATACGTTTTTCCGGTCGCCTCGAGATTCCGACGGCCATGGAACACACACGGCCTCAATCGCCGCCGGAAGGTACGTTTTTCCTCGCCTCGCCGCCACACGGCCTGGTGGGGGTGTGGATGTGGTGGTGGTGGGGGTGGATGTGGTTGTTGGGAATTTTGGCTAGAATAAAAAAAAGTCTTGGAAGTTTGTCCCACATCGGTGGAACAATGAAAGGTGGAAGGGACTTCAAGCATATAAAAAGAGGTCCAAGGCTTTGGTTTCAAAGCATCCCAATAAAATACACTTTAAGTATTTTATTCTTTCTTTCTTGATTCTCTTGTTATAGAGTGTAGAAAGTTGTGAGTTAAATCTTTGAGAGTGTGGGTGTTATTGGGTGAGGCTTGAGAGTTTAGAGCTGTGTGATTGTAACAATTTTTCACATAGTGGATTTTCTCTATGGAGGACCGTGGTTTTTCTCCGGTTTTGGAGTTTCCACGTAAGTTCTTGTCTTCTTCTTTTTGTCTTTTATTTTTCTCTATATTTGTTCATTGCCTTGGGTTGTTGGGTAAATATTGACGCCAATTTCCCAATAAATGGTATCAGAGCTCCGGGTTGGAGGAGGTCTCGGTTAGAGAGTTCTTAGTATGCTCTGTGGTTGCAGCTTTGTCTGAGCTTCCACATCAGAAAAGAATTAATCTCTTGGTCGTATTGGAGGAGGTCTCGGGTTAGAGGATTCTTAGTATGCTCTGTGGTCGCAGCTTTGTCTGAGCTTCCACATCAGAAAAGAAATTTTCTTGGTTAGTTGTATACGGTAGAATTGTGTGTGGTAAGAGTACGTGCAAAATTTCTGGGTGTGCTACTCAGGCTAAAGACACTGTTCTACTATACAATATTGTTTTTGAGGCATCAATACGATGTCAAAGTATTCAAGTGCAATGAGGTTCGATGTAGAGAAATTTGACGGAAGGATCAATTTTGGCTTGTGGCAAGTTCAAGTCAAGGATGTTTTGATTCAATCCGGGTTGCATAAGGCATTAAAGGGAAAACCAGTTTCCAGCGGTGAATCAAGCAGTACCAGTAAAGGCGAGGAAGAATGGGAAGATCTGGATTTGAGAGCGGCAAGTACTATTCGTCTGTGTCTAGCAAAGAATGTTCTTGCAAACGTGCACGGGATATCAACGGCTAAGGAGCTTTGGGAGAAGCTTGAGCAGTTGTACCAGGGCATAGGCATCTCAAATCGGTTGTATCTCAAGGAACAGTTTCATACTCTACGTATGGATGGAGGTACAAAAATTTCAGATCATCTCAGTGTTCTTAATAATGTCGTTTCAGAACTGGAGGCCATCGGAGTTAAGGTAGAAGATGAAGATAAAGCGTTGAGGCTTATATTATCTTTGCCATCTTCCTATGAGCACATGAAACCTATTCTGATGTATGGGAAAGAGACCCTGAAGTTTGCAGATGTTACTAGCAAACTCCTATCTGAGGAGAAAAGATTGGAAGGTAGCAGCATGACTTCATCAGAAGGTACGGTTTTGGTGGCTAGGCACGGGAAGAAGAAGAACTCCGGGAAGGTCACATGCTGGAAGTGCGGAGAGTCTGGGCATGTCAAGAGCAACTGTCCAGGTGGAGTCGGCTCGGCGAAAGGCTCCAAATCAGATGCTGACAATGTCTCCATTCTCATGGGGGATGATGAGTTCTGTTAAGAAATGGGAGAAAACATCCCCATGGTTTGCCCGCTTTACCATGGGAAAGGGATGTGTTCATGTTAGCGGTTCCATGTTTTTACACATATGCATTGGTTTGGCAAGGATGCAGGGTGTGGTGGAGATTATGTCGATGGCTGATGAACTTCCAGGTAAACCAAATGAGAAAGTTGCACCATAAATATTTTCAGCAAGTTTTTCGATATGTGCCGAGGTAAAATTCTTAGAATTGATTATTCTAAGTGGTGATACTCTTTTATGGTGGAGTATGATAGTTCTCTGTTTTGAGAATTATGATTGTCGGTTCAGACAATGGTTGCCGGTGTTGCAGCGAAGATTTTCTTTTATTTAGCCAAGGTGGAGTATGTTGGGAATTTTGGCTAGAATAAAAAAAAAATCTTGGAAGTTTGTCCCACATCGGTGGAACAATGAAAGGTGGAAGAGACTTCAAGCCTATAAAAGGAGGTCCAAGGCTTTGGTTTCAAAGCATCCCAATAAAATACACTTTAAGTATTTTATTCTTTCTTTCTTGATTCTCTTGTTATAGAGTGTAGAAAGTTGTGAGTTAAATCTTTGAGAGTGTGGGTGTTATTGGGTGAGGCTTGAGAGTTTAGAGCTGTGTGATTGTAACAATTTTTCACATAGTGGATTTTCTCTCTAGAGGCCCGTGGTTTTTCTCCGGTTTTGGAGTTTCCACGTAAGTTCTTGTCTTCTTCTTTTTGTCTTTTATTTTTCTCTATATTTGTTCATTGCCTTGGGTTGTTGGGTAAATATTGAGGCCAATTTCCCAACAGTGGTGGTGGTGGTGGTGGTGGTGGATGTGGTGGTGGTGGTGGTGGTGGAGTTGGTATGGCTGTGGTGGAGGTGGAGTTGGTATGGCTGTGGTGGAGGTGGTGGTGGTGGTGGATGTGGTGGTGGTGGTGTGGTGGGTAGAGGGGTTAGTGATGAAGATGGATAGAGAGAGAGAAAAAAAATTACAATTTGGCCCATCCTCTTTCATTTTATCGAAAGAGCCCTTTATTTAATTGAGTTCAAACGGCGTTAGTGAGTAGGGACGAAACACGTGCAAAAATGGAACGTCAGGAACGTTCCTTATAGATATTAAAGTTCAAGGACAAAACGCGTTATTTTGGGTAAACATTCAAAACCAAATTTGTAGTTTACTCTAAAAATAACTAGTAACAAATAAAAATCTAGTTTATAAGGTAATTTTTTCAAAAAGGTTTTATTTTTAAATAGTCTTTTAATATGTTGTTAAGGATTTTCTTCATTCTCTTTTGTTATGTTTTTCATAATAACTATTATTATTTTGTAATAAGAAAAAGAAGATGATAAATCAAAATCACCAAGAACATGCACTTTGTTGTATTTATTGCAAAAGGGTGAGTGAATACAACCATTTTAACTTTCTCTTCTCAACACTCAATCATCTCATGGCTTAAAACTACCAATATACACCACCTCGATTTGATCGTTCCTATCTCACTCTCTCTCTAACTCCTTAAACTTTCTCTCTCTAGAGTTTTGCCAGTAATAGCAGTGCATCAGTGGCAGTGCAAGAAAAGGGGGAGAGAGTTTTCATTGGGAAGGTAAAGAAACCCCCCTTCCCTCCCTTTGCACCATATATATTTTCATTTTTCTTTTCACATATACACCTAGCTACCTATTAGTTAGTATATAGAGTTATAGACCCCCCTATAATCACTACAAACAAGATAAACATCACATTATCATTAAATTAGCAGCGTGCACTCTCTCTTTCTCTCTCTTAGCAACACACTATTGAGTGTTAATGAACAAAAGAAAAGAAAGATAAGACACCCATTACTCAAGGACAAAAAATTTGTTTAACAAACTAACTTATAAATTAGTTAATCGATGATAAGTAAACTAATAGTTGATAAACTAACTTTTAAATAAATATGTTAAGAAAAAACTAGCTTATAAATATATAAAATTATTAAAAATGACATCTTAAGATATAATAATTTATATCCATAAGGATATAATTATAAAAAATACAAATAGCTTCTAATACGGTATTTCAATTAGAATTTTAGAGCATCTCCAAGAGCTTTGCTATATTTTTTCTAAATTAGAGAATAGGAAATCAAAATTTCTAAAATTTTATTTTTTGATCTCCAACAGCATTGCTATTTTAGAGGCTTTATCATCATTTATATTATTAAAATATATATTATATTTATTATCCCAATAAACTTTTTAAACACTTTTAAAAAATAAATTATGTCATTGGTGGAATGCATTAAAAATATGTTTCTCTCTCATCATTTAGAAGTTTTGGAGAAATCTCTATATTTAGAGGAAATCCTAAAATTTTCTATTTTAGCAATTGGTTTAGCAATGCTGTTGGAGCAACTTAGGAAGAAAAAACTCACTTTTTTCTATTTTAGCAATGCTGTTGGAGATGCTCTTAATACATTAGAACATCTCCAACAGCATTAATCTAAAATCTCTAAAAATATTTTTTCTATCATCTCCAACAGTTTTGCTATTTTAGAAAATCAATAATTATTTTTATTATTAAAATATTCAATATATTTAGAGCATCTCCAACAGGTTTGCTAAAATAGAAAAAAGTAAGGTTTTGTTTGCTAAAATGCTCCAACAGCATTGCTATCTCATTCTCTAAAATAGAAAAAGTTGGAGAAATCTCTAAATATAGAGAATTCTCTAAAATCTCTAAAAGTAGAGAGAGAAATATTATTTTTATATTTTTCACCAATAGAATAATTTGATTGTTTAAATTTTTTTAAAAAGTTCATTGGAATAATAAATGTAGGTATATTTTAATAATAAAAGTGATGATACAATCTCTATAATAGAAAAGCTGTTGGAGATAGAGAAATAAGGTTTTAGAAATTTTGACACTTCATTCTCTATTTTAGAAAGATTATAGCAAATCTGTTGGAGATGCTCTTAGTATTTCAATAAAAAAAATTAACCAACTTTTAAACAATTGGTGGAATGGATTTAGAGAAATCTCTAAATTTAGAGAAAACTCAAACTTTTTCTATTTTAGCAATCCATTTAGCAATGCTGTTGGAGCATTTTAGAAGAAAAAACACCATTTTTTCTATTTTAGCAATGCTGTTTGAGATGCTCTTAGCTTTTATACTAATCCAAACATATACTACAACCTTAGAGTATGCCTTGTACCCCATTTGATGAGATCGGTTGATACCCCTTTTCTCTCTTTTTATTTTCTCTCTATCTCTCTTATCTTTCTCTTTTTATTTCTTTATTAATTATTTAATAAAAAATGTGACTAAAACTGAATATGATATAACACATATTTTAGATAAACAGTGAAAAGCTCATATAACATTAATGTGTATTTGGATACAATTGGATGATTTGTATAATTTGGTATGTATAATACAAGGTCTTAGCAACACCCTATTGATGAAGAAAGAAAAAGGTAAAGACACCCATTACATTTCCCAAAGACCTAATTCAGTCCTTTTTCCCCTTTGGCTTTCATTGATCGTCATGTGAATACTTGGACTTATACTAGTACTTAGGTGTTTCAGTAAAAAAGAGCTGAAAAACACCCCTTTTGTAAGCTTAAAACTCGGGAGAACCCTTTCTCTCTCTCTCACACACACAACACACAAAACACACACAACACCTAAAGACACAAATACAGACACCAAAGAACTCACTTCTCAATTATGCACGTATCTTTCCACAGGAACTTTTAGAGATAGAGAGAGAGAGAGAGAGAGAGATAAATGGATGGTACATCATGTTTGATGGGTTTTGGAGAAAACAATCGAAGCAGTAGTAGTAATGGTGATAACAATAATAATAACAGCATTGGATCTCTAGGTCTTCCTCCTCATGTTATTTACAACAATACCCTAATCTTTTCCACTCAGGATCATCATCATCATCACCACCACCATAACAACAACACTTCACCTATGATGATTGATCAACAAGATAACAATGGCAACAACATCAACGATGGAGGAGGCCCCTTAGGGTTCATCTCTTCTTCTTCATGCTCTTCGTCTGTTAAAGCAAAGATCATGTCTCATCCTCATTACCCTCGTCTCTTGTCTGCTTATCTCAATTGTCAGAAGGTATATATATATATATACATATATGTTTATATATCTTGAAAACCCTAACCCCTCTCTTTTTAGTTCTAGCATCTTTGAATGAGATCAGAAGAAACCCAAAAGCCATTTTGTTGAAAGCTTGCGTTTTTAATTAATGCTCCATTAAAGACGCTCCCAAGAAAAAGTGCGATTTGAACCCAAATTGTTATCCTTTTTAATTCCTATATATATAGTTTACATATATATATATATATATATAATATTTATTTATATCTTTAAACCCTAATCTCTCTCTTTTTGCTTTTAGCATCTTTGAATGAGATCAGAAGAAACCCAGAAGCCATTTTATTGAAAGATTGCGTTTTTAATTAATGTTCCATTAAAGACGGTCCTAAGAAAAAATTGCGACTTGAAACCAAATTGTTATATATCCTTTTTAATTTCTATATGTATTAATGTATGTATATTTGTCTTATTCATGTTCGTGTGACTATTTCTTCTTTTGGTAGGTTATTAGAGACCCTCCTGAATGGAGAAACATTTGTGATACAAACCCCAGAAGTGGGTTTCTTAGATTTGTGTGTGTGTGTGTGTGTCTGTATGACATCAGTTGTTTTAATTTAGTCATTTCTTCATTTGGTATGAAAGTATAATTTCTTGAATATACAAAACCCCTATTCATTCCTACCAAATGTTCAATCTTTTAGCCAAGATCAGTTAAGATAAGAGTTATTTTGGATGTCCAGATTGCAGCACTGGGATTAGCCCAGGCAGCATGCTTAGCTGTCGGTGAACCTTGTCGGGATTAGTCCGTCAAATACCCTTCGTAAAAGAAAGATTAAGATAAAGAGTTTTTTATTTTTATTTGTTTTTTTTTTTTTGTAATGAAGCTAGGTTAATAATGGCAAGTTCATTCTCTAACAGATAGGAGCACCACCTGAAGTAGTGGAACGACTAGAAGAAGCCTGCCGAGCGTCGGTGATGATGGCCGGCGGTCGTGGTGGTGGCGGTGATGGAGGTATGAGCACGGTGGTTGTCGGACAAGATCCGGGTCTTGATCAGTTCATGGAAGCTTACTGTGAGATGCTGATTAAATATGAACAAGAACTCTCAAAACCCTTTAAGGAAGCCATGCTTTTTCTCTCTAGAATCGACTCCCAGTTCAAGGCCATCTCTTTTTCAACACCAGATTCTGGTGCACCATCCATCTCTCTTTCTTCTTCTCTAAATATTTATCTATTTTTTATTATTTATGTTAGAAAATTAAAAGAAGAAATCTGCTTGGAGAAAAGTATTTTAAATATTCTGCTTGCTTACATGAATTAGGGTTCGAACAATTTCCCATCATCTTTGTTGGCTTTTTAACACTTACAGAGCAATGTAAAAAAGCAGACCTAAACCAACTGGTGAAAAGAATAAGCTCAGGCTTTTTTTTTATATATTTATTGAACCTGGTTTATATAATTAGTCCTAGCTTTTTTAAGAACTATTTCAAGTAGCATTTTAACATGTAAAAACCAAGTTTTTTTTGGACCTTTTTCCAAGTATGTTGGGCTTATTTTTTTAAATTTATTGAACCTGGTTTAATTAAGCTAGTTTTTTTAAATTTTTTTAAGAGTTATTTCAAGTAGCATTTTAACATGTAAAAACCTTGGGTTTTTTTTTGTGTGTGTGTATGTCTTTTTCCAAGTATGTTAGGCTTTTTTTTTTTAATTTTATTGAACTTGGTTTAATTAAGCTAGTTTTTTTATGAACTATTTCAAGTAGCATTTGAACATGTAATTTTTTTGAGCTTACAAAAGGGAGTTTTCTTGAGATATCAACATCAAAATTTGCTTTTTACAATCTCAATACAAGAATCAACTTGATTTTAACATTAGTAATAGAGTTATTAGCCATTGCTAGTTAGTTTTTCGATCATAACCTTTAAACTAGTGAAGAGCATTTATGTGGTAAGAGTATCTCCAACAGCTTCTCCATTAGTAGAGTTATTAGCCAGATAGTAAAATACTTTTTATCAAAACATTTGCTGCCACAAGCATTGCAAATATTTCTCTTTTGCGACCTACTTTGATGTTGCATTTTCCATGATGAAATGAATTACAATTGACAATTGTACTGAGGTTTGATGTTGAATGTTCATCTAGAACTAAGGCTGTGTTTGGCAAAAATAAGCTAGCTTGTTAGAAACGCTACTGGGAGTAGCGTTTTGGGAGCTTTTTATAGCTTTTTCCGATTATACCCTTATTAATATTAATTATTAAATTCAAAGATACTTTTTTTGGTCATTTTACATACTCATGGCTAGTTTTTGCCAAACATAATTTGTTCATAAGCTAGCTTATCAATCACCACTCACCAGCTAGCTTATGAGCTACCAGCTAGCTTATCAGCTAGTTTGCCAAACACAACCTAAGTGTCAATATTTCATCTATTTATGCATAATAACTTTTGATTGATCTCTTGTTTATCTGAGTCATAAAACTGCTTTAATTAATTTCTTCTGTGAAACTTGTACTTGTGTTGTAATCTAATTGAAAATCAGCTTGTGGTGAGGGAGGCATGGACAGAAACATTTCATCTGAAGAAGAGGTAGATGTTGATGTAAATACCAATATGGTTGATCCTCAAGCTGAAGACCGGGAATTGAAAGGTCAGTTACTGCGCAAATACAGCGGGTATTTATCAAATCTGAAGCAGGAGTTCATGAAAAAGAAGAAGAAGGGAAAGTTGCCCAAAGAAGCCCGCCAGCAGTTGCTTGACTGGTGGACCAGGCATTACAAATGGCCGTACCCTTCGGTAATATAAGTTCAACTTCTAAGCATTCTTCTTGATTAAAATTGCTACAATTCTATTTTGGATATGCGTGCAGCTTGTGTTTTATTTCCATAAAATTGCTTCTACTAGATATCTCATGAATTGCATCTACTATCTCATGAGATTAATCATAGAAAAATATATCGATCAAACCTTCATGGTCTTTTTAGTTGCATGATGTAGTTGAAAATTTTATCGATCGCATACTAGTATCCTCTCAATCTTGCTGATCAATGGTTAATTGGCCTATGTTTTTAGTCCACAAACAATATTTTGTCTTTAGTATGTTTGATTTGCATGACGGATGATACAATTTTGCGAGAGGATCTAGGCATGTGCTTGATAATTTTTTTTCCTCTTGATATGAAAATTTGAAAACTATGAAAGTTTGGGGTGCATTTGGTTGTGGAAAATTTGCCAGTTTTTCAAAGAAAATGAAGAACAAGAAAAAACGTATGGTTCTTTCAGTTCTCAAAAGTTTTCCAACAAACTGAAAATTTTCTGTTTTCTAACTTCTATATAAATTAGAAAACCCATTTTAAACGCATTTTCAATATTTCTAAAATGGAAAATGAAAACTCCTTTTCAACCGAACACTTATTTTAAATTTTTCATAGAAAACTGAAAATGAGAACTCAACTTTTGAAAACAGAAAATTCTCATTTTCTTGGAGACTTTGAAAACTGAATTAACCGAACACTTTTTCTAAATTTTCATATTTCTGGGGAACTTCTCTTGAAATTTTTGCACAACCAACGCACCCTTAACATTCCAAAACGAATGTGTCATTGGTATAACAAAAATCTTGACATCATGTCCCTTGGGAAGATTCAAATAGAAAAGTGGATGAATACTTGAAAAATGCATAAATCTCATTTATAACCCTTCTCTAGCTAGCCTCTTTTTTGTTCAATTTACAATAATCTTGTTGAGGCTCCATATCCTATGGTTGCAAAATGCTTAGATTTCTTTATTCTGATGAAGTCCAAAGAGGATAACCAAATTTAATTAGGGTTTTCAATGCTTTATTCTAACGATATCTGAACGTATTAATTAATTGACAGGAAGCGCAGAAGTTGGCACTAGCGGAGTCGACTGGGCTAGATCAGAAGCAGATAAACAACTGGTTCATAAACCAAAGGAAGAGACACTGGAAACCAACTGAAGATTTCCAGTTTATGGTAATGGATGCTCATCCTCACTATTTGATGGACAATATCTTCGGGAACCCATATCCCATGGACGTATCCCTTCTCTAAATATAATATAATATATAATATATGTTGAATATAATAATAAAAAACGACTACTAGCGTATATATGATCCATCATCATTTGGAACTGATGTAAAAATGCAAGGAGGTAATGCCTTGCATGCTAGTCACATCATGTGTGTGCATGTTGCTTTGAACGATTTAGTTAATTAGCTTGTTGATCTAGAGTCATAATGATTCTATATATGTTATGGAGTGCAGACTGCATTAGTAGTAATCTATATATATGTGATCTTTAATTAAACTTGTTATTTTCATAAATTAGCCATCCTTCCGAATATATATATATATATATATAGGAAGGGGTGGGTTCAAATGTGAACCACTTTTTGGTTATGAACGTGAGGACAGCAGAGAGCGCGACACGTGGCGGATGACTAGGCGCCATGTCAGATCCACGGCGGATGACTAGGCACGATTCATGGGAGGGCATTGAATTAAAGGGGGGACCACACTTAAAGCCGTCTTTATTGACTAGTCATCCGCCACGTGTCGCGCTCTCGGTTGTCTTCACGTTCACAACCAAAAAGTGGTTCACATTTGAAGTTTCCTCTATATATATATATATATATATATATATATTGTTAGTTTTGTGAAGGTGAATGATATAAAGTAATGTGGTAGATGTGCTAGCTAGAACTAGAAGTAAAGGAACCGTGGTGGTAGAAGCATCAACTTGGGTAGGGTTATGGTGGTCAGAGTAAGCAGCTTAACAAAAATTGGTGGTTGGGCATGGTGAAAGTAGTTGCTACCTGCTAGGGTGGTTGGAAACATATATTATTTTTCTCTAAACGTTTTTATATTAATCTATTTAGTATATAGAAAAGTGACTTATTTAAAAGTTATTTTTTTTATAAATATATTTATAATATATATTAGGTTTAGGGAAAAACCTCAAATAGATAGAAAACCAAGGAACCTATAGCCCTTCAATTGTACTATATATGCTGGTGCATATTGGTAATTTTGTAATAGGCACAGGTATATATATAATACACTTGTGTATGAAAATCCAAAAGGAACTCAAATTACTCATGCACAAATGCGTACGATTTAGATTGAGGACTGGAAAGATGGTTGACACGACACGACACGATATATAAATTAAACGGATAAAAATAGAATCAAGTATTTTTCATCAAGTATAAGGACCATCATCAAAATTACGGAAAGAGTTTGGAACAACAATCTCCCCTATTTGATGATGACAAAGCTGCATAAAGAAAATTGCTAGGTTACAAAAGATAAGATTTGTAACTTAAAAAAATACTTGTCCTATTTACTATTTTGCTGGATTTTTTTGGTGCTTAGATGGACTTCTTTGAAATTTCTTTAACTTGTTAAAAGAAATTACAAATACAATGAGATTAAAAAAAAATTAGAAAGATAAAACTGATAGATACATATAAAAAGAAATCTATCGGCTAAAGATCGGAAAGTCAATATTATCAGACTTTGAATCCTTGATTCGTTCTATTCAGCAACTATTTTATGATCTTCCTATCTACGGACTTTACTTACATATCAAAGGTATCACTCAAAGTTAGAAGATTCAAAAGATGATCATAATGTGCAAGGTGGAGCTTTGAGTATTGCCGAAAGCATAGTTCTTCGGTTAATTCATCGAAGAGAATCACATGCTCAGGTTCGAAGATAACTCTGCTGACAAGGTAGGATCCTTGATTAGGTGAATTTAGATTCAACATTGAGAGATCAAGTATCTCTACATAATAGAGAATATCATCTAGCGAAAATTTCGCTTTATACTCATTTTTGAAAGAAGAGCCTTCTGCAGCATTCTTACCTCGATAAGGAGTCTTTGTGGGAAGAGGAAGGATGTTTATAACTTTGAATATAAACCCTTTATATATTGACAAACCCTTTATAAGGAGTCTTCTGAATGTTTTGACGATTTTCCAACCACTCGTAGAACCCATACTTGAACACCGACCAACGCTGGTTCCATACCCTGACTGTTGGCGTGCGGATGTAGCTAAGGCATTGTTTGGTAAAAATAAGGTAGCTTATATTTGGTTGGACCATAAGTTAACTTACAAGCTAACTTTTTGAAAAGCTACTCCTACTTATAACATTTAAGTGACTTATGAAATCTTTTTAATTTTTTATTCCAAATATACCCTTCTACTTTTTATATTATCAATTTTTAAACATGTTTTTTTTTTGTCATTTTACAGTCATAAACTACCTTATCAGCTAGTTTTTGCCAAACGTAACTTATTCATCAGCTACCTTATCAGTCATCAGCTACCTTACCAGTCACCAGCTACCTTATCAGTCATAAGTTAACTTATCAGCTAGTTTCTCAAACATAGCCTAAGTGTCTTTTTTTTGGACGGCAAAGAGCGAAACTTTATTAAAAGAAAAGCTAACGAGGAGCTAGAGAGTTATACGATAAGAAAGCATTCACCTGATTACAAATCCACCTATCCCAACTAAGAAATTTACCAGACTTGGTACGACAACGTAACCACTCGAAGGCCCGAAATTGAATTTCACAACAGATTTCCGTCTCCTTTTTACAGCAGCCCTTAAACGCCTTGTTGTTACGCTGAGCCCACATAACCCAAAGAAATGCCGCCATTATGGTTTTCTGAACTTTGATTCTGCATTTGTCCCCTGCTACTAACCCCGAAACCGGCCAGAACCTTTGAGCTATAACATCGGGAATAGGCCACCAGTCCACCCAATTCGAGAGATGCGCCCCTACGAGTCTCGTGGTCGAGCAATTTCCAAAAATATGATCCAAGCTTTCAGCAGGCGAGTGACACATCACACATTCATTTGCTTGTAACCTAACCCCTCTCTTGTTGAGATTATCCAAAGTTGCTAGCCTGTTAACACCAATTCGCCATAAATGGATATTGACGTTGCTGGGTAACCAGTTACACCAATCTGTTTCCCGATCTGAGATAGGCAGACTTACTGCAGGTCATAGTTTCCTCACTCGCTTGTTATTGTCGACCTGCAGGTCGATAGTCTCCCTATCGGTTGACGTTAGTCTCCCTCCTCCCTGGGTATGGAAGAAGTTAGCTTTTTAATTGGATTTTGAAAACTAACTTCCCCGATACCAACAGTCAGGAAGCAACTAGCTCGAAGGGAAATGGGCGGCAAACTAGTCTAGCCTAGGGCTAGAAAACCACTGTGATGGGCAGTGAAAGAAATATGATTCTCACTGAAGATTGTGACATCAATGATCATATCGTGGTTCAAGGATGTCTCGCTTTTAGTCTGTACCAACTTGTTATCTTCTCCTTGAGTGTCAACTTTTCTCTTTTCAACTTATTTCAGTAGTAGAGCTTAAGTGCTGATAGGATTGTTCTTAAATTTCCCTGCCAATGCCTTGGCCAATTTTAGGATTTCCTTGTACATATGATGTTGATGTTCCAACTCCTTTTAAGCCTTCATAGATTCTTCGCATTTAGCTTCAGATAAAAGTTAAAATCATCACTAGAGGTATGAATAGAAATTTTTAGTCTGATATGATCCAACTGGGAAATATATCTAAGCCATTCTAGTAGGCTCTTCCTCTATAAAAGAATGAGCTTTAAGATTGGAGCTTCGATATCTTCAAGGAGTTAGCTTATTGTGTTCTTCTCCAACGTTTGATCAGACATGTAACATATACCATGGCAATTCACCATCAGTTGTTGAAGGTTTATCGGATGCATTTTCAGGATGGGATTTACATGAGGGATAGGAAGAGGAAGTTATAGTAGAATTGGGGAGTAAAGTATGTGTAAATTGAGTGGAAGGTATACTTGAGGTTGGAGGTTGGGAAGAAGTAAATATACAGTGGATAATGGCTCATGTTCAGTGTTAGAACCTTGATGTTGTTTAAGGGAAAGAGGGTTAAGGCGGTAATTACCTCATTATGTACAAGCTCCACCCTTAGTACTAGAGATGATAGCCAAGTTTCCTTCAACCAATGCTTTGCCTTTGCTAGAATAGGATTGTTGATTCCCTTAAGGAGGTCTCTTCCCCTGAGATGGAGGCTCTTTGAAGGAGATGTTTTTAGAAGCCGGTTTATGTGCTAATTAAGCAAGGAAATCATCACCATCTTCATCGTCATCATCTTTCTTTGTACAAGCACCTTCATCATCAGATATGTCACCTTCAAGCTAATCGTTTTCATCCTATTCTTCATCAATGTCTCAGTGGTGACAAAATATATAGATGCAGTTTGTGAATTCGTTGAATATGAACTATAAAGATGCAATCCTTGAATTCAGAGAATATGAATCACAACTTCATGAATTTATAATAAGGTGTTAATTATTTACATCATTGAAACTCATGAACTAAAAGCATTTCGCTGTTCAATTCATCTTCTCTCTTGGTATTTACTAAATCATTATCCCAATGCATTTAGGAGATCGATCAGCCAAATTATTATATATTATATAAAAATTATAAAAGTTATCATAAAATAGCGATTAAATGTTATTTTCGTTACAAAAGTTTAAATATCATCACATCGATCGATCCTTATAAAATTAAATAAGGTACGAGGGTTGATGGGCCTCTACCAATAATTGTTTTTGGGAGAAGAAACATGTCTGTCCTAGCCAAACTTTAGAGATGGCTAAAAAACATTTATGATCAATGTCAATGTCAATCTTGATTCTAAGTGATCGTAATATAATCAGACTTTCTGTTCCTAATCATAAGCAAAAAAAATGATGTTGAATGTATGACCATACCCATCACGGGTCCAACCCAGCATTAAAAAAGATTAAAAGTATCAATTCTTTAATTTATATTTACCCAAAAATGTTATACAATCTTTGATAATTGTAATATTTGAAATTAAGTATTGAAATATACTTTAAATACTATATTTATCTGACTATAATTTGAAAAGTTGGTTTCACCTTAGCCAATAGGTTTGAGTCGGCCCCTATCTAGAATGGTTACAATACCGACAGTTCGACACCTATCTTGATCTACATCAGTCACACTTTAACCTTCTCTATTTAAGAAAACCATTAGGCTATGCATAGTGCCCATCAAGCTCAATGGCGACTTTTTCGCTAGCTTATGGGTTGGGCGGATTGTGATACGGGAGGTTGCGGGCTTCTTCGGCGGCTCCCTTGCGGCTTCCCCACACGGATGTAGCCCGAGCTCCATGCTCTCGTCTCGTCTCATCTCGTCTCGTCTCGTCTTGTCTCGTTATATTGGGTATTTGGTTTGGTGGGTTGTGGTACTAAACAGAGTTAGGCTTAATGATTTTATGATAAAATTGATGTGGCGTTGATGTGACAAAATAAGTTTGGGGGCCCAAAGAACTATACTATTGATATCTTTACAACCTAAAAATACTAACACAAAAAGAAGATCATAAGGAAATAGTTTTGATCCACTTAATCGATCCTTTTGGATCTATAGTTCAAATATAATTTTTGTTCTACATGGGCCTCTATCCATTGTGTTTGGGCTCTTTGGTAGTCAATTCAGGCTTTTGCTAGGATAGTGCTTTTTGGTAAAAAACCGAATTTTTTTATGTTTTTTTAAGGGTGAAATACAAGAAATAAAAGTCTATTTTCATTAATAAAATTAATTTAGTATTATACTTATTTTTTTATTACTATAACGCACATTTTTTTATTAAGTAATTTACTTTGATATATACCGATTATATCAATAAGCAATTTTATTTAAATTAAGATGATATAACATAAATCACTAAGATTTAATGTTACTTAAATATGACTTTTTAGTAATCTTTTTGGAAAAAAAATTACTAGAACTTTTTAGGTGTTATTTGCACAATAACGTTACTAAAATGTCTATTGGCAGTTTTGAGACATTTATATACGGTAAAGAAAAAAAATTAACGTCCACTTTTTTTTGTTTTACAAATATTCGATTATAGAAAGGTTCCATATGTCTCTCCATCCATAACACCTTTTTAAGGTGACAATTATTTGTTATGGAATAGTAAATGACAAAGGAAGATTCTCCATAAATGGGCATAGGACCCCATTTGGCATCAATGCTATTAATGTTTTGATATTTGAAAAAGTCTGTTTTCACATAATATATTTTTTAAGTTTGTAGAGAATAATTTAAAATTTTAACTTAAGTCATAACTTTTTATAAGTAAAGCAATAACTCCAACAAAATTTGGATATAAACGAAGCAATCTAACCGGCAAGCTTTTTCTTAATAAAGTGTTTAGGTTTCTGTGTCAAAGAAACTTCAAACAGACATTTGATTCATATTTTTCGATGTTAAACAAACTGAACTAAATTTAAAATGTTAGATCATGGTCAAATAATCGAATATATTCAACACTAGTATAAAATTTATTGGGTTTAATTCAACCTTCCATCTTCATAGAAGGTCTATCTTGAAAAAGAAAATATGAATATTTATTTGGATAGAGGAAGAGTCACCTGAAAATATAAAAGAGACAAGAAAACGAATAACACCTAGACGAATGGAGCTACCACCCAAAAGTATAAACACTCAACATTGTAGGGAAACCCCAAGCATGAAACGAAAAGCTCTAATACGATCTTCCAACGACAAGATAATGAGACATCTATCAAACCACAAAAGAGTAAGCCAAAATAAAGTATGGCTGGCTAATACAATCAAGGCCAATTGGCCAAACAAAACAACACATAAAATAATCAATTAGATCACGGTTTAGATAACCACAAATATTGCAACTACATGTGGATTCACTCCTATTAGTTATGTCCATTCTGGCCATAAGAAGGCATTCTTCATATTCTATTTTTATCAAGTATATATATTACCTATATAATTTTCAATTTTGTAAAAATTTAAGTTTTTCTTTTTCTTTTTTTGTATTTTAGATATATGAGTTTGTTGAGTGTAACCGAATATATTTGATATATGACCCACCATGGGTAAGGCACCAATGCGATTATGCGAATCGAAGGCATGATATGATATTACATGAATGTGTGGACATAACATTCCTTAGGGTGGTTGGTTCTACAGCATCACCAATTTTATGATATGACAAGATTACATATGCTATTTGTCCTTTTAAGTACTGTAATATAGTTAATTTATGTGTATGCACAAAGCCCCACCTCCACTTTGCACAAATACCCCTAAAAGGCCATTATAAGGACCGTTATGCACTTTCAGTCAAATAACGGGTTTTGCGCCGTTATAACGGCGTTTTAGGCCGTTATGGCGCCGTTATAGCGCCGTTATGGCGCCGTTATAGCGCCGTTATGGCGCCGTTATAGCGCCGTTATGGCGCCGTTATAGCGCCGTTATAACGGCGTAACGGTGTGGGTATATGTGCAAAGGGGAGCACCGTTATGGGCATAACGGCAAAGCACTCGTAATATATATAGGTGGAGATGTAAACGAGAACTCTTGCTATTTGTAAGAATACGAGAATATTTGCTCATGTACAAAATTATATATAATTCATTTATAAAATCACAGATGATCAATTTAAGTAGAAAAATCACATATAGAATTCACATACAAAATCATATATAATTCATATACAAAATCACATGTACAAAAATCACATATATATTTAACGTACAAAATCATATATGATTCACATATAAAATCACATGTGATTTGGTATATGGTCCACTTCCCTTTTTTTTCATTAGTGCGGTGTAAAATTATAGGTGATTTTGTACATGGACAAAGGTTCTTGCATTTTTGCAAATAGTAAGGGTTCTCGTTCGAACCTCCACACACACACACACACATAGGGTCAGGTTCAAATGAGAACCCATATTTCATTGTGAACGCAAGGATAGGTTGTAGAAGACGGAAGATTAGTTTTGTAACTTTTACAAATAGACGACAAACGGGTTCATATATGAATTTCGTGATTGATATATAAATTACACAATTTCATGTATGAACGTATATAAGAATTACTTAGGCTGCGTTTGGTATGCTGGAATGTTTTTGAATGAATTGGAATCCTGAGGAATTTAGAATCCTGGAGGAATTGGAATCCAATTCCATAATCTGTTTGGTTGGCAGGAAATGGAATTGGAATTCAATTTCATAATCTGTTTGGTTGGCAGAAATGTCCGATGGAATTTGAATTCAAAAATGCAAAATGACAGAATTACCCTCCTTTTGTTCTTATGTCGAAGCGGTACCGGTGGGTCGAGGCGGTGGTGGCGGTGGTCGGCGGTGGGTCGAGGCAGTGGCGTGGGTCGGCGGTGTGGGTCAAGGCGGTGGCGGTGCTCGGCGGTGGGTCGAGGCGGCGGTCGGCGATGGTGGGTGGGTCAGCGACGTCCAGCGGTGGGTCGATGCGGCAACTATCGGCAGCGGCCGGCGACGGTGGGTCGATGCGGCAGCGATCGGCGGCAGCCGACGACGGTGGGTCGGCGACGGTCAGCGGTGGGTCGATGCGGCAGCAATCGGCGGCGGCCGGCGACGGTGGGTCGGCGACGGTCAGCGGTGGGTCGATGCGGTCGGCGGTGGGTCGAAGCGGCGGCGGCGGTGGGTCGACGCGGTGGCGGCGGTCGGCGGTGGGTCGACGCGGTGGCGGCGGTCGGCGGTGAGTCGAAGCGGTGGTAGGCGCTGATGAATATCTAGGGTTAGAAAGATTACATTAGATAAGGGGTAAAATGGTAAAAATCACATTCCCACATCCATTGGATTTTAAAATCCCACACCCCTTGAAGGATTTCACATTCCATCACATGAGGGATTTTAATTCCCACATTTAAATTCCAATTTCATCCCTTATAACTTACCAAACATGGGATTTTGATGGAATTGGATTCCAATTCCATCAGAATTCTATGAAATCCTGCAAACCAAACAGGCCCTTAGATTCATGTATAAACATATAATTCATGTATGACTCAGTTAAAAATAGTTAATGAATTATACATATTTGTATATGAACGTATAGTTCATATATGAATAAATTAAAAATAATTAATGTGTGAATTACATAGGTTCATAGGTTCATATATAAATGAGAATTGATTAGAGGCAAAATGAAAGTTTCTACACAACCTTGTCTTCTTTGACTTTTTATTTTCCTTTTTAATTAGAAACTTAAATACCTTAATTTTAAACTAATTTATCTTCAAATAACTAATATATTAATAAAAAAAAATAAGCATTTTATTCTTTTTGAGACATTTATCTTAATCTAGTTTCCATGTCTTTACCATTTTTATATGAAATAGTATATCTATTTGATAATTCATCATGAATATTTATAAATGTTCATAAGAACTCTTTAATATATATGCAATAGTATGCTACTCATCATAATGTACAATTAATATAACATTTATAATCAATAGTTATGTTTTCACGTATATTCAACAAATCTTCAATATTCATATATCACTATGACATTCATCATTAATATAGATTTTCATTATAACATTTATCATGAATATTTATATTGATTATAAGGACACAACAAGCTTTCAACATTCATACATTAATATTGATTTTCGTCATGGATATACATTTTCACCAAAACGTTCATCATTAATATATATATATATATAATTCATCATCAATATACAAATTAACTATTCAAAGTAAATAAAACTAGTTGTCAGGGCTTAGGATTGAAAAAAGAATATTCACTCATAAAGGATTTTGTCTTTTTATTAATGATGAATAAATAAACATGTAATTTTATTCATTCTAAATAATAGATAATATTCAAAGTGATCATACCTTGTTGTGAAGATTGAAAAAAGAATATGCACTAATGATAGATATTGTCTTTTATTCATGGTGAATTAATAAACCTATGATTTTATTCATTCTGAATAATAGATAATATTCAACGTGAATATTAATGCTCTATAGTTTTTCTTTCTTATTCATTATTAGGTTCTCGATTGATCTCAGTGAGTTTCTACTCATCTCGATAGATCTCCTGATCTATCTCGATAAAAGTAAAAAGTTGTAGGTTGTGGTTTTATACAAACAAACTCACAATAATCAATTAACAGACTCTCAATCAGTCTCGATTAAAAAGGAAGGTATTATGTTATGAATTTTATACACAACCACATACAAAGTCAATGGATGGGTTTTTATTAGTCTCGATTGATCTTGATAATTTCTTGATTAGTCTCAACTTTTATCGATTGGTCTAGAAGGGTTCTCGATCCAGCTAGATGTGTTCTTGATTGGTAGTTATAGGTTCCCTCTCAAAAAATATTGAGACTATGATTTATGCACCCAGATAAATAATAAATCAATCCATAGGTTTTTAATGGAAAATGGATGTAGTAGGATAAGGTTTAACACGCACCAAGTCAATGAATGGATCTTGACCTTTCTTGATAGGTTTTCGATAAGTCTCGCGTAGGTCTCAAACTCTCAACGGGGTTCTCAATTGGTCTCGATGGGTGTTGGATTACGGTGATGAAGAACGCCCTGCCTTACGATATTGAAGAAAGTGTTGAAGAAGGTGATGTCGATTTATGGACTTATGGAGACAAACTACTGTACACACTTTAATGTACATAAATATTCATAATGAATATAACACATATATATAGCATTTCACGTAAAAACGGTTAAAACGAAGAAAAAACTTTATTGAGATGGATGTCATATTGATGAGCAAAAGATTCTAGTTCTTTTATGTAATTTATATGATAAAGATATTAGATCCAGTGTCAAGATTGGTCCTTATGTCCACAATAAAAATGATTTTTCACTTAAACTTCTCTCTCTCTACAGTCTACACACACACGCATATGAGTTAAGTACAACAAAATATATCCAAGTTGTCAACTTTTATCATTGTGTGTACTCAACTTTAAAACTTACTGATTAATGTAATGAACCTGCTAAAATTGCCATTGTATGTATTGGTTTACTTTCTCAGCCCTTAGCTGGTAATTTTTTTGATAAAAGTATTTTTTTTATATTTTAATGTTGATGTGGAAAAGCTATGTGTGCATCATTTAGTGACATGGCACAATTATCATTGTATGTACCGAACTTGAAAAACCTTCTCTTTTTATCTCTCATCTTCTTCTCCCTTCCCATCGTCGAAAAACCAGACCTCTCCATCGACCTCTCCACCATCCTCGTTGGTTGCACCACCACCAAACCCTCATCTCTCTTTGGTTGCTTTGGTGGTTTGTATATCTGGCGGGAAAATCAGATCTCGCCATCGCCAAAAAATACACCGTTCCGCCAAAAAATCAGATCTTGTGGTGGTTTGCGGATATGGGTTTGGGCGGTTTCGTGGTGGTTTACAGATTTGGGTTCTTAGGCGGTTGTGGTGGTGGTGATGGGTATGGTGGTGGTGGCTTGGTAGTGTTAGGTGTTGTGGTGGTGGTTTGGTGGTGTTTGGTATGGTGGTGGTGGCTTTGGTGGTGGTGTGGTGGTGGTGGTGTGGTAGTTGGTGGTGGTGGTGCTGGTGTGGTGGTGGGAGGGAGGTTAAAGATGAAAAATAACTAATAAACAATGAAGAAATTATTAAAAGACTAAAATACCCCTGTATTTAAACCATTTAAAAAAATAAATGCCACATCAGATATAACTTGTTACAACATCAGCATTTTGTAGGTAAAAGTTAAACCTATACATACAATGACAATTTTAGCAGGTTTAGTACATCAATTAGTAAGTTTTAAAGTTGAGTACACACAATAATAAAATGTGACAACTTGGATACATTTTGGTGTACTTAAACCATATATATATATATATATATAACACAACTCGCAAAATTGTAGTGGGTTTACATATTTAATTTTAGAGTAAATTACATATTTGGTGTCTGTGGTTTACATTGTAATGTACTGTTGGTTTTTATTTGAAATAATTATGGAAAGGTCTATGTGGTTTATATTAGATTGCATAATTTGTCTCTTTCTCTAACTCCATGTGAAATCAATATGTTAATCATATAGACTAGTAGTGCAATATAGTGTAAACCACATGGACCAATAGTGCATATATACTGTAAATCACAGGGACAACAGTGTAATATAATGTGAACTACAAGAACATTTTCCATAACTATTTTAAAATAGGAATCAAAAGTACAATATAGTGAACCAGAGCCACCAAATATGTAATGTTTAGCAAAAAAAATTGATTAATAATTATAATTACAAGCAAATATCATTAGCAAATTCTAAATGTCAAATAATTTCAACAAATAAATTACTATCAATGATATGGAAATCTTCCAACTTGAACAAGTAATACCACATTTAAATTGTTACAACATTAGAAAAACTTATAACTGAAATAAAAGAGTAATATGCGACAACCATAAAACTTCCAAGCTAGCTCTCTGTCACATGTAGTCCTATACTTCTATTCTTTGATGCATGTATCACTTAGGGGATGTTTATTGCGACTTAATTGATTTGATATTAAATTTCAAAGAAAATTTTGTTCCTTATAACTAGTTATGGTCAAGAACTGTTCGAGTAGGAGATTTGTATCACATCTAAAGAAGTAGAGACCCTCGCCTAGTCTTAAAGAAAAGTGAAAAGCGATGGTTATGGCATTACAAGTTCTCATACTTGAATTTTTCCAATCTAGACATGTTAGTTAAAAATAATTGGTAAAAGGACTACCAGATTTGAGGTTTATAAGGATCATCTTTTCCTAGTGTATGAAATGGGTAAGCTCAAGAGAGATTCACACAAGAAGCGGTCTGATTCCTCTTTCTCCAGACCTCTACACATGCTTCATGTGGATCTTTGTGGTCCAATCTCTACGCAAATCATATTTGAAAAGAAGTATATTATGGTCCTTGTTGATGAATATTCTAGATATATTGTGGTAAAGTTCTCAAGTAGGCACACGAATGGCGCATGGATGGGTTAGAGACCTCAATCGTCATTTTCGTCCTTGATCCCATCTCCATCCCTATACTGTTCCCAGCCCCATCGGGGAATATGATCACTCCTCATCACGGTCCTTGTCGAGGAATGGGGATCCCGATCGGGGATAGGGGGATTTTCCCGTGCTGATATGAGATGTTCTAAATTTAATATGTTAAACATCATAATCGAACGATAATGGTTCATTCATGTTTAAATTTACATATTTTCATAATTTGCTTAATAAAGTACCATATATTTATATGTGAACAAAGTTGCAACATAATAAAAAAGTTAAACAACTCAGATAATATGTATACAAGAAGAAATATCAGAATAAAATTTCTAAATCTAAAAAATATTAAATTTAAATGTTATATACATAATATATTTATTAATAAAAGTATATAATATATTTAATATTCGGGGATGGGTAGGGTCATGACCAGACATTATCGAGCCCTGTCCCAATCCCCGATTTAAGACTTTCGGGTAGTCCCGTGCCCACCCTCAAGTCCTCGATTTTGTAGGAAATCTCCATCTTTGTCGGAGCGAAAATACCAGGTTCTTCAATAGGGCAGGTATCATTTCTCATGCCTATGCTTAGACAAAGAGTATAGAAAATAAAGTTTAGGGATAGAAATTGATAATAAGAATGAACCATAAGGACCACGAGCGTAATATATGCGCTCTAATAATTTGAGGTGGGTAGGGACCATATATACTATAATATCTCCCCATATTTTGGCGAATGTTGATTACCGACAGGCAAGTGAAGATTGAGATAGTCAATCATCACAATAATGTCGTTTATTATTTAGATTCATTTTTAATTATTTTATTTTTTCTATAACGACAAAAATATTCCACCTTTTGCTTTTTAGCTTTAAAATCTATATAATATAACTTTATAACGTTTTTGCAATTTTATTATTTAAAAAAGTTATAAAATCATTTTTTGATTTAATTAGTTCTTATAAGAATAGCTAGCTCAATATATTAAAATAAACCAAGTGTGTTCAGAACATTCGATGTATGGCTCAATATCTTGAATCTAAAGCAAATCATTTGAATCTTCAATTTTAGTTTGTGTGGCCGGTGAGTTGGTTGCACAATAGCAAAAGATACTTTAAAAAAACATATTTATTCCATAATAGGGTAATCTTTTGGTTATTAAATATTAAAATTCAAATTAAAATAAAAAGTGTGTTTCTATGAGTGATACATTTTCTTATATTTATTATCGTTTTTTTTGTTATGAATTAAAATGGATCGTTAATAATTTTGTGGTTATACTTTATAAACACAAACAACATGTCATACAACTATATCATTATTGTTGTTACGAAATGTTCAACAAAAGATAATCAACCTTATTAATTACAACAATTTTGTATCAAGTCATCTTGTCAATATGAAATCACATGTTTCATTTAAAAAATTCAACTTCTCACAAATACAGGATTACGAAATCCACCAAATTTCATATTTGTATAAAAAAATTCATTCACCATCTCTTATAATGACCTAAAAAAAACTTCAATAATCTTGTTTTCTCTCATCAACGTGGGAGGGACTGAAAACAACATCATTATGCAAGATTTAGGTATAAGCGAATATTACAATACCAACTCAAATACCATTGGTAAAGATAATGTTTTATAAACTTCTTTATTGATAACTTAGTTAAAAGATATTTTTAACGAGTAGACATTTTTGTCTGCTTCAAAAGGTTGATTCCGATAACCCTAACTAGCCCATCGCGGATTGCCAATGCTCATTGTGGAGGCATTCCTGATTCACTCAATGGTTGTGGATATGGGGCATCCGTGCGAGAGAGAGAGAGAGAGAGAGAGAGAGAGAGAGAGAGAGAGAGAGAGAGAGAGAGAGAGAGAGAGAGAGAGAGTGGGTGTTAGTAATTATGTGCAGAAGTTGACAAAGCAGTATTCACACATCCAATGTTACAAGACACTTGAGGGTCACACCTGTGAGGACCTATAAATCGAGTAAGTTAAATAAAACCCAGAAATGGAGAGATTGGATTTATAATAGTTAATTATAAATCAGTTGGGTAATTTCAGTCAGAATTCCCAAAGTTAGAGGGTTATTAATTAATTAGATGAATTATATATTTATTAAGAAAAATAAATATATAAAAGATAACTAGTTAATTAAAGGATAATTATCTAATAGATTCTTTATTAAGGAAAAAAGAAAGAATCAGATAATTATGGAAAACTGAATTGGATGGAAACTCTATTAGATGGAAACTCTATCAGATGGAAACTCTTGTTATATAAATAAGCTATATAGGCTTTAGATAATTCATTCAGTTTTTAATCAGTTTCCACCAACAAAAATATCCCTCTCTCTCTCTCTCCTCGGCGCCGCCCCTCACCTCCAAACCAGTTCGGTTTTCCGGTCAGCTCGGGTTTTAGAGTTCTGCTAGAGGAACGTTCGTGTGGTTGATCACCGGTGGATTAAAGCTCAAGCATTCCAGGTAAAATTCCTTATTAGTTAATGTCTAAATAAATTAAAACGACGATCGTGGTTTTCGGGTTTTTATCCAAAATCGCTTCCGCATGATTGGTGTTCTTCGTATCAGTTTGATTCGGGGATCACAGAAAAACCCAACAGTGGGTTCATATGAGAATACCCCCTAAGGGTGCATTTGGTATCGGGACATGATTGGACATGACAAAACAAGACAGAACAGGGCATAACAGAACAAGATAGTTGTTCAACGTTTGGTAAGACATAACTAAAACTAGACGGGACATAATAAGAATGATTAAATGACCAATTTACCCCTTACGGATCCACAACCACAACCACCACCACCAGTCCCTTCGTTACCCTTCCGACCTCCTCATCACCGTCGTTGTCACCAAAAAATGGCTTGGATTCATCAGATTTGACCTGAACCCGACCAACATCCACTTCGCCACCATCCCTAACGTCATCCCGTCGGAGCTCCACTGTGGCTCCGACCTCGCCGGATTCTTCAAATCGACACTCACAAACTTAGAAGATCCGGTCAAACATTTCAGTGGCTTCCTTCTCCATGATGTCCATCGGAGGTGGATCTTGTCAAAGAGAAAGAGAGAGAGAGAGATGAAGGTGGAAGCAGCCGTCCGAGGTGGAAGCAAGTCGCCGGAGGTAGAAGCAGCTCGTCGGAGCTCGAAGCAAGCCGGAGGTGGAATATAACGAAGAGGTGTTTGGGGCTGGAATTATGTACCTAAATACACTAGATGAATTATTGTACTTCAAATAATACATTTGACCATATATTATCTCTCAGTAAACTTATTAGCTATATTTAGTGCAAAGCCAATGCTACGTCATTGAAATGATATCAATTAATATTTTAGAACCATTGATATGAGCTTATAATTTCCCAAAAGATTGAAGGTTGGGGTTGATAATGGAGCTTTAATACCTATTTAGAATGTGAGTGACTAACTTGTAATAGTCTACTGTTAATTATTTGCTAATACTAAGTATCTGTTTGACCAATACAAAGGTTGTTCCCAAATTAGATATGGAATTATTGTAGGGAGCATGGCAATTGCTTGAAAGTAAACTAAGAAAACTTATGTAACTACTTCTTCAAACTACTCCAATAATATTACTCTACATAAGAACTTTTAAGAGTATACATGATTAAGGACCAGCACTACAAATATTAGAGGAGTTAGTATTTTGGGTTCAACCAATACCCTACCCGTATATACGGAAATAATGCATCATGTATCAAATTAATGAAAGTAAGATACATCAAGGTGGTAAGACAAAACATATTACGCTTAAGTCGTTATACAATCAACAATGATAAACTCTTTATTAGATTCAAGTAAATCAAGTAAGATGTCAGAAGGATATGAGATAATTTACCAAATCATTACCTAAAATCATATTTGAAAAATATGTAGAAATCATTTAAATATAAATGTTTTTGAACTTCCTTTATTAGTGCACGAATTGGAGGTTTAGTAGACAAAAGGAAGAGTCTACTAAACATGTAAAATGTCATTGTGGTTTACATTTTAACATGTCTTTGGTCCCTATACCCTAACACCGTTAAAACCATATGTCAAGTAGATTAATTATTAGGACAACTTAGTCATTTTAATATTTTATTATTTTTTATTAAAATCCTGGGACCAAGAATGTGATTTAGTGTTTTATGTTATATTATATAAAATAATAATAATAATAATAAATAATAATAATGGGGGCCCTTCAAGGAAAAACCTCTTTTATGTAAAAACTTGCGCATAATCTAAGCCCTTGATCTGAAAAGGCATGATCGTCATTTTGATAATAAAAAAAATCACAGTTTATTCATTATATGAATATTCTTATTTCATATTCATCTTATGAATTTTCAGATTCACCAAAAACATATAAAGTCATTCACTATATAAATATTCATATTCGCTATCATATTCACCATATGAATATTATATTCACCATATCATATTCATCATATTCACAATATGAATATTCATATTCACCAATCATATTCATCATATATTCACCATATGAATATTCATATTCACTTTATGAATATTCATATTCACCAGATAAAAATTACATAAAATCATTCACCAGGTGAATATTCGTATTCACCTTATGAATACAAAACACAAACACAATGTGCATTACATTTATATTAATAAGTAAATAACAACTAAATACAGACAACCATAGCTCTCATCTCTCTCATTCCGGCCACCACCACCATTAAATCCGACGACCTCACCAACACCACCACCGTTAAATTCAGGGACTCACCACCACCACCATCGTTAAATCCAGGGACCTCACCACCATCACCACCGTTAAATCCAGGGACCTCACCACTACCACCACCACCATTAAATCCAACCACATCTTATGAAGAACAGATCAACAAAACCTAAGATGAAGAACAACAAGCCCCAAATCTGATAAAAAAAATCAGCAAAATCGAAAGGGAATTGCAATAGATTAGATCGATGAAGCAATAAGATGAAGAACAAAGAAGATGTCTGAAAGATAATAGAAAAATCGAAACCTAATGATGGAGTTCGATAGGTGGTCCGACGATGGAGGCGGTGCCACGACGAGGCGGAGCGACGGCGAGGTGGAGCGACGGAAGGTTCGACGATGGAGGTGGAACGAGGTGGCTTCGGCGATAGATCCGTACACAGATCCGTCGATCTCGTCGGCTATGGTGGTTGTTCGTCGACGTGAAATCGGTGGCCGCACAGCGGCAGCACTTTGATGTCGTTGTCGGCGACGAACTTCGTTAGGCAGATGGCGCAATGACAAACTCCGACGAACGGTGGCAAGAAGAAAGCAGATGGTTGGTGATCGTCGGTGGTGGCGGTGGTGTGGTGTGACCGTGAAAAGAGGAGAGGAGAGGACAGCCGACCGACGGTGGCGAGCAGATGGTTGGTGGTCGTCGGTGGTGCACGACAGAGGTGGTGGTGGTAGCGGCGGCTTAGTGGTTGTGGTGGCGGCAGCGGCTGAGTGGTGGTGGTGGTGTGGTGTAGCCGAGAAAATGATGAGAGGAGAAATGAAAATGTTGTGGTGGTGTGTTGTGGTGGTTAGGTTTGTATTAGAGAAGACTATCTAGGTGTTAAAATGTCTATATTGCCCTTGTGGGATTGTAATAGGTGTGATGCATATAAAATGAAAATGTTGTTACAATAGTCCTCTTTTATTATCCACCATTGATCTAAATTAATTGATGGTTAAGATTATTCCTAAAGTTTTTACAAAAAAGTGGTTTTTATGTGATTAACCCTCTAATAATATATATACATACATATATAATACACGGGCAGGTTCAAATGAGAACCACTTTTTGGTTGTGAACGTGAGGACAACCGAGAGCGCGACACATGGCAGATGACTAGGCTCCACGTCATGTCCACGGTGGATGACTAGGCGCGATTCATGGGAGGGCATTGAATTAAAGGGGGGACTACACTGAAAGCCGCCACGTGTCGCGTTCTCGGCTGTCCTCACGTTCACAACCAAAAAGTAGTTCACCTTTGAACTTTCCTCTATAATACATAATATATAGAACAACAATCGTGTTATATATAATCGTGTTTATTTAGAGACGCATAATTTGATTTCATGTAACCATAGGGACTAATCATGTAATTTACTCTAAATAGAACGTATCTCCAATATTCAGTTCCCCCTTGTTAAAGGAAACTCCTTTAATGGATTGTAGGAATATTTATTTTATTAAAAAAGAACATGTTGTTTAAAGCAACCTATGGTCAAAATTATGCCACCATGCCGACATACCCAACTTGACCATATCTTATTTTCTTTGTTATTACTATAAATATTTATGATATACTTTTTATATACATATAATAAAGTCATTGAATAACATATAAGTTTGCTTTCAAAACCTAAAAATAAAATAATATTCATAGGCAAAAAACAGTTAGAAGTTTAATAACTAAATGTCTAAATCAACCAAATTAAAGTTTATATTAAATTGTGAAAGGAAAATACATTTATCTTCTTCTCTTTAAACGAAATTTTATGTCTATCTCAAAAAGTAAAAACATTATTTTCAAAAACAAACAAAACTGAAAACTATATATAAATAAATGCCCATGTTTTTTTTTTTTGAACGAATAAATGCCCATGTTGGAAGTTCTCATCCTATATATTTTAAAAAGATTTCATGTAATTTTAATAAATTATTATATAATAATTATAATGGTTAATTATTAAACTAAAATATATATAAAACATGCTAATAATTTTTATTATAATCATGAATTTAAATTAGAAACTAAAATGAAATCATACATTTATTCAGGGGTTTAGACAGTAGAGGGATTGGTTGGTGCTCAGCGCCCCCTAACTGTCTCCTTTATATAACTAGTTACAAGTGAAATACATGAAAACCATTCTAGTTCAAATAGTTTGTGCTACGCCCTAAACTCTAGGGGTGCGTTTGGTACGCAGACGGGACGAGACATGACATAACTGGACTGGACAGGTGTTCAGTGTTTGGTAAGACCTTATATAACTGGACAGTACATAACATAACTAATTAAAATGACCAATTTACCATCGTTCAAAATTTGCAACAATTAACACATTACAACTTTGATTACCAAGAATCAATTACAATTACTAAATTGCAACAGTTACCAAATTGAAACAATTACCAAATTGATAATTACAATAATCGTAATAATTACAAAATCGATTGATAAGGAAATCGATTCACACACATCGATAAGCAAGAAATCAGGAACCAAATTGATTTTCAAGAAAACAGTAACCAAAGTTGATTCACACATCGATTAGCAAGAAATCGTGAACCAAAATCGATTTTAGCAAAATCGATTTGAGCAGAGAGTATGCAACATCGATTGTATACTTGAACTCGTGAGCATCGATTAGCAGAAAAAACTTGACTGACTAGTAGTTTCTACGTCGACGGCGACGAGTAGCAAACCTCTGACGGTGAGCAACAACAAGGAGGTCGGCGACGATTGGTACCAGACCTCCGACGGTAAGCAGCAGCAGCAGGAAGGTCGATGGCGATGAGTACCACCACTTCCGATGGTCAGCAGCAGCAACGAGGTCACCGGAAAGAGTGGACACACAAATGTCGGTCGCCGGAGAGGGGGGAAACTTGAGGTCGCCGACGAGATTGGGGCAGATCGTCGAATAGAAAAGGGATTCTGGGTGATTTGGGTGAGGTCGTATAGAAGAAAGTTGAGTATTAAATTAGGTTTTCTTATTTCAAGGTGTTGATCCAGCTCCTCTATGGCTTGATAAAAATATCAATGATCTTTTATCTAATAACTGAAAATACTTAGCACTGCTGTGATGAGTTGAATACTTCAGCGAGCTTGTCTCGCTGATAGTTTAAGCATCAGCGATCGCTGATTATCTCCGTTCAGTAATAGTGAGAGCTGACATCAGCTAAGTATCCTTTGAAGACAAATAGTCATGTCACTATGAAACCATCAGCACCATCTATTGATGCAAGCTGATGATAGAGTCAGCGATGCTTATGATCTGAAGTTGATATCAGTGACAGCTAGCTGACTACCCTAACATGACGTTCCAAAAAGAACAAGTCACAGTGCCTCCCTGATCCTTCCCAAGGATCAGCGACCCTAAAGCCTGATCAATGACTTGTACTTTACGAATACTATATTTGTCTTCTTGTCCTATATGCACAAAAAGGATTTGATTTGCCTTTTTGACAATAGTACAAAAGGGGATGTCTCTTTACTGTTCCCTCCGTACTTATCACCCATAAGGCAACTGTTTACCATAGGCCATGACCCTACCAAGCATGGGCATTATTTTATGGTACAATAGTACAACAGACCCAACCTTTACATGACACGTGTAAAGTTGGGGATGACATGCATTTAATGCATGGGGTATAAATATGAACATTGGGTTGTTCTTCAAACCACCTTGGTCCATCTTCTATACCCCAAATCCTTTTACTCCCTCTCTATTCTTCTAAGTTCTTTCTATCTCTTCTTTACTTGCTTTGTGCATAAGCAAAAGCTTAGTGTCTATATTCAAAGATTGCTTTAGATCTTGACATAGTCTTGATCTTTATCATCAAAATCTAATAGTAATCTATACAAAGACTCCATAGGAGTCATAGATTAATAATATAGAAGAAATTGTGTTGATTGTATTCAACCCCCGCTTCTACAATACAATATATTATAATCTATCTTATTGGCCATCCTAAAGGGACCAACACAAGGGTATTTTGGTCAAAAATAAGCTTGTTCCATTTAGTTCTAGGGGTAGAAGGGTGAACTCACTTATCTCATGCCTTGTCCAAGCGTGTTCCACTTAGCCCAAGGTTGGGGCGCGCCAAACACGGGACAAAACTGTCCTGTTTTTCTTGTCCCACCCTGTCCAGAATATCTATTAGGCATTGTTTGGTAAAAAACTAAAAATAAGCTAGCTTACAAGTCAGCTTATAAGCAAGCTTATTTTCTGTGTACATGTTTGATAAGAGCAAAAGTAGCTTATAAGCTAGCTTTTTGATAAGCTACTTTGAGTAGCTTATGAGGAGCTTTTTGTGACTTTTTTCAATTATACCCCTTATTTATATTAATTATTAATTAAAGTTATATATTTATTATTAATAAATATTAATTTTTAGTAATTAAAATTAATTATTAATTGAATTAAATTATACATTATCTACTGTCAAATGTTATTAATTATGTTAGACTATTTAATATGTTTAATTATTAAAAAGTAAATATAACAAAATTTTAAATGTTATATAGTTAAAATTTATATCTAATTCTTAATTATACTATTTTAAAATTATTAATTATTTAAGATATGTGAAGTTAACCAATTTTTATTTTTATTATATTTAGTAGTAATTTAAATTATAAGTTAATGTAGATTTGCTTTAACAAAATCTAAATTTATAGTGTGTATATATAATAATAATAATAATCAGTTCTATACTATTACTATATATTATATTATATAATTTTTTATGGTTTGTATTATTTAACATATTATATTATTATAAGTTTATTTTAATTTTATTATTAGAAATCTGTCTTAATTATATTATAAAATACGTATAATTGATAAGTTAGTTTTTGCCAAACATAAGTTAGTTTTTGCCAAACATAATTTGTTCATAAGTTAGCTTATCAGCTAGTTTGCCAAACATAGCCTTATACTTTTTAACAAATATCTATTATAATTTTTAACAAATATCGAGAGATATAAGGCTATTATTACCCCAACTCTCCCAACCTAACTGTCACATCAGCTCCATATCAGTTTTTTTTCCAACCCTCCCATCAACCCTCTGGAACCCTCTGGAACCCTCTCTAATTAGTACCCCAACCCTCCCAACCTTCTCATACACAACACACACAACATACGCATACAACACACACAAAAACAGCGATGTGGCCAACCCGTTTAGGCTCCCAGCCCGTCAAGCACCATACCACCGTACCGCAGCCCATTGAACCTAAGGTTGCGGTACGCATAGCCTAAGTAAAACAAATAAACCAACATAGTGGTTACAATTGATTTAAATTAAAAAATAGCATTGATGATGAGTGATTTTTCGAGGGACCAAAAATGTCATTTTGTTGAGATGAATTTAGTTTGTAATAATAATAATAATAAAATAATAAATTTAATTAAAGTTGTATATTATAGAAATATACACATTGCAGTCACCGTTTGCATGCGGAGCCGCTCAAGGAGGAACACGGTGTTAACACGACCTCACCACACGGTTCTCCTGCGCCTCACAGGATCCCCGCGTGATTTCTACCCTCTTCAAATTGTTTTTAACATCCAAAAAGTTAATCAACATTTGATATTCAATTAAAACGTGTTAAATAAAAATAAATCTTTTTTAAGTAATGTGATTATTTTTATTATACATAAATTAAGGCTATGTTTGGCAAACGTAGCTTATAAGCTAGTTGGTAGCTGATAAGCTAGCGGATAGCTGATAAGCTACTGTGTTGATTGATAAGCTTGCTAGTAGCTGATAAGCTAGCTGTTGAAAAAATTATGTTTGGCAAAAACTAGCTTATGAGTATGTAAAATGACCAAAAAGGGTATATTTGAATTTAATAATTAATATTAATAAGGGTATAATTGAAAAAAGCTACAATAAGCTCCTCATAAGCTACTCAAAGTAGCGTTTCAAAAAGCTAGCTGATAAGCTAGCTTCCTGATACATGTTTGGATGGACTAGCTTATAAGCTAGCTTATCAGCTAGCTTATGCTTGCCAAACACAACCTAAGCAAGTCGTGTTTATGAATATTCACTTTTATTAATCAAGTTCTTTTTGAGAATATCTTATTTTATAATTTTATATTTAAAAATGATTTAATTCTTAAAATTTTTTAATAAATATTTTAGTTTTTAAACTTGATATAATAAGTTTAAAATTTTTAAACTTGTTATAACTAATTGGTTCAGCCACTTGACCACCTACAACAACTTACTATACTTGTAAAAATTACTTTAGTCCCTAAACTTATGAATAAAAAATGATTAAGCCCTTGAAATTTTTATTTAAAAATGGTCTAACCCCTACACTTTTTTAATGAATGTTATAATTCTTAAACTTTTTATAGTATTTGATTAAATACCTAAATTTGTTTAATCTAATTATTTTCATCCCTAACATAATTCAATACAACATTCTACTAGCTAAACGTGTTACCATCCATTCACGAATGGAAATACCCTACATCCGTTCATCTCCAGTCCAATCTAGCTTGCAATTAAGTTAAATCGATATTCTTTTTCTCCAATAATTTCTTCCTAAACTCGCTAGTACGTATCTCAATTTATTTTCATTTCAAACATTTTCCTATCATATTGGAGAACATATCATTTGATTTCATTTATGTGCTTGATTTATTGCGCATTTGTTGTTGCCGTGAAATCTACGCATTAAATTTTGGGTAATTTGCATTATGATAAACGCAAAATCACCAAACGTCGTATGGTTATTATTTGTTAATTTTTTTTGGGTAAATTTATTTCATTAAATCTATTATTCCTTCGTACCCTAGATTTTATTAATTACATCCAATCAAGGAATATTAGGCATGGGAATGGGGCGGGTTTGGGGCGGGGACCCCAATCTCCATCCCCGTCCCCGAGCCCTCATCGTCATCCCCGTCCCCTTCCCCATCCCCACCGGGGAATTTGATCGTATCCCCATCCCCGTCCCCAACGGGGAACGGGGATCCCCAATGGGGAAACGGGGATTTTATGTCCATTTGTATAATCTATTTTAAACTAAATGTTTTGCGATACAATACGTGTTTAATTTCACATATTTCCAATAAAAACTAAGAATGTATCATGTAATAATTTATAGACATAATCGTATAATAATTTTTAAACGTAATACCAAAATAAGCTAAACTTAATGCTAAAATAATTTTTAATGACACACGTACCAAAACATATCAATTAATAGTCAAAACCACATCAACTGATATTCATAATTCATCGAAATTGGAACAACCATATACCGATATAATAGGAAAATAATATACAATTTAAATAATTAATTAATATATATACGGGTACGGGTATGAGGTGGGGCGGGGAGTGCTAAACCCGTCCCCGTCCCCATCCCCGGTTTGAAAAAACGGGGATCCCCGTCCCCGTCCCCAATACCCGGTTTACCGGGGAATCCCCGTCCCCGACCGGGGCGGGTGGACCGGATTCCCCGATGGGTCGGGGACAATTCCCATGCCTAAGGAATATTAAGATTAAGAAATGCAAAATAGAGATATTCAAGATCTTGTGTTTTAGAAGTACTTCAAACTAGGGTTAAACCATGGACGAAGCTTATGAAGAGCTCACGATGGCACATGCCACATGCCACCATATTTTCGTCGGACGAGAGGTAAAAATTTTAATTTTGTAAAGGTGCAACCATATCATTTTGGTGGGTGCCACCGTATTATTTATAAAACTTAGGTTGTGTTTGGCAAAAATAAGGTAGCTTATAAGTTAGTATATCCAAACATGTACCATATGTTGGCTTTTTGAAACGCTACTTTGAGTAGCTTTTTGAGAGTTTTTATAGTTTTTTCCAATTATACCCTTATTAATATTAATTATTAAATTAAAAAAAACCATTTTGGTCATTTTACATACTCATAAGCTAGTTTTTGCCAAACATAATTTGTTAATAAACTAGTTTATCAGCTACTAGCTAGCTTATCAATCAACAGCTATCATGATAGTTTTTTGCCAAAGTTATCATGATAGTTTTTTTTGTTGTTTTGAAGAGCCATTTGTAGAGAAATGAGAATTATGGTCTTTGAAATATCTTTTAAAGAAAAAGAAAGGTTCAAATTGCTTCAATACCTTATTGGTCCTCTAAGGATATGATAAATAGTTTATAGAATTTTGGGGGGGGGGGGAGTAGTTGAATACAAACACAATCAAATGATACGCTTTTCAAATTCTTTATTTCTTGATTAATAAAACCAATACATAATTTACAAGATTGTTGCGGGAATAGATAAGGATAAACCTAATCTAAACAATTTTAAGAAATACACGAAGCTTTTATTTTGCACAAGTAACTTGAGAGAAAAAAAAGAAGTCACTAAGAGAGAAGGTATGATGAATGAGTAATCATATAAGAAAGGTCTTCTCTAATATTTATACTCAACGCATCTAATGTAGGTTAGACGAGCTTTCTACGTTACATGTGAAGATTGGATTGCAAGTCATCGTTCAACTGATGTGCTAGTACGTGCTTTGGGCAGCCAATACTTTTATCCATATGTGAACAATAGCTTCACGTTGACTTGCACAATGAGAACAGTAAAGTAACCATGTGTGTACTTCTTGATAGATTGAAACAAGTAAGCATCGCTTGTGCAAAAAGAGGATACGACAAAACTTTGAATCTTCGTGGACAAGACCTCTAATTAGCTATTAAGAACACTGAGTGAAGTCCTCAGTGATACTTGAGCCTTGGTTAAGATCCTTACGTTGTATGTAGTCAAGTCGATATCGCTGAATATATCTTTGAGTCATGATAATCCTTTACTCTATCTTCAACTACTTCTTCAACATCACTGAAGGTTCCTTTAACGTGAATGTTTGTCTTCAGAATACTCAATTCTCCAGTTTATGGTACAAGAACTCAGCGATCACTAAACAGATTCGGTGATGATCATTGAAGCTGAACAAAATATTAAACTAAATATTCTCACAAAGTATGGAAATAGGATTATCATTAGTTCATCTTACTAAGAGATTTTGGATCAACACCCTTCATTTAATGGATGGAAGTTAACGGTTGTAAGTAGTAAGGACCAAAACCAAGCAAAAGTGCAAACAATAATAGCAAATATGTACTTTTTAAATTCTAGGGACCAAAACCGAGATTGTTGACAAGCTACACGGACCAAAATTGAGGTTTACTACTTTACTCTTGCATGTTTGGAAAAAATACTAACCATATGAGAGCTTCAACTTATATTTATATTAAAAGATTTATACTACCCTTGTTTTTTCATACATTGACTCCTAATTGTCTAATATTAAAGGCATGAATCTTAAGTATTCTCATGTCTCAAAAACAAGAATAAGATCTCAATTCGTAACAAACATAGGCTTTTGATTCTACGATTAACCATTATCATAAAGTTTGGGTTAATCCTAAAAGTTAAAAACGATGATGAAAATATTAACATGAGGTGAAATGGGAATCCACATGATTTATATTAACTTACATAAAGTGTTACTTTGAATAATCAAAATTATTACTGCAATGATGTCAATCTGAACATTAAGGTATACCATATGATGTGTTTTGACGATGAAACGGATTTACGATACTATATAAACATGATATATTGGATAATATTAATTAATTTTATGCATATAAATGTTAAAGAAAACAGTTTTATATAAAGTATAAATATATCGTGAATTCAGTGTTATTTTCAATGACAAGAACACTATATTGAACTTTTTATAATTATTATGAACTACTTTTTACATTTTACTAAGACCATCCGCAGCGGATGGCGTCAAGGGAGTAGCAAGGTGTTGGTACCAGTGGCGACACTACAGAGGCTAATTGGTATCAATTGTCAAGCAACAAAATCGGTATAGTCATGCCGGTTAGGGGTGAGCAAAAACCGGACCGAAAACCGAAAACCGAAAAAAAAAACCGAAAAACCGAACCGAAACCGAAAACCGAAAAACCAAATGGTTCGGTTTCGGTTTTGGCTCCAAAACCGAACCGAAAAAACCGAACCGAACCGAAATTATTATATTATTTTAAAATTTTATAATATATATAGGGGAAGGTTCAAACATCTTATATATATATATATATATATATAGAGGGAAGTTCATTTAGAAACCAAAAAAAGAGTAAAAACTTACAAACCAATGGTTTTTTGGTTTAAATCAACGAAAACTCTTCGTAAAGTTATTTATTATGATGCAAATGTTTCATATAATTTATTTATTTTGATGAAATTGTTTCATATTTTAGTGTTTTTTATATAAAAATGAAAATGTTTCATACATTTTTCTATGCTTATGAAACTGTTCTATGTATTTTCTTTACTCCTATGAAACCTTATTATTTTTACAAAAAAGAACATCAAAAAATGAATTATATGAAACATTTACATCATATTAAACAACTCTACGAAAAGTTTTCGTTCATTTAAGCTATGAAACCATGAGTTTCTACGGTTTTTACTCTATTTTTGGTTTCTAAATGAACTTGACTCTCTCTCTCTATATATATACATCTATATATATTATCGATTTCCCCTAATCTTTCACGAAACTAGCAATCCTAACGCCTCAAACATCTTGTTTTGTATTTTGATGAATTGTAAACTTACTTAATTTTATTATTTTATACTTTTATAGTTAAAAATATAGAAGATAACCAAAAACCAAATCATTTCACCAAGCGGTTGAAAAATGGAAAAAATATAGAGTTATAGATCGAAAACCGGGGAACCCCCCCCCCCCCCCCAAAAAAAAAAACCCGAAAAACCGAGAACCGAACCGAAAAAAAACGAAAACCGAACGGGCTCGGTTTTCGGTTTGGTTCCGGCAAAAAACCGAACCGAACCGAACCGTGCTCACCCCTAATGCCGGTTGTCAAGCAACACCCTACCCCATCTTCTCTCTTCTTTCTCTCTCATGGACGGACTTAGTGTGGTGGCCGTGGTGGCACGGGCCACCGTCTAATTTGTGTGCCGAAGGGTAAAATTTTCGAATTTTATAAAGGTGCAACCGTATTATTTTGGAGGGTGCCACCGTATCGTTTTCAAAACTTAAAAATGTGCACCTAAAAACCCAAAACTTAATTCGAAATCAACAAAAAAACCAAAAACTTCCCTCGAAATCAACCAAAAACCCAAAATATCACTAAAAAAAACCCAAAAATTTTCTCAAAATCAACCAAAGAAACCAAAAAATTCTTTCGTAGTCAATCAAATAACCTGAAAAATTCTTTCGATTCAATAAACAAATTCAAAAAAAGTCCATTGGAATCAACAAAAAAATCGAAAGGAAAAAATCTCTCGAAATTATCAAAAACTTCTTATATGGTGTCATAGGTCCCTGTTCTCTCTATCTCCCTCTTTTTTTTAATTAATTATTTAAATTGATATGAGAGTCAATACCACTATTGGTAAGATATTGATAAAATAGTGAAAAATTGATGTGATGTTGAGATGGCAACATGAGCCAATACCATTGGCAACTGGATGGTCGGTCTATGGATCTATAAAATGTCAAAACCAAATACATATAGTCTCTTTTGTTTTTATATTACTCATTATATTTTTAAAGTTAATTTTATTTATAGATCTTTATATTTTGGGACGTAAGAATTTATTTTCAATCTCTTTGGTTGGAAAATATGGATCTTATCTTGAAATTTTTGGACCAAATTAATTCTGACATTTGTCCATCTTGACGATATGATACACCGTCCATGAGGCGCGTGAGATTAAGGTTTGGTGGACTGTTTCGAGTAGCCGTTGAGACACATGGGTGGGGGAGATAAAAGCGTTTATCTATTAAACCTTTCTATAAAAGCATTTAATGTGTATTTGCACTTCACGCTACCATTTTTGATGATATTGCAAATTAACCCCTTATAGTTCAATAATATCCATTTCATTCATTTTCATTTAAATAAGATCCTATTTATTTTAAATGAGCCAATGCCATGTATAGTTCTCATTTAAATAGTGTTCCTTTGGTTAAACGTTGTTGTTCTCATTTTAAAGGAGCCAATGCCATGTCGTGATTTACATACTTAACAACCCTTCTGAGCCCTTTAATGAACTACTATTTGAGTTTCAATAATTTTTTCTTCATTTCAAGTAGCAAATCGATGATTGATATCTTACTAGTCATGCCATAACAACACAACCAACATATAAAATTGTTACTTGTCAACAACAAAATATGAAAAGAACATCAAAATTAGTACTTTTACAAGTATAACAGATCAAGAAGAGCAATGGACTTGATATATTTTCAAGTCAAACTAGCAAATAAACCAAAGCCACTTCCTAATTGAGGGCCTAATATGGATCAATAAAAAGGTTATGTTTGTTTTTTACTTTGTTAGTAACAAGCATGCCATATTCGTTTTTCAAGAAGTTTATTTTTCCTTTTATGTTTACAACCAAAACCTAGGCATAACAAGCATGCCATATCAAATAATCACATTCCAACTACAACAGAAAAATAATCATGATGGATACCATGTCACATGAATAAGAGGTCCAAAGTTTGCTTCTAGAACACTTGGTTTACCTTCGTCATCATAGTACCACGACAGATACAACAGAAACGTTTCAAATATTAATAATATAACACCATACCATTTTACCATGAATAAAAAAAACAAACACAATTTGACACATGTTTTTTTTTAAAAAACAACAAGGGGAGGGAGGGGGTAAAATAAAAACATCCCAAACAACAAGGGGCAAAATCGTAATTTCGACTGATTCTCTTTTTATAGGAGCATCAAAGAGACAACTCATTCCAACTCTCTTTATTTCACTGTAAATAGATGAACAAAACGTAAGCATGATATGTATTCATCTACCCTCCAATTTTCTTTCCTTTTCGGTTTTCGTCCCTTTCAATTCATCCAAAAATCTTTTCAGTTGAAAATTAGCCTCATAATTATTATTATTTTTAGCAATAATAATCAATAATTAATAGTTTTTTGTTTGCATATTAAGCATGCTTTTTATAAAGTTTCTCTGCTTACAAAATTCAGGAATGTTCTTCTTTTTTGCTTTAATTCTCCAATCTTCTTCTGATTTCTGATCTGGGTTTTATCTTTATCCCTCTAAACTTGGTTTTCTGCTTGTTTTTGGGGTTTATTATGATATTTTGCTTAAAAGGGTAAGTTCTTTTTATTAAACCCTTCACTATTTCACATTATTTTTTGCTAGAATTTTAATTATTCTTGAATTTAATTTCAATTTCTTTGTTGCATCTTTTAACAATTTACTTGAAACAAGTTGGGAATTTTGTTTATGTTTATCATCATTGTTGCTCTTAAACATTTTTGTGAACTTAGAGTCAAATAATTTGAACTAAAAAGGGTTTTATGTTATTTTATCTATGAGTTCTGAAATTTATATTTTTGTTAATATATATTCTTCAAAGATCTGGATTATTGGGTTAATGGGTATGAATGAAGTATGCTAAATATCAACTTTACGTTACTTTAATTTTACCCAAATTTTCAAGAATTGTAGTTTTTCATGATAAATCCAGATTTGATTTTACCCTTTTCAGTATTTTGAAGCAATTTTCTTGTTCTTGAATTGAAGTTGATGGTTTAATTGTTGATTTTTTTATGTTACTTTTAAACAGGAAGATCTGAAAAAGATAGATAGATGGCTACACTTGAGGATATTGGGCTTGCAGCAGCCATTAATGTGATCACTGCTCTCATATTCCTGATAGCTTTTGCTATCCTTCGACTTCAGCCGTTTAACGATAGAGTATATTTTCCGAAATGGTATCTAAAGGGCTTACGGACGAGCCCTGCGACTTCCGGTGCATTTGTAAGCAAGTTTATCAATTTGGATTATCGGGCGTATATGCGGTTCCTTAATTGGATGCCGGATGCGCTAAAAATGCCCGAGGCCGAGCTAATCGATCATGCTGGCTTGGATTCCGCAGTGTATTTGCGGATTTACTTGCTAGGGTATGCTCTTATGTGGTTCTTGGATGCTATGTAGTTTGTGTTGTTTTAGGCTGTGTTTGGCAAAATAAGCTAGCTGATAAGCTAATACATGTTTGGATGGATGGACCATAAGCTTGCTTATTGAAACACTGGTTGGAGTAGCGTTTCAAGAGCTTTTTGTAGCTATGTCCAATTATACCCTTGTTAATATTAATTATTATATCCAAGATACCCATTTTGGTCATTTTACATGCTCGTAAGCTAGTTTTTGCCAAACATAATTTATTCATAAGCTGGCTTATTAGTCAATAGCTAGCTGATAAGCTACCAGCTAGCTTATCAGCTCATTTGCCAAACACAGCCTTAGTCTTTTGATATGTGGTTTTTTGTAGTGTATTCTAGTCTATTTTGAATGCTATCAAACCCTTTTATCGAAGTTATTTGAGCTATTATTAGGGTCTGAAATTTAGCTGTTGGCTAAAAAGCTAGCTCATAGCTGGCAAGATAGTTATGATGGGAGAAAACTGGCTGCTAGAGTTTTCCAGTGCTGTGGCGGATTGGTTATCGTTCAGAGGGTTCATAGCGCTCTAACCGAGTTCGAGCCTTCATGCGGGACATTTAAGTGGGCCATGTTTAGCCCCCAAAATTGCCGGGGATTAGTCGGGCTTTGGCCCGGACACCCTTCCAAAAAAAAACTGGCTGGTAGATGTTAATGTAAAACGATCTAAAAGGAAGAATGCCCATGAAGTAGTTTTTAAAAGCTAGCTTATAAGCTCGAGCCAAAAAACTAAGCTGGCTTATGGTTGCCAAACATGGCCATGATGGCCTCAGTCTTGAATAAGCTCAAATGGGCTTGGCTCATTTAAGACAATCTTCAAAGCTAAGGGGTTGTTTGGCAGCTGCTGAATGGTTTGTTGTAGGATGATTAAGAGACTCTTATGATGTAGTGCGAAACGATTTATGGTTGTTTGATAATTGTTCAAAATGAAATTAGGAATGGTTAAGGAAGACATAAAATACAAAATCATTCAGTGACTTTTTTTTTTTCCAAACAAGATTCACCTTTTGATGGAACTACTAAGAGGTTGCCTATTGTATAGTTAGGGGCTGTATGATGTATTTTGATTAATTTGCTGCAGAATGATTAAGAGGGCTTTGTATGATTTGGTGCAAAATGAATAAATGTATGCATGATAAAGTGCTTTTAATCGACTGAAAAATAAAATGTAATAAAAAAAAGCATATTTGAGTCATCATATTATTCGATAATGGTTCTTGATCTTTGACTTTTATTATGTATACAGGTTAAAAATATTTATCCCCATACTCTTCCTTACATGGGCTATTTTGGTGCCGGTTAACTGGACAAATAAGACGTTGGAGCTGTCAAAAGCAACATACAGTGACATCGATAAGCTTTCCGTATCAAACATTCCTCTTGGCTCTCACAGGCAAGGAAACAAAGATGACTTTGGCTTGTTTTATTTTTAAATCCCTTTTTTAGTGAATTAGTGTGAATTTGTTATTTGCAGGTTTTATACTCATGTAGTAATGGCATATGCTGTTACATTTTGGACATGTTATTCGTTGAAGAAGGAATACGAGACCGTTGCAAATATGCGGCTGCACTTTCTTCAATCAGAAAAGCGCCGCCTGATCAATTTACAGTAAGTAGAACCAAAAAACACTATATTTTGATAAGAGGTAAATTACTAAACTACCCTTGTCTCATCCTATTAGAACTAGGAGTCTAAACGAGCTGAGAAACAGGTTATTCAAGCTCGATTTTCTTTTTAAAGTTTATGCTTGTTTATGCGCTTGAATTTGAGAGCAATTAACTTGTTTATTTACTCAAGCTTGATGATTTTTATATTTTGATTATATAATTTGTGAACATATAGTTGTATAAATATGCTTGGCTCTAAAAAAGTGTATGCTCGAATGTATCTTAGTTTGTTTACTTAGAACTACAATTTGTATCCTAGGGGTTGTTTGTTTTTAAAAAAAATACCTCTTAAAACATCTGAAGTCTGAAAATTAAGAGGTTTGTTAACTTAAGACTGTTTGTAATTTTTTAGAAAAGGTCTGAAAACCTCTTTCTGTCCTCTGAAATTTTAAGAGGTACACCATCCATCTCTTATCAGAAATCAGACTTAATACACCTTAGTTTTTCGATTAGTTTTGTTAGATTAGATTGCTTCTCTGCTCTACCAATTTGTCACTTTTTTTCGTCATTAGCAAAGATTTTTAAGATTGTTTTTTTTTTTCCGCAGGTTTTGGTGAAGAATGTGCCACCAGATTCCGATGAATCCGTGAGCGAGGCTGTGGAGCATTTCTTTCTAGTCAACCATCCCGATAACTATCTTACTCATCAGGTTCGGCTCCACTTTTCCGGAAAGGGAATGTTTTATTTATTTTAGGACAACCAAAAAAAGAAAACATTGCATTCAAATTGATATCGCTTTATTGTGAAGTAGGAGCCAAGAGCCAAATGTGGTAATCTGTCTATTTCATGTGTATCCAAACAGAAAAACGCATCAGTGTATATTCAATGAATATTCAGTGATACAGTGATAACATTGCATTCAATGTTATTCAAAATGAATAACACTGTATTCAGGGTTATTCAAAATGAATAACACATGAGTATTCAGACTGAATATGCCACGTGGCGCATTATGTTTTAGTGGTCCTCATGTCACAATGAAAGATGAGTTCGCATTTGAACTTTCTTCTATTGGGGTATTAATATCGTTTGGATATTTATTCATATAAAAAATGAAATGATTTGCAGGTTGTTGTAAATGCAAACAAGCTTGCTGATTTGGTTGAAGAGAAGAAAAGTAAGCAAAATTGGCTCGACTATTATCAGAATAAGTATTCGAGAAATCCATCGAAACGACCTATAATGAAGGTGTGTTTGTGTTTCAATGTTTTCTTTCCCATTTGCCGGCTTCTTGTGTGAATGGTTTATTTGATCCTATTTTGTTGAATGGCAGACTGGTTCTCTTGGACTTTGGGGAGAGAAAGTGGATGCTATAGAACATCACATATCTGAAATTCAGAAACTCTCAGAAGAAGTAATGATTTTTCTATCTTCTTTATGAAATTATGGTTCTAATGTTTTGGGCTATGTTTCGCATACTAGCTGATAGTTGACTTTGTTTGTAAGCTAGCTGTTGACTGATAAGCTCGCTTATGAAGAAATTATGTTTGGCAAAAACTAGCTTATAAGCTAGGTTATTTTTTGTCTACATGTTTGGATGGACAAAAAGTAGCTTATAAGCAACCTTTTTGACAAGCTACTTGGAGGTAGCTTTTAGAGCTTTTTGTAGTTTTTCCAATTTACGCGTATTCATATTAATTATTATACCCCAATATGCCCTTTTTGGTCATTTTACATACCCATAAGCTAGTTTTTGCCAAACATAAGTTGTTCATAAGCTAGCTGATCAGCTAGTTTGCCAAACATAGATAACAGCTAGCTGGTAAACAAATTATGGTTGGCAAAAACTAGCTTATGGGTATGTAAAATGACTAAAAAGGGTATAATAATTAATATTAATAAGGGTATAATTAGAAAAAAAACTACAAAAAGCTACCTCCAAGTAGCTTATCAAAAAGCTAGCTTATAAGCTAGTTTGTGTTTACCAAACAATGCCTAAACAGTTGATATAATTCAACTATTCAAGCTTGGTAAAAACTAGATGACATGATTTTTCTTGGTCATTTATGTAAACTATAAGGGGAATAGTTAAAAAAAACCCTCACTATTCAAGGTAGCTTTTTTCAGAAAGCTGGCTTACCAAATGGGGCTTTATTTAGTAAGCTCAAAAATATAAACTAGTCTAAGGTTAACGAGTGTGGCTGAAGATTGTTTTGTCATCCAGATAGCTGAAGAGAGAAAAAACATCGTGAACAACCCGAAAGCTATCATGCCGGCCGCATTCGTGTCTTTCAAAACTCGTTGGGGGGCGGCTGTTTGTGCACAGACACAACAGGCTCGGAATCCGACCCTATGGCTGACCGAGTGGGCCCCAGAGCCACGTGATGTGTACTGGTCAAACCTGGCAATCCCTTAGTCTCGTTGACCATCCGGAAACTTCTAATGGCCGTTGCCTTCTTCTTCCTCACGTTCTTCTTCATAATTCCCATCGCGTTTGTGCAGTCGCTTGCAAACATCGAGGGAATCGAGAAAGTTGCGCCCTTTCTTAAGCCCATTATCGAAATGTAAGTTGTGAACTTGTTTTTTTCATCTTTCCGATTATGAATTTTTTTGACGGAAATTTGTATATTTTTTTTATGCAGAGACTCGATCAAGTCGTTTATCCAAGGTTTTCTACCGGGGATTGCGTTGAAGATCTTTCTAATCTTTTTACCGACAATCTTGATGACGATGTCGAAATTCGAAGGAATTTTGAGCATATCACGGCTAGAGAGGAGATCAGCGTCGAGATATTATCTTTTCAACTTCTTTAACGTGTTTCTAGGGAGTGTGATTGCCGGGACCGTGTTGGAACAGCTAAACACGTTTCTAAAGCAATCCGTAAATAAGTACGTTTTTTTTATCATCAAAAACCGTCTTTTTCTTTTACGTGTTTTTGCAATTTGGGTGTTGGGTTTTAATTATCTTGAATTTTTGTATGTTTGTTTTAGGATCCCGGAAACGATTGGAGTGTCTATCCCGATGAAGGCGACTTTCTTTATTACGTATGTGATGGTGGACGGGTGGACCGGTACGGCCGGAGAGATTTTGAGGTTGAAACCGTTGATTATATATCACTTGAAGAACTTTTTCTTGGTGAAAACGGAGAAGGATAGAGAAGAAGCGATGGATCCCGGAAGTATCGGTTTTAACACGGGCGAGCCTCAGATACAACTGTATTTTCTGATCGGCCTTATTTATGCGGTGGTCACGCCGCTTCTAACACCTTTTATTCTGGTCTTTTTTGCCCTTGCATATGTCGTTTATCGTCATCAGGTAAAAGTTTGTCAAAAAGTCTGGATTTTTGTTACTTTTCTTTACAAGAAATTATTTGGAAGAATGTCTTATAAAAACAATGTCCTATAAAAAGATGTGTTTAAAAGACATTTTTGCAGTAGTGTCGTGTAAAATAGCTAATACAACACCTTATCTTTAAACGTGTCCTAACTTGTTACTACGCACAAAAGCTCTTATAAATAAACTTATTGCAACTCTTTTATATATGAGAAACAATTGTTTGGTCATAAAGTTTAGAGTAAATTACATTTTTGGTCCCTGTGGTTGCCGCCCACTAGCAACTCTCTCATCCCCTTTTGAACTAATTGCAGTTTTGGTCACTGTGGTTATCATTTTGTTTCACTTTTGGTTCTCATGGTTGACATCCACTATCAACTCTCATCCCGGAGTACCAGAAGGGAACAAAATGGCAACCACAGGGACTAAAACTGTAATTAGTTAAATAGAGAGGCGAGAGTTGCTAGGGAGTGTCAACTATAGGGACACCAAAAGTGTAAAATTATTCTAATGTTTTAAGTTCTATAAAACGGTCTATTAGGACATTTTAGACATTTGGCGTAACCTGATTTTAGGCGATTTCGAAGTTGGAAAAATATCGTTCAACTTTTTTTGTGTCGAATGCAATGCAGATTATAAACGTTTATAACCAAGAATATGAAAGCAGTGCAGCGTTTTGGCCGGATGTCCATGGACGGATAATTGCGGCATTGATGATATCACAACTGCTTCTGATGGGATTGCTGAGCACGAAAGAAGCGGCCACATCAACGCCATTTCTTCTTGCACTTCCCATCCTCACTATTGGCTTCCATATGTACTGTAAAGGTCGCTATGAGCCTGCCTTTATCAGATACCCGCTACAGGTACGTAAAAAAAGACCTTTTTATCTTTCGTTACCAATCATCATGGATCACACTGAAACAAGTATCCACTTCAATTTGAAAATTGTCTAAAAAAAACTTGAGTAAATTACACATTTGGTCCCTGTGGTTTACACTGTATTGCACTGTTGGTCCCTACTTTGAAATAATTATGGACAAGGTCTCTGTGGTTTACATTATTTTGCATTAATGGTCCATGTGGTTTACACTATGTTGCATTGTTGGTCTTTGTGGTTTACACTATATTGCACTATTGGTCTCTATGCTTAACAGACTGGTTTTACACGGGATTAGGGTTAGGGACCAACAATGCAATATAATGTAAACCACATGGACCTTTTCCATAGTTAATTCAAAATAGGGATCAACAGTGCAATATAGTGTAAACCACAGGGACCAAATATGTAATTTACTGAAAAAACTTGTTAGGACGGCCAAGAGCATTCTGTCAACTTATCCGTAATGCGTTTATACACTAACATAATTAGTTGGTTCTATAAACTTAAGTCCTATTAAACAGTCTATTAGTAATGCGTTTATACACTAACATAATTATTTGGTCCTATAAACTTAAGTCCTATTAAACAGTCTATTAAGACATTTAAACATAATATATAAAACAAGTTTTGTAGTAAGTTCTTGGATGGAACAACAAGGACTTTATACCCGTTGAAACAACTATCGGCTTTCACTAGAACAAGTAATTATCCAGTTTTGCTTGAAAAGACTCTTTTACCCTTTGTAATTTTGTTTTGTTTTCGGTGGGGTGTTTTCAGGAGGCCATGATGAAAGACACACTTGAAAGAGCAAGAGAACCCAACTTGAACCTAAAAGGGTACCTTCAGAATGCATATGTCCATCCAATTTTCAAGTCTGCTGGTTCAGATTCAGACGATGATTCAGATGCTGATTCAGACGATCAAAAGTGGCGCAAAGATAACGTGTTGGTCCCCACCAAGAGACAGTCACGTAAAAACACACCCGCACCCAGCAAAATGAGCGCGGGTTCATCACCAGCCTTGATCGAGATCGAAGAGAAGGATAAGCCATAGGAAATAATTATTTAAGCTTGTTTTGGAGGGTAATACTGTAAATTACTTTAGCAGACATATAGCTGTGTTTCTTGTATAGTATGAGAGATGGACCATTTTCAAGGAATGCAACTGGTTTTTCAACATTCATAAGCCAAATCAACATTCATAAGACAAAGTTCATATTTTATAGGGTGTTGAAAGAAACCAAACCTAATAAGTCACCTGAATTCAGGTTGTTTGCTTTCTACGGTTTGGTTATAAATCTTAATCCGGTCTTTCGGTTCGTTTTTGTTATTTTTGTTCTGTTTTGTGTTCCAAATGTGTTTTTAATACTTTGAATTTATAAATGGTTGTAAAATTTAGAAAAAGTTAATTCACAGATAGAAGCTGAAAAGGTTGGTTGACAGTTGTTAATGGTTTGGTATGATTAAGGTAAGCGACCGATTAGAATAAGAGGTCTGACTAAGGTAAGTGCTGACCAAAAATATTTTTATCTGGTGTTTAAATGAAGTGCTATCAAGTAAAATAACAATTATATCCCTCTATCTAAATTTAAATCAATCCAAATCTAAATTAAATATTAATTTTAATTCTTTTATCATAATTTAAATTTGAAAATTTCACTCGTTGGAGATTGCTTTTGAACCTACATGGCTGCACCCTACTCCCTTGTCCTCTTTCTTCCTATCTCTTCCATTCTTACCATCTTCAAGAAAAATAATGGCATCCATTATCATGTTCTATTTCATGTTTCCAACAATCAAGACTTCAAAGGGTAAAACCCAAGTGCTCTGATGCTTCCCATCTAAATGAGGTTTTCTGAATATCTTTTATTGTACTCTTCTTACCCTATTTTTTCTTCTTCTTCATCTTCTTGTGCTTTGTTTTATGATCAATAGAAAAAAAAAACCCATATCAAAACTCAAAAAGGATCAAGATTTAAGCAGTGATGATTCAGATAGAGATAATGTTCTAAGAATGTGTGTATGGGAGGTGAAGTAGGCAGTATTTCTCTTGTTAGTGAATTAAAGATACGTCTTAGGCGACATTTTCCTTATTGATTGTGTATGACACGCAAGAAACTTACTCGTAAAAGACAAGGCAATGATTGATAGTTTTAGGCGACATTTTCTTAATGCTTATCCAGTAAACGCTAACCGGGTGAATTACCTTTTGACATAAAAATGACAATGCTAGAATCTTATCGGGTAAAAACGATGACATGAACCGATATTCTTACCGTAAGTAAAAATTGACAATTTACTGGGTAAATTGTTGCATATGATATCATTTTGAAGATCAAAACATTGTTCGATATGATAGATGATAATGTTAACTATTTCCAATGAAGCGCTTACTTGATAATTGTTAAGTAAACAACCCCTTGCTCATAATGTACACATTGACTATAGATAAAGTTGGCATGTAATGTTGTATTGGGTTGGTGCTGATTAAATAAGCCCAAACACATAACCCAGATTATAATTATAAGGTAGATATATATAAAGGCCCAAATTGTTTTAGCGCCAAACAGACAGACACCATTATCTTCTTCATCTCCTCTCATCCCCAATTCTTTGGTGCTACAATGATTCAAATTCAATGGCTTCTTCCTCCACAACCACTCACTTCTCTCAACCACACCACCACCACCCCGGAGCCTTATATTCTCCTCCTATCGACGCTCTCCACCGCCCAAACGCAGTGCTTCTCCACTACTGCCGTCTTCTCCAATGTTCAAGGACCTTTTTGGGGTTTCGACCGTCTAATTGTGTCATCAGTGACAGTATTATTGAGGAATCGAAGGAGGTTGTTAAGGTTAGGGCGTATCCGTTTCACGAAATTGAGCCTCGGTGGCAGAAATTTTGGGACGACAATCGAACGTTCCGTACGCCTGATTATGATGAAATTGATACCTCTAAACCTAAGTTTTACGTTCTTGATATGTTCCCTTATCCAAGGTATGTAAATCAATTAAGGATGTGGTTTGCTAAAAATAAGCTATCTTATAAGCTAACTTATTGAAAAGCTGAAGCAGTCAGCTTTTTATAGCTTTTTCAATTATACCCTTGTTAATGTTGATTATTAAATTGGCATTTCAAAGTCTAGTTTTTGCAAACATAACTACTAGCTAGTAGCTTATCAACCAAACAGCAGCTTATTAGCTTCTTTGCCAATAAGAACGAGGACAGTTTCAACGCCAATTTTGTTAAATTCATGAATCAGTTGTCGGGAAAGGAGAAATTTAAGCCATTTTGTTAAAATTGAAGGCATTTAACACTTTTAGTTGATTCAAGATTTCAGATTTGGGAAGGTGGAACATTTCTTGAGTATCATAACTTTTACAATTTTGAGAGAGTTTGTTATCTTTAAACTGCTTGCTTGAAATATCTTTATAGGTCCTTAGTCTATGCTTTATCTTTGTTGCAGTGGAGCTGGTTTACATGTTGGCCATCCTCTTGGATACACGGCCACGGACATTCTTGCTAGATTTAAACGGATGCAAGGTTACAATGTCCTGCATCCAATGGGATGGGATGCATTTGGTCTGCCTGCTGAGCAATATGCCATCGAGGTGTGTTGTTGTTTAGACGAACAAATGTACAACTTGCCACATTTTTATTTTTTTTCATGAAGTTATGTTTTCAAGAACATGTTATAAAGGTTGTTAAATGTCATTGTTTGATGTTTCCAGACAGGCACTCACCCAAAGATCACAACCATAAGGAACATTGATCGCTTCCGTACTCAGGTAATTTACTCTTAACATTCATCGGTTTTATAGACCTCTACACTTTACCCAGATTTTCTTTTATTTGGCAAATAGGGCAATTCTACAACTTGAATCCATGACCTGTTGGATCAATCTAGACATTTTTTTGGCCATCTATGTATAACTTTTGGATGTTTTATCTTTTGTCAATGCATTGATATCCATGTT